>CM064878.1:11540917-12090325 GCA_003313485.2 Penstemon barbatus
TCCTCCTAAGGCTAAAAAGAGCAAAGAGCCTAGTGTAGGAAATAAGACTAGTAAGACCAAACAGCAGAGTCCTAAGAAGTCTGCTGATAAAGCTAAAGTCAATCAGACTAGTGGTAAAGCTAAGTCTAAACAAGTTGAGCAAGCACCTAGTAAGCCAAAGAAGCATAAGAATAAGAAAAATCAAAATGCTTGGTATGGAAATGAGTCATATTATGTGCAACCTGCTGCATATCATCCTATGTATCATGCACCTCAGTTTCCTAGTTACTATGCACCTTACCCTGCTCATCCAATGCATGCATATCCTGCATATCATGCACCTTACCCTGCTTATGAACATTATTCATATCATACTGATCATCAACATGACTTATCTGATAATTATGATAAAAATGAAACTGTTCATGCTCCTGTGAAAACTCAGAAACCTAAGAAGCCTAAGACTTCAACATCTTGGGTTGTCAAAGGTGGAACTAATCCTTCAGGACCCTCTCAATAAGGGTACCTAAAACAATTTTATTTTTGTTTTGTAGGTTAGGATTAGGAGTAGGAGTAAAATAGAGAAGATATGGTACTTGGACAGTGGATGTTCAAGACACATGTGTGGAAACATACATGAGCTGACTGATGCAGTTGCTGTGGATGGTCCAAGTGTTACATTTGGAGACAGCAAAGAAGGCAAGATTAAAGCTAAAGGAAGATTAATCAGAGGAAACATAGAGATATCTGACGTCTCATATGTCAAAGGCCTCAAATATAATCTGCTGAGCATAAGTCAATTTTGTGACAAGGGATATTCAGTCATCTTCTCAACAGATAAGTGTTTTGTCGAACAGATTGGTACAAAGAAGGTAATTTTATCTGGAAGACGACAAGGAAATGTCTACATAGTCGACTGGAATTCTGCTGACAAGAATTCAAGTGTTTGTTTGGTTGCATCTGCACCAAGTGAAGTTAGTTGGCTGTGGCACAAGAGAATGAATCACTTAAACTTCAAGACCATAAACAGATTAATCAAGAATGATTTGGTAGAAGGGATTCCAAAAGCAGTCATGAGCAAAGATAAGCTCTGTGACGCCTGTCAGAAGGGTAAACAAATCAAGTCATCCTTCAAAAGCAAGAAGTACCAATCTTCTGAAAGAATTTTGGAGCTTTTACATATGGACTTATTTGGACCCATTGATCCAGTCAGCAATGGTGGAAAGAAATACTGCCTAGCTGTTGTGGATGATTATTCAAGATATACTTGGGTGATTTTCATGAAGAAAAAGAGTGAAACCAAGGAACATCTTACTAATCTGATGGAACTGATCCAGAATGAGAAGACTATCAAAATCTTGAAGATCAGATCAGATAGAGGGACAGAGTTTACAAACTCTACTGTTGAAGAGTATTGTACTATCAAAGGAATACATCATGAGTACTCTGCTGCCAGAACCCCTCAACAGAATGGTGTTGCTGAAAGGAGAAACAGAACACTAAAGGAAGCTGTCAGAACCATGATAGCTGAAGCTAAACTGCCTCAAAGATACAGCATGCTTCACCCAGAACAGATGTATGATCAACAAAAATCAGAACAAGACACCATATGAAGTTTGGAACAACAGAAAACCAAACATTCATTACTTTAAGATTTTTGGTTGTAAATGTTTTGTATTGAATAATGGGAAGAATCACCTTACTGCATTTGCAGAAAAGGCTGATGAAGCTGTGTTTGTAGGATACTCATCTGTTAGTAAAGCTTATAGAGTTTTCAATAAAAGAACATTACTAATAGAAGAATCTATCCATGTAGTATTTGATGAGCCAAGTCAATCTTCTGAAAAGAATCAAAGTGTTAATCAAGATCTGCCTGCTGATCTACAGAAGTTAGACATTGGAAGAAATGAAGAATATGTTCCCATCATACTACCCAATCTTAATTCAGCTGATAACTCAAGTGCTGTTCAAAATCACAGTGCTGATTGTCTAACAGACGAGTTGCAAACAGCTGACAGACCAGAGACTGTTCAACAGACGGCAAATGTTCAACAGACTACTACTGTATCTCCAACAGTAGTGTTGCAAGATCAAAACAGAGGACAACATTCAGACCTGCAACCTGATCTCAGATGGCTCAGAAACCATCCACCAGAGTTGGTGATTGGTGATCCTTTAGATAGAGTGAAAACAAGAAGAGCTGCTGCACAAGATGCTATGTTTGTCACTTTTCTATCTCAAATAGAGCCTAAACAAATTGAAGAAGCTCTCAATGATTCCTTCTGGATAGAAGCTATGCAAGAGGAGTTGAATCAATTTGAAAGGAATGAAGTCTGGTACTTAGTTCCTAGACCAAGTCATCAAAGGGTAATTGGCACTAAGTGGGTTTTCAGAAATAAGATGAATGAAGATGGTATTGTTACCAGAAACAAAGCAAGACTAGTGGCCAAGGGTTATTGTCAAGAAGAAGGAATTGACTTTGATGAAACTTTTGCACCAGTAGCAAGACTTGAAGCAATCAGACTGTTTCTAGCCTATGCTGCTCACAAGAACTTCACTGTCTATCAGATGGATGTGAAGTCTGCTTTTCTCAATGGAGAATTGCAAGAAGAAGTATATGTTGAGCAACCTCCTGGATTTGAAGTCTATCAAGAAGAGGACAAAGTATATCGTCTGAAGAAAGCCCTCTATGGACTGAAACAGGCTCCAAGAGCATGGTATGATACCCTATCTGATTTTCTTTTAATTAAAGGATTTCATAAAGGTAAGGTAGATAAAACCTTGTTCACAATTGAATGGGAGAATCATATATTGATTGTGCAAATATATGTGGACGATATTATTTTTGGTTCAACTAACCAACAGATGTGTGATAAGTTCTCCAAGCTGATGCAGAATAAGTTTGAAATGAGCATGATGGGTGAACTTAATTATTTTCTTGGTTTACAAGTCAAACAGCTACCTGATGGAATCTTTATAAATCAAGCAAAATACACAAGAGATCTGTTCAAGAAGTTTGGTATGGAAACTAGCTCTACTGCTACTATTCCTATGTCTACAAGTCTTCGTTTGGATAAAGATGAAGATGGAAAATCAGTGGACATAACCAAATATAGAGGCATTATAGGGTCACTGTTATATCTAACAGCAAGCAGACCTGACATAATGTACTCAGTTGGAGTCTGTGCAAGATTCCAATCAAACCCCAAAGAATCTCATCTCTTAGCTGCCAAGAGGATATTGAAATATGTTAAAGGCACTCAAGAATTGGGATTGTGGTATCCTAGAGAATCTGGATTTGAGCTTATTGGTTATTCAGATTCAGACCTTGCTGGCTGCAAGATCGACAGAAAGAGCACAACAGGTGCTTGTCAGTTCTTAGGTAGTCGTCTGATCTCATGGATGAGTAAGAAACAAACCTCAGTTTCTATATCTACTGCTGAAGCTGAATATATAGCTGCTGGAGCTTGTTGTGCACAGATACTTTGGTTGAAGCATCAACTAGAAGACTACAATATCAAGATCAGTGGAATTCCAATCTACTGTGATAATACAAGCGCAATCTCACTTACTCAGAATACTACAAGTCATTCAAGGACTAAACATATAGAGATCAAGCATCACTTCATTAGAGATCATGTGGAAAAAGGCAATGTTATGATAGAGTATGTTCATACTGACAATCAAATTGCTGATATCTTCACTAAACCTCTAAGTGAAGCAAGGTTCTCAACTCTAAGAGCTGAGTTAGGACTACTAAATTTGGATGCATAAGCTGAGGGGGAACTCATCAGAAGACTGGAGTTCAACAGCTTAGTTATCCGCTATTCTATTCAAGAATTAACTTTCAACAGACTAGTTAGCTTATGGATTCTTAAAGACAGGGGGAACGTGTAAGACTATCGGTACTTCTGCTCTAAAGATGAAATCTGTTAATGTCAGTTAGTGAAAGTTATATTATCTGAAGATCTGTTCTTAATTCTTGAAGACTGAAGATTATTTTATCTTGCTGGATTGACAAACAGCAGAGGAAGATTACTAGCTATTGGCATTCTCTAGTAATATCAGATAACAGATCACTCGTCTGTCAGATAAGTTAAACTCTACTCATCTGATGTCTTATATAAGCATGGTTATAAAACGCATTCTTAAGAAACACGCTTTTATAAGTAACAGATTAGTGTCGATAGAGTTTCCCGCCCATCTGACATTAAAATAATAAAATTGAAATCCGCTTCTCCTAGCCATACGATTTAAAACTGTCAGATTAGATCAACGGTTCAGATAAATCACGGAAACCAAATCAAAAGGAAACCTATAAAATCCGATCTAAACAGTTCAGTCGTCTTACGCACTCAAAAACTCTCAAACTCTCCAACTCTCAAACCCTATTACTTCGAAAGGTCACTATTCTTTTGCAGAATTTACTCATCAATCTCTGAGAATGGACAAGATTATTGAGGGAAGGTACTTCAACTACAGCAAATTCCATTTTTCGGGCACTGATCTGATGCGCTCGTTACTGGAAAAGATTAAGGAAGCTTCGTTAGTTCCTGTTTTGGAGGCTCACGAAGACAGAGTCTACTTGGAGGATGTTTACCATTTCTACACAACCAGAAAATTCATCAAGAATGACACTGTTATGACTGCCATCATTGGTGGTAAGAATATTGCTGTATCTGCTGCTGTTCTTAGTGAAATATATAAGCTGACGAACGAGGGAGGAGATGTGACAGACCTTGGGTCTGAAAAAGAAGAGGAGTTTTGGGCCATTTGTGCCAAGGATGGAGAAGAGATGACTGGGACTTTGATGAAGACCCAGCTGAAGGGTGAATATCAGAGATTTGCTGATATTATTGCAAAGATATTAGATTGTGCTACGGGTTCCTTGGATGGATTACCTAGGAGGAGATACTGCACAATGATTTGCATTTACTACGGCTTAAAGGTTAACTGGGCTGCTCATGTTTATGAACTACTGAGTGATAAGAGGCATTCTCATGCCATCCTATTGAGTAATCTGTTTGCATCTCTACATTGCCCTATGGGAGGTGGGAAGCAAACTCATGGAAGCAAAGAGTTCAAACTCTACGAGCCAGTCAGACAAATAGTGGATAAGCCTAAAAGAAAAGCCCCTTCAAAATCCAAGAAGACCCCTTCTAAGAAGAGCAAGAAGGTGGGTCAGACAAGTCAATCTGCTGAGCAAACAGCACAGTCTGCTGTTGTGGCTGAATCAGCACAACCTGAATTTGAAGTCCCTGAAAAGGTGATAGATGACTTCACAGCTGAAGTTGAGAACATGGAGACTGGATCTTCACCTGAAAAGACAGAAACAGATGAAGAAATTCCTATTCAAAGGTTGAAGAGATTGAGGACTAGGAGTGAGGCAAGGGGACCTCCTGTAAACCCTCCTGCCAAGAGAATTCCTAAGTCCAAGGCAAAGAGACAGGTACACTTCTCTGAAGAACCTGTTGAAATTGTAAGAGAAACATCTACAGAAGCAGAAAGGCCATTAACAATTAAAGAACCTGCTGTTGAAGCTGCAAAAGCTGCTGCTACTGAAGTTAAAGTTATCTCTGAAATTGGAGTACCAACAGAAGACTCATCTGTTGTACTATCTGCTGAAGTTCAAAATGTACAGCAGACTAGTTCAACACTTGAAGGAGATGCACCTTTGTTGCATCCTACTCCAGTTGCTGCTGTTCCTCTTCAAACAGTTGAAAGTCCCAATCCAATCAGACAAAGGCCTGGGAAATTTTCAACTTATGTAACTGTTGCAGAAAAGATGAAGTTAGATGCTGCTGAAAAGCAAAGGTTAGCTGCAGAGAAAGCGGAAGAGGATAGGCTGAAAAGCCTAGAATTAAAAAGGCTGGAGGAAGAAGCCAGCAAAATGACTCAAGAGCAGAGAGATGCTATTGAGGCAGCAGAGTTGGCTGCTGTCATTGAAGCAAGCATCAAGGATGCTCATGGAATTCAGCAAAGTGGTGGGCTAGTTATTGGTGAGCAAAGGGATCCAAACAAACCAATCACAGCTATGCCTGCACCCAAGATAAAAGAGAAGAGAAGAGAAGAAATAAGACTATCTCTTGAAATTGTCAGGGAAGATCCTGCAATTTTTGAAGAATTTCTCAAAAGACTGGATGCTGAAAGTGAGAGGATCAATCGTCTGACACTCTTCAATTCTGAAAAGATTAAATACAATAGATGGAGAGAATTCAGATTGACAAAGAGTCCTGCTGAGATGGCCAAATGGAAAGAATTCAAGGCTACAGAAGACTGGGTACTTAAATGGCTTGAGACAAATTCACTCATTCAAGCACTTGATTCAGAATTCTTTCTGGATAGATTAAGGATGAGAATATGTCATATAGTCAAGGAAGAAGCCAAGAAGATCTTTGCATCTATCTCTGAGGATTTTGATAACTCAACAGACCTCAAAGACAGATTTATCAAGTTGGCTATTGCTCAAGCAATGGAGCTTTGGGCAAAGAAAGCAAGGAAGTTAAGGGGACAACCAAGCTCACTGGTCCCACTTCCAAACATCAAACATATTGTCTATGGACCTAATCTGAAACCTTATGAAGAGTTGCCTGAGGAACCAACATCTACTTTTATTCCTCTTGCTAACTTTACTTGGATTTCTAACAGGTCTGCAGTGGACAATGAAGGATTGATGAGGACAGTTGAAACTGTCAAGAAAATCATATCACCTGCTGAGAAAGAAAGAGCAGAGTCCTCTGATCAACCTAAGCAGATTGAGGGTACATCAGACCCATCTGATCAAGACAAAATGCAGGATGATAAGTCTGATGCTGCTGAGGAATCAAAGAAGGAAGAAGAAATTCCAGCAGATCAGTCAAAAGAAAAAGAAGTTGCTGATAAAGGAGATGATCAAGTGATGGAGAAGGAAAGCACTCCAAGCCTTGCTGATAAACCAGCAGATCAATCTCTTGCATTGACACCTCAACCATCAGAGCAACTTATGGAAGATACACCTGCTGCTACTTCAGATATGCCTTCAACTTCTCATGGTGTTCAGACTAATCTGTTGGACTCCATCCAGCAAATGATCACCAATTCTTTGAAGGATATGAAGAAAGAATTAGCTGCAGAAGTGATAGCTGCTGTTAAACAACCAGTTCAGAAAGCTGCTGCTGTCCCAACAGAACTGATAGAAGACACTGCTTATAATGTTAAATCTATCTGTCAGGATATGGATATTCTTAGAAGAAGGACTCAGAGCACTACTGAAGGTTGGAAGCAGATTGAACAAACTGTTGAATTGGCTCTCCAAGCAGAAGATGAAGTCATGGGAAACATGATGAAAGACTTCACTGCTTCATCAAATTGGATTTTGGGATCTCAAATTCAATTGGGTGATCAAGGAGAAGACTTGCTAAAAGAAGTCAAGACTGTTAAAGCCAATCAACTTAAACAACAGGCTCAGATGAATGCTATGGAGGAGAACATCAAGCTTCTCTGTGATTCACTTCTAATCACTCCAATCTTACCAAACTATCAAATCGACCCTGCTGATGATGACAAAAAGGGGGAAGAGAGGATATTTGGGCAGAAAAGAGTTGGACCTTCTGTTGAATTGGAAGCTGAAGAAGATGCTGAAGGAACAGAAGTCTTAGAAGAGTCTGCTGATGATAATGATAGGAATGAAGCAGCAAATGAAGGCACAAGCAGATCAGCAGAAGAAAAGATCACAGAAAAAGAAGAAGATGATAAGGAGACAGCTGAAGAATATGAAGAAACTGAAGCTGAAGCAAAAGCTAAATCAGATAAGGAGATAGCTGCTGCTAAGGACTCAGCTGAAGAACAGCTTGATCCTGATACTAAAAAGAAGAAGCTAGAGCTGTTGAAGCAGAAGTTGGAAGTTGGAACTTCCAAACCTGCTGATGAATCAGAAAAAGAAGACAAGGAAGCTGAAGAAGAAAAGAAAGAAGAAGACTAGTTTAGACTAGATTTCTTTACTTTAAAAACCTTGTAATCTTTTACTTTGCATCTTTTACTCTTCAAAACTTGTAAAATGTAATCAATTCAATATCTATAAAATTGCAAGTTTGACTCCAACAGATTATTTCTATCTCAGAAATTTTTGAGGATCAAAACTTTAGTTTACGTACAGGTACTTAGCTGAGGTTTTGTCATCATCAAAAAGGGGGAAATTGTTGGATGAAGATGAAGTGCAAAGAAGTCAGAAAGTAAGGGAAGGTTTTGATGATTTCCAAAACATCATAATCAGCTAAGTATGGAAAGCTTAGTTCCCTTAGAAGAATTTTGAACAAGTAAAAGAAGACATCAGAAGAGTTCAAAGTTCGAAGCTCAGAAGACTAGTGATCTCTTGCTGAAACAGCGAACAGAAGGGTAGATCATCAGCCGAGTCAAATCAGATGAGTTCAGTATTTGATCAGCAGAGTATCTATCAGCAGAGTCGTTTTGATCAGCAGAGTAGAAGAGATCAAGAGATTAGTCCAACGGTAATAAATGCACCTGGCGTAATAAATGCTGAAAGAGAAGGGTAGTAATGGCAAATGATTGAAGATATCCTCGGATCAGCAGAGTGCATTAAATGCAGCATTAAATGCGACGGACAGAAAGGTACTGTACACTGTACGATTGCTGCAGAGAGCCGTTTCAAAATGAGCTGGATAATGGATTTGAAGATGTGATTTTCTTCAACGGTCATAAATTCAAATCCAAGTATAAATAGAGCAAAGTTCGAAGAGAGAGACACACAACAACATCTCTGAGATTTCGCAATTGAAGCAGAATTTTCTCTAAGTCTCAAGAAGCTCGAACAGCTCACTCGTCTGGTGAAGTCATCTGTTGGCTGATCCAAGTTGAAGAAAATAGAAAAATACGATCTGAGTGATCTTGTATTTAGCTGAGTGTTGTGCGGAGTTGTGATCCATCTTTGTGAGTGATCAAACTTCAGAGAGTAGAATTTCCAAGTGATTTTCTATTGTGAGCTTACAGCCTTCTCATTAGTTGTTTAGGTGTAAGTGGAGAAATATTGTAATCTAAGTGATTATAGTATAACCCAGAATCTGTGTGATCTGGAAGAGTGGACTAAAGGATTTTTATCCATATAACCACTATAAAAATTCTTTGTGTTATCTTGCATTTAAAGTTTTATTGCATATTTAAAGTTTGCATCTTTAAACGCTTTGAATTATTTGAAAAGATTTTAAAACAAAAGGAGTTTGTAAAAACTGGGGATAAAATCTTTCAAAAGAACTTAGTCTACTTGTGAAAAACACTTTGAAATAATCCGCTGCAAGTAAACTCTTTGAAAAACTGTTTTGCTGAAAAACAGCTAAATCACTGTAAGAAGAGTGGTCAGTCGTCTGTTCAAGATTTGTTCACGATCAGACTAGTCTGCTTACTGTTCTTCATCAGCTTAGTCTGCTGACAGAAGACTGAAAAGTTTTTTTTAAGTTCAAAAATTTTCAGAGGTCTATTCACCCCCCCCCCCCTCTAGACCTCATCTGACCACTTGGGACCAACACGGACACATTATGTTTTTCCCAACATGAATTCAATAGTGGATTCCCATATTGTGTATTAGGTGTTTCCGATAGAATTATTTATAATAAGTCCTGAGATAAATAATGACTCTAAATAAAAATCACTATTCAAGTGGAATAATTATTTTGGGTGTGTAGCCTGAAACGTCTTATTACTTTTTTAAAACATATGTAAGGACATTAATAAATAACATAGAAGATTTTTAATTCTAACATCATTTCCAAATTCAAAATAGCTAATTAATCACAGCTCATAAAGAGTATAAGATTTATCAAGTTGACTTTATATTGTACGATAAAATAGAGTATTAAAACATTGAAATAAGAAAAAGAGTACTATTTAAATAAGTTAAAAAGTAATCAATTAGTCACAGATAAACAACTATATTAACTAAGGATGGAATTTATTCATTTTTATAAGGATAAAAACTACGAGCTTGTTTGTCTAGCTCTTAGCATAAAAGTCAAACAAATAATTTTTTTTTTCAGAATATATTTATCAACTTTCAATTTTTAAAAATAATTTTCTTTAATAACTTTGATGTAATATAAACTAATTTATATCTTACATTACTATTTCTCTTAATTCCTTAATTTCTAAAAAAAAAAAAAAAAGAACTACAACATTTTATTACGGCAATCACGTTCTCAAAAATCAAACAAACAACATTACTAATATCGAAATATATTTTTGAAAATATTATTGTATTTATGAAACAACTTTGAGAAATAAACAGGCCTCCAACTTTGAAAAAAAAAAAAATATAGAAGTAATAATAAATAAAACAATATACAGAACAAGTGATTGATGATTGATATAGGAATGGAATGGTTATTTTACTAGTTGGAATTTGTCCACGTCCATTCATCACTTCTGCATGTAGCATACAGTCTGAACTCAATTCCACTCGGATAAAGCTAACTGATGAAGTGCTTTTTTTCCCCATGTTCTCTGATCATTTCATCACTTATTGGATTCTTGGTTGTGTACTTGTTATTTTAAGTCTTTTAACTTGAAATAAGAGTACTTTTGTATATCAAGGAGTATTAATTGATTGATATATATTTTGTATTTTTGTATTGATTTATTTTCAAAGTTAAAGAAATATATTTAAAAGTTATCATTAATACAAGTATACAACCATGAGAATTAATATATAATACATAAAGTATTTTCGTCCTTTTACACTAAACTTTGTACTTATGTAAAAACATTGTCTTTAAAAATCATATTACTCTTATATTATTTTGACATACAGCATATGATACTGATAAAATTGAAATGGAAATGATGACTAATTTAAAGAGGGGAGAAGAGGTAGACAGAGATGGTGTGGGGAAGAGAGACGGTCGATCTTGCTTTTTCAGTCACTTTAATAATTGTCTTATAGAAGAGTTTTATTGGCTGTGGCGATTCGTCTTCACACGAAAATCAAAACAAATACGTAGGAGTAATAATTATTTTGGGCCCAAATACAGACCAATGCAGACCATTCATAGACCATAAATAAGTAGGAGCATGTAGTTTAATTTTTCACATTCGTCTTTACTAAATGGGTAGAAAAAACACAGGGCTTTTTGATTCGGACGATGAAGTACTAAGTCGACGCTTCAAAAGATCACAAACAGAGGTTGGCATTAAACATAACAGTGCCTCCAAGTGTGGAAAGTACTTAGACGATGATGATGTAGTAGAAGGTGAAGAAGAAGAAGAAGAAGAAACAGATCAAATTGACGAGGAAGAATCAGCCGAAATAGGAGTTAATGGGAATCCAAGTCCAACTGGAACTGGTTCGGGTGGTAGC
The DNA here is from genome assembly GCA_003313485.2 of Penstemon barbatus. Lineage (NCBI taxonomy): Eukaryota > Viridiplantae > Streptophyta > Magnoliopsida > Lamiales > Plantaginaceae > Penstemon > Penstemon barbatus. The sequence continues at coordinate 11,552,238 of CM064878.1, forward strand.
AGTAAGTCCGTTTCGATTACCCTGACAGATACTGATGTATTGGATTGCCCTATTTGCTTCGAACCTCTCACCTACCCAGTGCATCAGGTCCCTTCAATTCCTTTAGTTTTCTCTTTCTTTCTTTTTTTGATGAATTATTGACCGTTTATTTTCTTCCCTTTAAATTCCTTCTACTTTTGTGATTTTGCCGTAATTTAATTGTTGAACCCGTTGGTGTTTCCCAAGAATATTGTATGTTCATTAGTCATGGCTGTAGTTTTATTAATCCTTCTGATATTATTCATTCTACTTTGAATCGAAGTTCTATGGGTGTGCGTGGATGGGTTTTGACCTGATTTCGCGGGTCTCGCGAGACGGAGCCAAAACCCTTTCAAATGAGTTTTCGCCAAACCCATAAAACCATCAAAAATCTATTCAAAAACTCACACTCAAAATCTTCAAACCTATAAAACATTGATTTGACACCTATCACCTAGTTTTTCTCTTAAATCTCACTAAAAAAGACATTGATTTGACACCTATCACCTACTTTTTTCCCTAAACCCCAACATCCAAACTCAATCCAAGTGGGGTTTCAGGCCATCTCCTATGTTCCCTTCAGTCCAAGTCCAGCTTCCCCTCACTCGGTCCAGCTTCCCTTCAGAATCCAAGTCCAGCTTCCCCTTTTATTTTCATAAGTCATCTTCAATTATCAATCTATCAATTTCATTTAATTAAAATTCTCAATTCCCCCACTCTCACTTAATAATAATAATAATAATGATAATAATAATAATAGCAATACTAATAATAATAAAAATTAACTCGTATGTGAAATAAATAAGTAATTAATAACAATAAGATATAATTTAAGATTGACAATAATAATAACAATAACAACCAATAATAATAATAATAATAATGATAATAATAATAATAGCAATACTAATAATAATAAAAATTAACTCGTATGTGAAATAAATAAGTAATTAATAACAATAAGATATAATTTAAGATTGACAATAATAATAACAATAACAACCAATATTTTTTAAAAAAAAAAACACAACAATAAAAGTTACATTTTTATAATAAAATTAACTTTTTAAAAATATTACACAAATTAACTTTTTAAAAATATTACATATGTAATGTTCATTAAGTTCTTTTAAGGTTTATTATAAAAAAAAAGTTCGTTTAAGGTTTCATTTTTATTAATAGTTATATTAAATTTGATTTTATTAAATAAAAGTTACATTTTTATAATAAAATTAACTTTTTAAAAATATTACATATGTAATGTTCATTAAGTTCTTTTAAGGTTTATTATATAAAAAAAAGTTCGTTTAAGGTTTCATTTTTATTAATAGTTACATTAAATTTGATTTTATTAAATAAAAGTTACATTTTTATAATAAAATTAACTTTTTAAAAATATTACACAAATTAAATAAAAGTAAGATAAAATAAGACTTACATTTTATTAAATAAGGTATTTTAATTTTTTTTTTAAATTAAAATAGTTTTTATTATATAAAATAAATAAAAAAAAAAAAAAGTAAAGGGTGGGTTAACAGTGTCGGCCACCTGTTGGCTGGGCGGGCGAGCAAGTGACCCACCGCGAGGGGTGAGGCAAGCCACCACTTCAAGCGGTGAGATGAGGGGGGAAAGTTGATTTTGTATTTTATCCCCTCTATACATAAAAGTTGATAAATTTACCCCCTCAATCAAAACATCCCCAAAATCCACTCTCCCCTCTATACATAGGAGATGCTCTCAACTTATTCAAATCACAAAACCCAAGAATTAAAACCCATCCAAATGAAGTCTCAAAGGTTTCATCGAAACCACCCAAATCAATTTTTTTAAACCGAGCCAAACCAATTTATTTGGATGGGTCCCATCCAAATAAACCCTATATTTTTAATCCAGTTTTTGTGTTACCTTCGACTTGAAAAAAATGAATTACTATTTGACATGAAAATTTTAATGTTGGTTTTCATATGCAATCTAATACTATTACTAGAGAATAATATATAATTAATGATTTTCTGATGTCCTTTGCTCTTCTCGTTTAATCCAGTGCTTGAATGGCCATATAGCATGTCAATCATGCTGCTCCAAGACGAGAAAAAAATGTGGAACTTGCAGCCGCCCAATTCGGTACCGTTCCAGGGCCTTGGAAAAGGTTATTGAATCCGTCAAAGTTTCATGTCAAAACAAGCAGTACGGTTGCACAGAGCCAATACATTACTATAAAAAATCTGTTCATGAGAAGATCTGCTATTACGCTCCTTGTTCATGCCCTCACCCTCAATGTGACTATGTTGGCCTGTCTCATTGCTTGTACAAGCACTTTTCTGAAAAGCATTCAAAATCTTCCAAACAATTTGATTTTGACTCTGTCATCTCCATCTCATTAAGCAGGGGTGAGAACCGTGTATTTCTTCAAGAGAGGAATGAGAGTAAATTGTTTATTCTTAATCGTTCAGTTGAGGCTCGTGGAAGTGTTTTAAATGTAATATGTGTTGCAAAGGCTTCATCAATTAGAAATTTCTCGCATGATCTTACAGCGAAGAATGGAGGTTGCTCAATCATTCTAAAAGCTGCATCTGTTGCGATCATGCCAAAATGGAATGTAAAGCCTCCTGCAAAGAACTTTCTTGTCGTTCCAAGTAATTTTTGTGTCTTTGGACAGCACAAGTTGGAACTGATCATACGGAGTTGATTTAGCCAGGGAGCTGGAGGGTGGGAGTAGCCTACTGCTGATGCTTTTTTGTCCTTAAGCTGAAGACCAGTAATTTTATCTGTTTAAGTTGTTTAATTGCATCTAGAACTTGTCTTTTCAATTGTGTTTTCCAAATTGGTAAACCTCTTTTGTTCATTTTGGATATTCAAGCCTTTTGGGTTTTTGTTTAGTTTCATCTTATTTCAGCTACTATTGGATGTTTTGATATTTTCTCTCTAAATTTATGTACTAACTGATTTTGCTCATTGATTTTTTTTTCTTTTTTTAAATACATATTTGTTTCTGAATTTCATTTAAGTGAATTTGAGAATTATTGTCAGTTTTTAGAGTTAACAGATGAATTGTTGTCAATTTTTTAAATAAATAAGGGTATTTTGCCTTTTTTTTGTGATGGAGGTATAGTTGTCATTTTGGCTTGACAGGGGTTGTTTCTAATAAAAATTAGCACATGGGAGTTTTTGATAATAAAAAATAACATAAGGATTTATTTGCCAATTAGACAAAGTGTAGGAGGTATTTTTGCATTTTCCCTCTAAAATAATATACAAAACAGGTGATAAAATGGGTCGTTGATTTAACTAGTGGGAGTTTTGTCCACGTCCATTCATCATCTATCTATCTCCATTCTTCTTTCTGGGTAGCACTCTGTCTGAACTCAATTCCACTCATTTAAAACATATGCAAGGACGTTAATAAGTAACATAGAAAATAACTGCTGATTTTAAATTCTAACATCATTTCCAAATTCAAAATAACAAATTAATCATAACTCATAAAGAGTACAATGTAAGATTTATCAAGTTGACTTCATATTGTACCATAAAATAGAGTATTAAAACTTTGAAATACGAAGAAAAGAGTACTATTTAGATAACTTAAAAAGTAATCAATTAGTCACAAATAAACAACTATATTAACTAAGGATGGAATTTATTTATTTTTGTAAGGATAAAAACTACGAGCTTGTTTGTCTTCTTAGCATAAAAGTCAAACAAACAATTTTTTTTAATTATAAATTTGTCATCTTTCAATTTTTAAAAATAATTTTTTTTAATAACTTTGATGTAGTATAAGCTAATTTATCTCTTATATTACTATTTCTCTTATTTCCTTAATTTCTCAAAAAAAAAAAAAAAAAAAAAAAAATTACAACGTTTTATTACAACAATCACCTTCTCAAAACTCAAACAAACATCGTTAGTAATATCGCAATATTTTTTGAAAATATTACTGTATTTATGAAACTACTTTGAGAAATAAACTGGGCTACAACTTTGCAAAGAAAAAGAAATAATAATAAACAAAACAATATACAGAACAAGTGGTATTGATATAGGAATGGAATGGGCCGTTTATTTTACTTGTTGGAACTAGTTTATTCCCGTGCTATGCACAAATTACACTAAATAGTAATTTTATGAAATATATTTTTGATAAAATTATTAATATGATTTATCTAAACCTCAACTATTAAAATTATAGAAGTGTCAAAGTTGGTACTTTAATATAAGTGTAAAATTAAGAAAACTATTTGCAAAAAATATAGTACGTGAAAATCAACATTTGGTTTTTATTCATGTATGTATTAATTATGAACCAGCTAATTAGCTTGCATAAAAGATTCTGCAAAAAAGGAAAAAAAATTGATTTCTAAATCAGAACAATATGGTTCTAATATATACTCTTGGATATAATATTCAATTCAAAATGTGACAATTTTTTCTTTATAATTAACATTTTATTTCATCAAATCAAAAGAACGGTACAAAAATGGAACACTTAGGTCCAAGCGAGAAGGTATGCGCCGCACGATTGGAGCCTCTAGTAATGTAACGAAACCTCCAATTCTCAAAAACTTCAAATTTCTTCAATCAAATCACGACTTGCCCAATTTTTTAGCTATGTGCCTCCTATATAACAACACTTGTACAAAAATAATTGATCAAAAGATATCAAACATAAGTATCTAAACAGAAAATAAGAATTATGATGATCAAACACAGCTGATGTAGAGCCGAATGAATAGTCTCTAACATTCTTCCAAAAATAATGTAGACGCAAAAACTCATATGTATTTAATTTTGTACAAAATCATTAAATATGAAAAAGATGCGAAAGCAAAGATAAAAAGAATATGAAAAATAAATAAAAGGGAAAGATATATTAAATGTTCTGAAAAAATGAAACTAATTCCTCTTTGCCTCGTTTTAAAAAGATAGATAATGAAAAGAAAATAATAATAATACTGATCAATTGATAAAAATCACCATTAAGCCATCAAAAGGGAAAAATAATAATTCATTTAACTATTTCAGATAAATAAATAATATTACCATCAAATGAATTGATGTCACTCAATTGATAATCAAATGTAAATTATCTGTGAGAATATACTTAAAGAGTAAGATACACTAATAATTAAAAAGTAATAAATATATTATCTAAACATGTAACTTACTTGACACACATATTGATTGAGTTGGACGTACAATTACTTTAAATATCTAAAATTCAAGAAAACTTGTCATGCAAATTCTTTGAATTAAATAAATGAAAATTATGCATAATATAGAAAACAATCTAACAAATTCATTTTAAGATAGAAAATAACTCAACCAATTCTTTTTAAAAATTCCTTTACTTTTTTTTCTTCTAAATGGAACAAAAAGAGGAAGAAATTTTTTTACATACTCAAAATAATTTGATTGAGTTGATCATTGTAAAATCCCGCCTGAAGTTCATTAACTTTTACAATAATGACACAAAAGAAATACATGAAAGAAATAAATTTATATGACTGGAAATAAATTTAGCAAATAGATATAGGAAGAAAAATAGAACTTTCGAATAAATAAAAAAAATAAGATCATAGCTTGATAGCAATGATATTATGCTAGAGCAATATTTAACTATATAGATAACCAAAGAATATCTAGAGTTATTGCAATTTAACTGGTTAGCCTTAAACATGGCTAAACTTTCGGCATGAATTAAGAAACTTAATTAATTGCCAACTCAAATTTTAGTAAAATGAGCATATTTATTATATAGGTTTATGACAATTAATGGTAACTTTGACCAAGTTTCAAAACATTGATTCAGAATTACTACAACTAAATGATTTCTAAAATGGAAGGAACCTTCATTTTCTTGTAAGGCGATTGGCGACCATTAATAAGATTCTTTTAAAACTGAAAATAATAAATTTGTGTTGGCCAATCAAATCTTTTAAGAAAATAAAATAATTCAAAATATCAGAATGTTTAAAGAGACAGAAATTGTCAAAGACAAAACTTTATATAACACACAAAATGAATAGTATCGGCTATTTCCTTCTTTTAACAAAATTTAGCTATAAACATATATCGTTTACCTTCAATCATAAATATGATAGGAATTTGAGTCTTTGGTACCGATGATAGGATTTACCTGAAATTGGAATAAGAGAAAAACATTTTGAGTATTCAAAACTTACACAATGACAATTATATAAGAATGCAAGTGACAAAATGTAGTACATAATGAAAATATGCCTAATTGTAAATGAAAATGTTCTTGGAAAAAAGAAAAGAATGAGATTAAACAAAGATATGTTTGTGATGAATAATTTTTGAATGAATATATATAATGAAGAAGTGAGAAGAATCCGGATTTGAAAATTGAAGTAAGATGAATTAGGAGATATAATTAAAATTTCCTAATTTCATGCAAAATTATAGGAAACGGAAATTGTAGTTGCATGCACATGTATATTACATTAACTTTTCTTTCCTAACATTAAGCCTACAATTTGGGAAAACTTATTTATTTTCCTTAACTAACGTTGATCTAGATTTAGGTTACAAAAACTACAATTCATAAACTTAATAAATTTGTGAATTCCAATTAATCTATCATAAATATTACACTAATAAAAAATAATTCTAAATTCTAGAAAAAGAGAATTTGGTCCAATTGGAGTCAAAGACCATTCTTCGTACTTCTTCCTGTAGCATACCGTCTGAACTCAATTCAGCTCGGATAAAGCTAACTGATGAAGTACTTTTTTGTCCCCTCTTATTCTATGATCATTTCATCAGTAATTGGTGTTTCTTCATTGATGACCATATTCACCCTCTTTATTTCATGTGCACCTGGAAATCCTGGTTTTTGAAAAGCTCAAGCAAATGGTTGATTGTGAGCACAATTAGGCGTTCTGCTTTTCTATTTCATGTCAGTTTATTTGCCCTTTGATTGAAAAAGTAGTGAAAATTGAATTGTTCGGTGCTCTGCCTTCAGGACTTAGTGAGCAACATTTGTAACATATGTCAAATGAGAGACCATCAATATCCAATATATTAATTCAGAACTACTTAGAGACCAATACATATTGTTCACTAAAGTCCAGAAGGCACTACCTAGAAGATAGAATAATTCGTGAAAATTGATTTGAACCAGAAATCTGAATAATTAGTGCAAATTGATTTATTGGCAGTAACTTTGATTGAAATAATTATTTGATAGAAAGTGTTCCCTTCTCCAATATACTCGCCCCTTCAAATTAATTGGTACATTCCTTGTTTTCACGCAAATTAAGAAATCTTATAATTACATATTTTTTATAGTAAAATGTTAAAAAATACCTTCTTAAATGATTGATATAACTTTTGTCATAAATTATTTCATACATTTTCTTCTACAGTTTTTATTTTTTTATTGGTGACCGTTGAAATTTCCAAAAAAGGGTAAAATAAAAAAAAAATACATTAAAAAATAAAAAGTGCCAATTTTAAAACATAACAAAAGTGTCAAATAATTTGTAACGGAGTGAATACATAATTTCCTACAAATTGACTGAGGGCTTGTTTGTTTGGTGTTTGGAAAAGTAGTTTGGGAGAGTAGTGAAGGTTTATGAAATAATCTCGATTTACGTAATGTTGTTTGTTTGAGTTTTGGGAGAGTGGTTTGAGAAATAAAGTAGATGTAGGTTTTTTTTTGGAAGAATTAAGTTGTAGGTATAAGATGCGTAAGACTTTATGTCAAATCGTATTTGTTGTGAGATAAATTGTGTAAGAGATATGTTACATTATGTCAAATCAAAATAGATTTTATATAGTTTTTGTTTAGAAATAAGAAAATTGTTGTTATTTTGGATTTTGATAAAGTAGTTTGAGAAAATTGATAGATGAAAAATTTATTTTAGAAACTAAAAAATATATTTGTTTGACATTTCCCAAACACGAATTTTTTTTAGGAAACGCCAAACAAACAAACCCCTATTCCTTCACTTTTTTATATGTAATTCTCATTGGTCCCTACCTAGGTCCACCCCTGGTTCAGTAAACATCCACCACCATAACAATATTAATTTTACTCTTCCAACGTAACTACTTCATCCATTCATATTATTGACATATTTCAATTTTTCACATAGATTAAGAAATCTCATAATTATCTATCTTTTTATGGTAAAATGTTTCAAATATCATTTATAATGATGACTACTTTTTAATTTTATATTAGTGATTAGTGACCATCGAATTTCCCAACTTTAATGAGAGAAATGAGTAAAATTGAAAAAAATGCTTTAAAAACCCAAATATGTTAATTAATTTGAAACAAAATAATTTAGAAAAGGGTTAATTAATATGAAAGAATAATTTAGCAAACTGACCATCGAGTTTCCCAACTTCAATAAGAGAAATGAGTAAAATTGAAAAAAAATGCTTAAAAACCCAAATATGTTAATTAATTTGAAACAAAATAATTTAGCAAAGTGTTACTCCCTCTGTCCCAATTTATGTCTCGTTTTAGGTGTTTTTACACATATTAAGGCACCTACTAAATTGCCTCAATCTTAGGAAAAAAATAAATGATATTCCTAAAATACCCTTACATTCTCTCTCTTATTTTTTCTCTTAAAGAGAGTTTTAGATATATTAAATAAGGGCAATATGGGAAAATATGTAAAGTGTATTGAAATTCTAAAGTGACAAAAAATTTGGGACAAATTTTTTTCTCTAAAACAATTAAACAACACATAAATTGGGACAGAGGGAGTAATTAATATGAAAGAGATAATTTAGCAAAGTGACCATCCAGTTTCCCAACTATAATGATAGAAATGAGTAAAATAAAAAAAAAAAATACTTTAAAAACCCAAATATTAATTAATTTGAAACAACATAATTTAGCAAAGTGTTAATTAATAGGCTAGCGATATTACCAAAGCAAGGATTGTTGCTGCCAGAGTAATTTTTTTTCATTTCCTAATTTGTCCCTTCTAGTCAAAAGTCATAAAAATCCATATTTTTCAGTTCCTAAAATACCCCTTAGTAATCATTAACAACTCACTCTCTTCTCTCTCCTATTAAAATATAATTAACTATTTTTTCTTTTCCCAAGAAATCTTCAAACATGAAAATAATTTAAGTTAAATTTTAATTTTATAGAGTTTGATCAGTTGGGGAGGTCATGAACATAGATTACAAATTTATAATTTCCTTTTAATTAAAGTTTAATTTGAATATTATAAAAAATTAAAAAATTTATATAGAAACAACACAATAATATATTTTCAATGAAACATAAATATTCATTAAGCAACAAATTAATTTTCACTTTCATAGTATAATTATATTTTTATTATCTAACTTGCTAAATAGTTTTTAGGAACAATTTATATAAAATATTTATGTAAGATGTGTTATATATCTATAAGAAATAGTCAATAGTATTAAAAAAATCATATTTCCATAAATACCTTACTTTTTAAAAAAAAAAAGGAATTCCTTATAAACATCTTTTTATTGTTTCTTAAATATTAGGTTAATTACGTTAAGAGTTGAACTTACAAAAAAAAAAAAAAGACTTTGTGCTAAGCAATTTTTTTTTTCCAAAAAAAAAAATATTGTACTAAACATAACCTTAAATTTTTGTCATAATTAACAATGGTTTTGACAAAGACATAGCGACAAATTTTGTCACCTAATAATTATTCTTGATAAATTTATGATAATTAATTATTAATGATAAATGTATGTTAATTACTCTATAAAAACATGTATGTTAATTAATTATCACTATTATTAGCTAGGGACGTCATATATTAAAGGACATTGTGTTTAGTTAGTAACATTAATTAATGATTCACATATATTAATATAATAATATTTTTATCGTCACAATTATTAGCTAGAGACGTCACTATTATTAACATAAATATTTTATATAAATTATTCCTAAAAATTATTTAGCAAGTTAGATAATAAAAATATAATTATATTGTGAAAGTGAAAATTGATATGTTGCTTAATGAATATTTATGTTTCATTGAAAATATATTATTGTGCTGTTTCTATATAAAGTTTTTTTAATTTTTTAATAATATTCAAATTAAACTTTAATTAAAACGAAATTATAAACTTGTAATCTATGTTTATGACCTCCCCAACAGATTAAACTCTATAAAATGAAAATTTAACTTGAATTATTTTCATGTTTGAAGATTTCTTGGGAAAAGAAAAAGTAGTTAATGATATTTTAATAGGAGAGAGAAGAGAGTGAATTGTTAATGATTAATAAGGGGTATTTTAGAAACTGAAAAGTATGAATTTTTACGACTTTTGACTAGAGGGGGCAAATTAGGAAATGAAAAAAATTGCTTTGGTAATATCGCTAGCCCATATTGAAACGAAGGGAGTATTACTAATTTAAGTAGAAACATGTATTTTAATTTTTCACCCAGTGAGATTCGTCTTTAATATTTTCCGAATGGGTAGAAAAAAAGCAGTTATATCTCTTGTTGATTCGGACGATGAAGACGATGACGTTAGACGACGCTTATCCAAAAGATCACGAACAGAGGTTCGCATTGAACATAACAGTGCCTCCAAGTGTGGAAAGTATTTGGACGATGACGACGGAGTAGAAGGCAAAGAAGAAGCAGATCAAACTGACGAGGAAGAATCAGCCGAAGCAGGAGTTAATGGAAATCAAAGTCCAATTGGAACTGGTTCGGGTGGTAGCAGTAAGTCCGTTTCGATTACCCTTACAGATCCTGATGTATTGGATTGCCCAATTTGCTTCGAACCTCTCACCTACCCAGTGTATCAGGTCCCTTCAATTCTTTTCGTTTTCTCTTTCTTTTTTTGATGAATTATTGACAGTTTATTTTCTACCCTCTAAATTTCTTCTACTTTGGTGATTTTGCCGTTCTTTAATTGTTGAACCTGTTGGTGTTTCTGATACGATCTTCTGGCACCATTGTTCGTTTCTTACTTTAATGGACGTAAAGAGGACCATAATCTTACTTTAGGGGTCGTAAGATGGACCACAATCTCACTTAAGATGGAAAAAACCATAAACTCATATTTATTCCATAACTATGAAAATATTACAATGAGTGCTTATATAAAACTCAAACCCTAAACAACTAGATAGATATGAAAATAGATTCCTATGGGAATAGAATAACTAAAAGAAAATAATCCTAATAACTATGGTAACATAATAAAATCATAATCGTATCATTCTCCACCCCTTGAAATCGAACCTTGTCCTCAAGGTTCATGCCCAGGAACAGTAGTCAATTTTCTTGTCTTTGATATTATCGCCAACAGGGATATTGAGTTTTAGCACTGTAGATTTTAAGATCTACTCTCGCCTTCGCCCTTGATGACGAGGCCGTCACACCACTGATTTTTATGAATGTCTTGATCTTTGATATAATCTCAAAAGAAGACACCAAACCAGTTTTTTTTTGTATCCTTAGAGAGGCCTCCACTTCATCTTTGATGTTACCGCCAATTAAAATGCAAATCCATTAATGCTGACTCAATTTTTTTTTTTTTGGGAGAAAGTAAATTTACAGATAGAATAAACAATGTATTGATGCAATCTTTACCTGTTTACGTGCGAAGCGTTGATGTGATCTCAACCCGCTCTGATACCAATTGATACGACCCTGGGAGAACCACACCCCAAAAGCTAGCTATTGAAGTTGGAGAGCCCAAGGTCATATAAACCCCACATTAGTATCCCATTCTACCAATGTGGAATGAGGTCTCATACCCTTCAATTAGGATCATTACATTCCACTTGTTATGACCCTGGGAAAACCACACCCCAAAAGCTAGCTATTGAAGTTGGAGAGCCCAAGGTCATATAAACCCCACATTAGTATCCCATTCTACCAATGTGGGATAAGGTCTCATACCCTTCAATTAGGATCATTACATTCCACCACGCTTCTTTTGCCAACGCCCACGTTGGCCCACTCTAGTTGCCTACTCCGGTTGCCCACTCTAAGCGGCTTCACTCGTCTTTGCGGTAGCCCTTTCTTAGGTCGCTCCTTTCCGGGTCGCTCCTTCCTAGGTCGCCCCTTCCGCGTGCGTGGCAAAGTGTACGGTGGCCTGCTCTGATACCAGTTGTTATGACCCTAGGAGTTATTCTATTCCCATAGGAATCTATTTTCATATCTATCTAGTTGTTTAGGGTTTGAGTTTTATATAAGCACTCATTGTAATATTTTCATAGTTATGGAATAAATATGAGTTTATGGTTTTCTCCACCTTAAGTGAGATTGTGGTCCATCTTACGGCCCCTAAAGTAAGATTATGGTCATTCTTACGTCCATTAAAGTAAGAAACGAACAATGGTGCCAGAAGATCGTATCAATTGGGGTGTGGTTCTCCCAGGGTCATAACATTTCCCAACTACATTGTATGTTCATTAGGCATGGATGTAGTTTTATTAATCCATCTGATGTTATTCATTAATCATTATAATCTGAATCGAAGTTCTAAATCCAGTACAGTTTAAATCAGTTTTTGTATTACCTTAGACTTGAAAAAAATAATGAATTACTACAAGTGCTTATGCAGTTTGAGTGAGGCTTCCTTACTATTTTACATAAAAAATTTAATGATGGTTTTCATCTAGCAATCTAATATTATTACTACTCTACTAGAGAATAATATAATTAATGATTTTCTGATGAACTTTGCTTTCTCGTTTAATCCAGTGCTTGAATGGGCATATAGCATGTCAATCATGCTGCTCCAAGGCAAGAAAAAAGTGTGGAAGTTGCAGCCGCCCAATTCGATACTGTTCCAGGGCCTTGGAAAAGATTATTGAATCCGTCAAAATTTCATGTCAAAACAAGCAGTATGGTTGCATAGAGCCAATACATTACTATAAGAAATCTGATCATGAGAAGATCTGCTATTACGCTCCTTGTTCATGCCCTCATCCTCGATGTGACTATGTTGGCCCGTCTCATTGCTTGTATCCGCACTTTTCTGAAAAGCATTCAAAATCTTCCAAACAATTTGATTTCAACTCTGTCATCACCATCTCATTGGACCAAGATGAAAGGCATGTATTTCTTCAAGAGAGGAAAGAGAGTACTCTCTTTGTTCTCAATCGTTCCATAGAGGCTCGGGGCAGCGTAGTAAATGTTATTTGTGTTGCAAAGGCTTCATCAAATAGAAAATTCTCATATGATCTTACAGCAAAGGATGGAAGTTGCTCAATCATTCTAAAAGCTGCATCTGTTGCGTTCATGCTAAAATGGAATGCAGAACCTCCTGCGAAGAACTTTCTAGTCATTCCGAGTGATTTTAGTGTCTTGGGACAGCTCAAGTTGGAACTGATCATACGGAGTTGATTTAGCCAGGGAGGGTGGGAGTAGCCTACTGCTGATGCTTTTTTGTCCTTGAGCTGAAGACCAGTAATTTTATCTGTTTAAGTTGTTTAATTGCATCTAGAACTTGTCTTTTCAATTGTGTTTTCCAAATTGGTAAACCTCTTTTGTTCATTTTGGATATTCAAGCCTTTTGGGTTTGTGTTTAGTTTCATCTTATTTCAGCTACTATTGGATGTTTTGATATTTTCTCTCTAAATTTATGTACTAACTGATTTTGCTCATTGATTTTTTTTTTTTTTTTTTGTTTAAATACATATTTGTTTCTGAATTTCATTTAGAAAATGAGATTCCCCTCTTTTTTTTATTCTCTTGAAATTCATCTCCTATGAGGCAAGGGAAGGGGAAAGTTGGATTTTAGGGTAAAATATGTAAACTAAAATGATTAGAGGGGTGGTCAAGGAAATTTTTCCTCGAGGGTTGAATCCATCGTTTGGATGGGTGTTTGAAAGATTTTAGAAATATTTTATGTGTTTATGTATTTGAAAAACGTCGTTTATTTAGATTTTAGAGATGAAAGTAACAGTGAATTAATCTTTTTAGAAAATTGTAGATTTTTCTTATAGATTATGGAAAGAAGATAAATAGCTTACATTTTATATTAAATCATATTATTTGTTATATATATCAGATAAATAATGTATGAGGTAAATTAATTTATATCAATTTAATATCAATTTTGTTTAAATTTTATTTAAAGATAAGATAAATCTATATTTGAAAATTGAGAAATTAATAGAAAAAAAGTTATTAGTAGTAATAAAATGACTAGCTAAATGCAAAATTATTTATGTGTTTTGTCTAATTGGTAAAAATCCTCCTATATTATTTTAATTATTAGAAGAAAACCTTTGTGTTCTTTCTTATTAGCAAAAAAATAAAAATAATAAATACATTTGAAATTCCTTTATAAATCATGGGGAGGGTTTTTTGCACTTTGCACCCCCGAAACATGGGAAATAGGCACTTTGCATCTCCAAAAGTTAGATTTAGCACTTTGCACCGTCGAAATATGAAAAATGCAGCACTTTGCACCCTCATTTATTTTTAAGCAAAAATTCAAGGGCAAAATAGGTAATTCTATTGTAAATTTTTGGCACTTTGTCCCCCCCCCCCCCCCCCCCCCAAAAAAAATTAGCACTTAATACTCCCTAATTAAGAACAAATTAACAACTTGCACCCGCGAAACACAATAAATGGACACTTTGCACCCCAACATACAAAATTAACACTTAACACCCTCAAATGAAAAAAAAAAAACTCAAACCCCTAATTTTTTCTGGCAAAGTTGACCATTAAGGTGAATTTTTTTAAGGCAAAATAGGTAATTATTTATAGGTCTTTGATATGTTAAAATAGATAATGGGTCTTCGAGAAGTTTACTTGTACTTTTAGTTATTTATGATTATATTGTTGAAAAGAAAGACGGAGAAAGAGAACTGAGTATTCGAATATTTATAATTGTATTTTGTAAAATTTAAGTAAAAAAATGAATTTTCCTATTTTGCCTTAGATTTTTCCACTCCGATAGTCAACTTTGACGAAAAAAATGAGGGGTTTGGGTTTTTTAAATTTGAGGGTGTTAAGTGTTAATTTTTGTGTTTTGGGGTGCAAAGTGTCTATTTATTGTATTTAACGGGTGTTAAATGCTAATTTTATTTTAGGGGTACAAAGTGAGAAATCCTCATGTTTTGAGGGTGCAAAGTGCTAATACTATTGAAATACCTATTTTGCCCTTGAATTTTTGCTTGAAAATAAATGAGGGTGCAAAGTGCTATATTTTTCATATTTCGAGGGTGCATAATGTTAAATCTAAGTTTCGGGGGTGCAAAGTACCTATTTCCCATGTTTCGAGGGTGCAAAGTGCAAAAAACCCGGAGACTATTATCATTTCTTTAAGTGAATATGAGAATTATTGTCAATTTTTAGAGTTAACAGATGAATTGTTGTCAATTTTTTAGATAAATAAGGGTATTTTGCCTTTTTTTTTTCATGGAGGTATAGTTGTCATTTTGGCTTGACAGGGGTTGTTTCTAATAAAAATTAGCACACGGGGGTTTCTGGTAATAAAAAATAACATAAGGATTTATTTGCTAATTAGACAAAGTGTAGGGGGTATTTTTGCATTTCCCTCTAAAATTATATGCAGAACAAGTGATAAAATGGGCCGTTGATTTAACTAGTGGGAGTTTTGTCCACGTCCATTCATCATCTATCTATCTCCATTCTTCTTTCTGGGTAGCTCTCTGTCTGAACTCAATTCCCACTCATTTGCTCACTCAGTGGATATCAAAGGTATATTTTTCCAGCTTCAACAATGTAAAGCTTGTAATATCTTTTTTTCTTTTTTATACTCTCGTTCAATTTCCCCCTCATTTGTTTCGAATCCCCTTGTCTTCTGAAAATGGTAGGTTTTCTTAGGCTGCTTGATCCTTATTTCTGTGCCCTACTTAGTCATTGTAAGTAATTAGATGATGGAATTAACTTCAAACATGTGGTGGGAGGAAAAGTGACGTAATTTTTAATTTCAATATATGCATTATTCTTTTAATTAGCATCATTATTCTTATTCACTCAAGAACATAGTAATTATGTTACCATCTGCTTGATAGAAATTCCACTTCCATCTCATGAATTTCTTCTTGTGGATTCTATTTATTAAATTGCTTCTTAAAAGGGAGATATGTGGAATGGGGGGCAGAAAATTAAGTAACTCTGCCTCTATAGGATGTCGTATAATCCAAAATTGGCAGTGTTTTTTTAGCTCCTCATTGATGAATGTATTCATTCACCCTCTATCTTTGACGTGCACGTGAAATTCTCGTAGTCTAACAACTTAGGCAACTAGTTGCTATTGAGAGCAAATTAGACATGGTGCTCTTCCTTCTAACTTTTCTTTTATGGCATTATCTTACTTGCATTGTTATTGACAATTTTGCGAACACTACTTGAAGTTTAATTTGAACCCGAAATTAAGGAGATTCCTACTATTTTCATAATTTCATGGCAGCATAACTCACTTTGATTGCATACCTCATATAGCAACCAAAATAAGCATTAATTTGAAGAATCTTTGGCCCTCTCCAAATGCGCTTAATTTGCGAAGAAACTGATTAAATCTTATAACTTTTTGGGTCATCAGAAATGGCAACAAAGCTACTAATCTCTCCAATCTCTCATCGTTGCACATTTTCGACACGAGATCAGCACCACATTCACCCATGGCCTGGACTAAATCAAATGCCAATAAGACAGAGAAGCCTTGTGCTTCGACTATCCTCGTCTTCTCTCGATTATGCTCTTTCATCTACTTCTTCAGTCCTCACAGAGCATCTCCACCACAGTCCAGAGTCTCTCTTTCTGTTAGCAGATACTGCTGGATACTCGTTGGCTAGTTACTACACTTCTTTGGGTCTCTTTGTCATCTCGGTTCCTGGCCTTTGGTCCCTTATCAAGCGTTCAGTTAAATCCAAGGTACTGTAATATTATCTCATTTTACTGAGTAGGTTGGTATTATGGTGTTATTTTTTTTTTCTAAATGAACATTCAAATATAGTCCATCTCTTCCGTGGTGTTAGAATAGGTTGTAAAGAAGACGTTTATAGGAGAAGGGGAGAAGACAAGGAAGGCGCCTAACCAAGTGGCTGGTGAAATTCTTTCATTCTTCACTCGTAACAATTTTGCAGTGTCTGACCGAGGAGAGACAATAACGTAAGCCACCAAAACCATTTCTTTGTGTTCTTTAATTAAGCTTGTTTGTTATTATCATGTAACAACTAAGAAAAAGAAAGGAGAACATGAAATAGAAAATAGGCACTAGCAAACAAAAGCCTTTTACTGATCTAATTTTCACGAGAACTTGATATTAATTTATTTGCTAGGTTTATTCTTAGAATGGAGTCAATTTCAACCATATATTTAGGCTCAAGTAGAAAAAAATGATTGAGGTTGGAGCTTCATATAGAATCTCTTAACTTTTTCCTTGATCGAGAAGATCTTTTAGGCTAGTTTGGATCAATTTTGGGTTGGATTCAAAGTTTCAGATTTTGGTTGGGTGGTGTTATGATTCTCCTAGATAGTCGTGTGAAATGTCTCGAGAAATTGCAGGCAATGTGTTTTAATTGTAATGATATTAGATAAATAGCATCTAGGGAGAAATCTTCAAGTTAAGTTATACTTTATTACTCTAACTCGTTATTTACAACCGACCACCATTATTATTTAAGCGTATTTGTAATTGTATTTTAGATTTGAAGGGATTATGGTTCCAAGCCGTGGTCAAGCAGCACTTCTCACTTTCTGCACATGTATAAGTCTGGCTAGTGTGGCTCTTGTTCTTACCATAACATTCCCAGATTTCGGAAACAATTGGTTCTTGCTAACCATATTGAGTCCCCTTGCGTAAGTTTTGTGCCGTACCCTTTTTTTCTTTATAAAAAGTTTTCTACTAAATCTGAAAATGTATGATTTGAACAGAGGAGTGTATTATTGGAAAAAAGCATCAAGAAAGGAACAGATCAAGGTCAAAATGATAATGGCAGAGGATGGAACTCTATCGGAAATAATCGTTCAAGGCGATGATCAACAAGTAGAGCAAATGAGAAAGGAGCTTGAGCTAAGTGAAAAAGGCATGGTGTATGTGAAAGGTCTTTTTGAGAGATGAGAGTTGACAAGGGGTTGGAAATATTAGGGGAAATTAATGTTTTTCCCTTGTTTCTTCACCAACAGTTTTGATATGTAGTATTTAAAAATGTATTTCTAATTACTCCACAAGAAAAACTACTGATAAAAAATATATATTCCTCTTACAATCTGGTTATATTTATAGCATCAAGTGTTTTTATGGTCCATGGACTCTCTTTATAAAGCCTTCATAAGGGGGAAAAAATCTTTGTAAACTTAGGTGCAATTAATGATCTCAATTATCTTTTGTGTGTTTGCCTTTTTTCCATGGACACATATAACATGACTGTGTGAGGGATGTAGAAAATTAACAAGAACATGCAGTATAACTAATATAATTAACACTAAATATATTAAACTATTAATTGAATACAGAAATCATTAAAATTTACATAGTTTGCTTACATCAATATCTTTGAGATAATAATCCAGAAGTTATCTTGCAAACTGTATTAATGGATCAAAATTTCATTAAGAAAAATAAGATAATTTCAAGACAAACAAAGTATTTCAAAATTAATGTTATTTTTGGTTTTAATTGATTTAAAAATAAAACAATGAAAATTTTGATCCATGCTTGTTATACGGCAAAAAATAATTTTACAATCCTTTAAATTTTGCAGAGACGAAACAATGAACACATGTAGTTTCGACAAGCAATTTACACCATTTATGTTTAAAGTTGTCGCAATTTTAGTTTTCTTACCAACAATTTTAGTCCTAAATTTATCAAAATTTAAATTAGTGTCCTTAAATTGATACGCAAGCAAATAAATTTGGGGGTTTTGTTCTTCTAGCTGCCACACGGTGATAATCTAGTAATCTACCACTTAACCTTGTCAAATTAACTTAAATTGGAGGAAAATAACATCTCGTTCATTTCTTTTCCTACCTACTAATTATTAGGATAAAGATATTATAATCCTCAATTTGTTTGCTTATGTAGAAATTTATGGCACTAGTTTTAAATACGACGAACCTAGAACTAAAATTGCGGATAAATAACTAAAATTACAGCAACTTATAAATGATGTAAATTGCATACCAAAACTACAAGTGCCACATTTTTACATCCTTATCAAAATTAAAGAATTAATATTGCTTTTTTGCCATTATTATACAATCCAGAAATATATTGTTTCAAGAATTGCTAATGGGTTTACACTTTTAAATCTAGTTTCATTGTGTCACTTTTCAATTTCAATAATATCGGTCGATTTACGAACGGTAATATCAAATTATAAAGTTAATTTTTACTAAAGTCGTGTAACGACTCTTTTGTATTGTACCAATTAAACGTATTGTAACCCCCAAAAAATAGTGCTATTTGCCCTTGTCCCCCGTCTGTAATTTTCCTCACCTGGAAGCTTGCGCAAAGCCCGTCGTCGTCGTCCGTCCGTCCGCCTCTTCCGGTTCTCCTTCCGTCGGCCGTTCATTTAATCTCTTGGCAGGTGAGGGTTCTATTCCTCATCTCTTTTATTGTTATCTTTCTTTCTCCTTCCTGCTTTGTTTGTTTCGAATAACACTACACATTCTATTGAAATTCTCTTTGTCTCTGTCATGTAAGCTCCGGTTAGCTAATTGATGTTTTAATAATGAATATTTCGTATTATTGGTGTTAAATGATGAAGAATCTACGCCATTGATAGTATAATTGTTTCTGTTTTACTGTATCTTGGTATTTTGGTAAGAAAAATAATACTTGTAACGTTTCAACAAATACAGCAAATTCAAGATTTGGAGACGTAAGAGTTATATGGAGGTGCCAATTTTCCTTTTCCTTTTCCTTTTCTTATTCTGGTATTCAGGATCAACTAAAAAATTAGGGTTGGTATTTAACTTGATTAAATGAGTTTGGATCAAGCTACAAATTTCAAAAATTATTTCACATGAAATTTTTCGTTTTTTTGGTACCAAACCAAACCGAACCGAATTATTCGGTTTTGGCACACGGTACCAATTCTGAAATTGACGAACCAGTCTGGATATCGAAAATTGATACGGCTCGGTTTTAATGAAGGGGCCCTTTTGTAACATAGTTGCGAGAACATAAATATTCTACTTTTATGTTTTTATCTATTTATTGATTTTGACAAGTTAAGAGTTAACTCTATTAACTCGTTGTATAGATATACTTCACAATACTTATGGTATTTTCTATTTTGAAAGAAGGGTTTTAGAGTATATGTTATAAAAACATATTATGATTTGAAAAAGAACTTAAGTTGATTGTCATTTTATCTATCTATAACAAACATGTTAGAGAATAACCATGTAAATAAACAAATACTTTTACAATTTCAAAAGTGTGAATAAATTTTAATAATATATATATATATATATATATATATATATATATATATATATATATATATATATATATATATATATATATATGTTTTTTTTTTTTTTTTTTTGGTAGAATAGGGCCAGATATTACATTTCTCCTAGGGCCTCCTAATATGTCGGGCCGGCCCTGGCCTTAATTTGTTTGATGGGCTGTACGCATTTTTCAGTCACTGTGTTTTGAAAATAGAATTTTTTTGAGGTGTAAATTTATTTATCCATATTTTGCACTAGGTGAAAATTTAGAGAAACAAAATGTAATGTTTATTCTCCTGTAGAAGAGCATGTTGTGTAACATTGCAATATGATCGACGGGATTTTAAATTGGAGGAAGCTTCATGTTGTTGAGAGTGAAACAATCTAGAAATCAACTGTTTGAAATGGTTACTTTTTGGTATCTTGTATTTTGAGTCACAAATGATTTCACAATTTAATTGATTTCTCATCTGGAACCCATAACCAGACCTTTTGTTTGATAATTGTTTTTGCTCTATATGTTGGTATGAATGTAATTTACATCATAGTCTATAACTCTTATCAGCTATATTCTTCGTATATGTTCTCTTATGTCATATGAGGTGCATAACCTTAGAATTTTAATGGCTAAATGCAAAGGATGTGAAAACATATGGCATGTTTCAACTCCACTTAAAATAAATCTTAAGTTCCTTTCTGGTATCACGTGGAATACACCCTCTCATAGTGTCATTTCATGTTATTTTATATATTTGATTTGACATATGTACTACTGTGCTTGTAATCCATTGTGTTCTGATTCGTAGTTGTTAAGAGCACAAGGTGCACTCATATGAATTCAAAAGAACAAGCATATTCCAAAAATACTTTAGTATATAATAACTATATTTCAACCCCCCCCCCCCCCCCCCCACACACACACACACATAAATTAATAAGTATTTAAACAAATGATAATAATGAAGCAAAGAATAAAGGAATAGAAGAGATGAATATTAGAAGCAAAAAGGAATTATATGGGCAGTGATGTTTAGAGTAACAGCTTGTAGAGAGACTAAATTTGAACATAGAGGAGACGCATATTTTTTTGACATTTTGGAATTTATTGGGTCTCATTAAATGGTTTTCACCCTCGGATGATTAACACAATTCTATGAAGTCTTTTTATAAATATAGTTTGAGCCTTGCCTCAGAAGAAAAGTGCTTGCAAGGCGCAATGCCTTTGTTTTATCTCCGGGATATAGCTTTGCTAAATCCACTTTTAAAACATGCTTTGATATTTTCTTTCTTATTTGAAGAGTGAAACTTATGCTGACAAATGCACTACTCTAAATTAAGGCAGAAGCTATGGTGGTTGTAATGAGAAAGGATCAAGAGCACAGCGAGTCAGAAGGGAGTCGGAAAAAGAAGAAGAAGAAGCAGGATGGAGCAACACGTCCAGCATGCTCTTGGGTGCATTTTAGGTATCACTCCCCTCAATGTATCTGAACTAGCATCTTGTAGATCTAACATAGTACTTCCAATACCTTTTTTATAAATTACTGTCATACTAATGATTCAAGGGTTCTTTCAGTCGTGAATTTATAAAGGAGTACACTGCTTCCCATCCTGAATCTTCAGGCTTGAAAGTGGTAAAAATCTTTGCATTATCTTGACAATCTATAAAAAATTTATATTCAATTGTTGAAATCTACCAATAACTGATCTTTGTTTCAGGCCACAAGAGCTGCCTCAGATGCTTGGAAGTTGATGGGCCCTGAAGAAAAAGGAAAATACACTAGCCGTGCCCGTGAAGTATGGGATAAGTACTTGAGCACTACACCTGCCCGTGTTCCAAAACCAAGAAGACAGGTATTTTCTCTAAGGTTTTCCAGCATTCTGCATGCGGCATGTAGCTTAGAATCCTCTTCGGGATAAATTCATAACATGTATGGTGCAGACCAAACTTGTTACTAGGTGCTCTCCTGGTCGATTATTAAATGTGTTGCAACGACTCACGCCTGACCAAAAGGCTGCTGTAAAGAGCATGGGGTTCGGTAGCATCCTTAATCTCAGATGCAGGACACTAAGACGCAGCCTGTGTCTTTGGCTATTGGAGAAGTTTAATACCGTACGACGCAGCTTGGAGGTTTGTGGTGAGCGCATTCCTTTAACTCCACGGGATGTTGAACTTGTGATGGGATTGGCATCTAGTGGGAAGGATGTGGTTAATTCTGGGCCTGATGATTTAATTGCTGATTTACGTAAGAAGTACAATGCCACAAATCGTGGCATTTCTGTCCGTCTCCTAGAGGAGCGTTTGGCAGTCCCAGAAGCTGGAGAGGATTTTAAAAGATCTTTTCTCCTTTATGTATTGGGCACCCTTTTATGTCCCACAGCAAGGCTGGATGTTAGTCCATCATTTCTCCACTTTTTGACAAACATGGATGTTGTCCACCAGTATAACTGGGGGAAATTTTTACTTGACCGGCTGGTTCGAGAAGTAGCACGATATCGTCAAGGGAAGCAACGTGCAGTTGGTGGTTGTCTTTTATTCCTCCAGGTGATGGTTAATGATAAATTATCAGGTCTTATTTCCATGTCAACCTAATTTGTTTCATTTTAACCTTTTATTTGTTTACAGCTCTTTTACTACGAGAGTGTTGCTGTTGGAGAACCATCTGAATTATCTCCTGCTATTTTTCCATGCTTAGCCTCTTGGGGTGAGGAAGAAATAAGTGAAAGAGAAAAACAAGAGCGGGAACTTGGTGGTTATGGCTCTGGAGAGGTATATTGTGCATATTTACTGTGAAGTACTTGTCCTGTCAGTGGATAATCAAGTTCAAGTGTTTCAATGCAGGTGGTTTGCAAGGAAAGAGGACTTGGGATGGGAATGTTGGGGCATAAGACACAACCAGACAACAACTCATTTGAAATGATGCCACCAGAAGCTGAGCATTACACTCTTCTTGAGCAGGATGAGTATCAGGTAGTTATAGTTGAATTTATTTTCGTGAGACAGGTTATTGTAGGCCAATGATCTTATACTAATTCTAATAGTGTCATTTGATGGAAATTGGGGCTACTTTAGCGATTCTAAGTTTTGCTGTAGACCGTAGGTAGTCCTTGTATGTCGCTTGTTTGCGATTATGCCGGTACCACTTGTATAATAATTATTGGTAGCTATTTTGTTCCTCCCCTAGTTTATTGTCTTTGGATTTCAAGTTTGGACAAATCCATTGCCTCAGCTTCTCGTCTCTTGATATGCTGTAAATGTTGACTGTCAATTATTTGACTATGTTCATTATTCTTTTTCCTAAACATTGTGTGACCACGAAATAACCACTGAGTTTCAGGTTTTACTGCAAAACTGTATTACTTTCTTTGGCTCTCAAGTGTAATGTTTTTTTTTTTTTTTTGTTGATGGGGAGCTGATATCTTATCGATTAAGTTTCCTTAAACCTATTGGTGACTTCTGGATATGACAGGTGGCTGGGGAAGATCAAGTTAATGGAGGAATGTTTACAGCTGAGGTAAATGGTTTCTTTGAATTGGATTTCACGAAATATTTTGTTAAAATTAAAAACCTAACCTTAAGATGAATTGGTTTAATAATGGAAGAATAAAATTCATCTACAGTCTATTCCACTTCGAAGAAAATGGAAACTGTACTGTGTGCTTTTTGCATAATTAGACGTGTTTGATAGAATGATTCTGGATTTTTTTTGTTTTGTGTTATGGAACTAATTAGGTAACAAAGGTTCAGATAAGGATGAAGAATTGTTGTGATATTCCTTTTTTATACGGAAAAGTAAATTCACTATAAGTAACCCTTTGGTTTATGATGCAAGAAATACCTTCAAATACTATTGAATTGATTCATTTAACATTAGAGATATAAGAAATTTGTTATACTGCATTTAATGATTTCCCGGTCTGTATCTAGTATCAATATAAGCTTTGTATTTTGTCAATCACGGTGGAATCTCAAGTGGTAGCGTAGATAATTAGTAAAGAGTATATGTAGTAGCTCTTCAGAAATCTTTTGCAAACATGCATTAATATTTTTACTTTAAAATGCTTCTTATGTGTAAATGTATGCAATCACTCCTTGAACTAGTCTGTGTTATTAGTGGAATTAATTGATCTTTAAATTACTGTCGTTTTCAACCATGGGAGAAAAGACTTAATTGCCATGTTGCTTCAGGATGATATGCCCCTCAGTGGCAATGAAAGCAATGCATTCTGTGTTGATATTGAGATTACAGACCCAGTGAAAGCGCCATGCCGAAATGCCCAATATGGTTGTGCCCAAATCGTGGATTACACAAATAGAAAAGACCATGAAGAGGTCTGCGTTTCTGCTCCATGTGCTTGCCCTCTTCGGAAGTGCCAATTCATTGGCTCATCTATGCAGTTGTCAGAGCATTTTAGCAGTAAGCATTGGGATTCCGGAAGACGTTTCCAGTACAACAGCCCTTTAGCTATCACCCTAAACAAGAATGAATCCTTTCTTGTTCTACAAGCAGAGAAGGATGGCATTCTCTTTCTTCTCAACAAAGGAACCGAAATTATAGGCCACACGGTCATGATAACTTGTTTAAGTCCAAGCTCATCAAAGGAACAATATTTATATGATATTGTATCTGAAAGAGGAAATAGCTGTCTCAGATTGAAGTCATATACAAACAATTATCCGGGTAGGGTTGAAGGATCTCCGCCCATGGATTTTCTCTTGGTTCCATATGGTTTCTTGAACCTAGATGGGAAGCTAGATCTAGAGGTTTGTATATGGAACTCAACGGATATAGGAGCCGATTGATCTTTGATTGCTTTCTCTCACTTTATATCTCTTTGTTGCAAAGTGTAAGTAGTGGCTTTTGTGTACATCTAGCCAGATTGAAAAACGCAGGCTCAAGGCACATCAGAATATTGAACCAGAAAAGTGGGTTTTTCTTCCAAATGATACTTTGCCTTTCTTTTTCTCAAATATATATAATTGAAGTTCAATGGTCGATCATTTATTTTTTGCCTTGAACTTGATTATTTCCGTTGCTCTGGATCGGGTAAAGAAGGAAAAATTGAAAAAGACAAATCATTAGACTGGTCTTTCATGGATTCGGCCCAATCTGATTATCCAGCTTATAAATTCACAGTTGGTCCATATTCTGAATACATGTAACCAGGTCCAATTCAATTTTATGATAAGAAAATCTACATTTGGGGATCTTGATCCAACCGGAAAGAATCTAATTTAAGTTCTAGTTAAGTATTAACAAACAAATAACAGCATAAAAAGTTCAATGCAAGTACACAATAGTAATTTAAATAGTAATTACAAATAGACAACTTTATGAAAATTATCCCCTCATGGAATTTTTTTTTTTATCAAAGCATTGCCTAATAAGGTCGAATAATTTATATGATAGAATATGAGTTATAATCCAATATTACCGATCTAATTCTGATTCAACCATTAATTGGTAAAAAAATTAAAACCCAAAAGCAGGATTTGAGTGGGACAGAAAATCAGACGCATGAGTTGTCTTACGATTGATAGCTAACGTTACATCATGCAAGAAAATGGAACCAACGAAAACCAAGACCCTTTTTTTTTTAAAGCAGGAAAAGGAAGACCCAATTTGGATTTTTTTTGGCTATTGTATTTCATGGATCAAAATTTTAAAGAGAGAATATATATATTGAAACATGATTTTGATGAAAAATGAAGATGCGCGAGTCCCTTTTTCACTTATCTGAAAGTGATTCCATAAATAGATTAATGTTCTAGAAAATTTATCGGTTTTTGTAACGTGATTTGTTTGATTTTTTTGAGATAAAATAAATAGTAAGTATACCTTTTAAAAATAAGTAGGTGTTTTTAGAGATTATGGAAAGAAGAGTAATATTGTAAGAGATAAATTACTTAATATCAAATCATGTTTATTATGTGAGAGAATTAATATAGCATATAGATTATTTTATATCAAATCAAAGTAATTTTTTTTTAGGTTTTTTTAAAACTGTATTACTTTTAAAAATTAAGAGATGATAAGTTTATTTATAAAAATAAAATAGGTTATTTGCATGACATTTCAAAGAGCATCTAAAATTATCTATTGATGGCTTTAGTGTTTAAAACAAAGGGTCCTGGGGTAACTATAGGAGTATGAGTTTAAAAAAGGTGAGAAGGTTTGTATTTATTTGCAACTTCGAATTTTGAAGAGTTTTTTTTTTTTTTTACAATTTAAAAGGATTAAAATGTATTGGGAATATGTTTTAAAAGTTGAGTATTTAAAAAAATGCAGATCATACGTTTTTTTACTAAATATAAAATTTTAAACTTTCAAAATTTGAATATTTGAAAATTCGAGAGTGAAGGGTTTGTTTGTCTCACTTTTTTTAAAGTGGTTTCACAAATAAATTTAGGTTTAATAAACTTTCTCGATTTTTTTAATATTTTTTGTTTGAATTTTTTGAGATGAAATAATAGTAAGTGTATCTTCTAGAAATAAGTAGTATTTTTTTAAGATCATGGAAAGAAGAGAAACAGTGTAAGAGATATATTGCTTCATGTCAAATCATTATTTCTTATGTAAGATAAATTGTATAAGAAACAAGTACTTTACATATTTTTTTTATAATTCTTTATGCTAAATCAAAATAAGATTTATTTAGGCGAAATATATTTTATGACTGCCAGCAAGAGAATTTCTAGACTATAATCACATTTGGATCTGACAATTGGTGGATAAAAAAAAACCAAACAGAAGTTCTTTACTGGACTATAACTAACCAGATGGGCCTCAATGGAACAAATGCCCAATTCAAACCATACTTTTGTTTTTTCCAATATAACATTTGAAAGTTAAAAAATATCTCAACTTCGGCCATGGCTAGGTTATATTGCACAAGACTGGCCTATCCAAGACTCTGACGTTGCATGAGCGTTGCCTTTGTATATTCTTATATTTCAAAAAATAGGAATATGGTTCTTATTTTATTACTGAAAAGTGTATTAATATTTTAATCGTCACATCTTATTAAAATCAAACAGGTCAATTTTATTTTTTTAAGTGAATTGTTAACCATTAAAAGTTGAGTAGCAATCCGACCTAAACCCAAAACAAACGTGATTACAAAAAATACTAAAAGTTTGAGTTTGAGTCTGGATTTAAACCTGGTCCATAGGGTCTGGACGAAGACCCAGTCCATAGGGTCTCTCATTCTCATTCTCATTCATCCCTTCTCCCCTTCCTTCACTCGCACTTACACCGAAAGTGTCTGCTTTGTTCACAACTTCTTTAACTTGAACAAATTCAATTCCGAACATTTTCTTTCACTACTTTAATCGAGTTACTTGTAATTTTGGACCTCAACATCCTGCTGCTCGTGGTGTTTCACATTTAGTATAAAAAGTAGACAAAACAACTTTGGAACGTGCGGAACCACATATTTGGATCAGGCCCCGACCCCGACCCGACCCATTCTTAGTCTGTTTCCATATTTTCCAACAAAAATTCTATTATTAACTAATACCCTTGTACCAATTACAAGTATACCTGAAAGTTTGTACTTATATTATATGTGGTTATTCGTAGAATCTCTCATAGAAAGAAGCACTGACACAAAAGGAGCCAAGTGGCACATCATAACAATTGGCTTGGCAGTAGGCACATGAATAATGCTTGTTCCTGCAAGGAATCAAAGCCTCTGACCCCTGGTCAAATCACACCTTTCCTACTACCACCCCACCCCACCCCAACGCTCTTTTATGTAATGTATGTGTGAAAGTGGGAATACACTATCAGACCTAAATCTGGTTTTATTTAGGCCTATTCACAAGTGCCTGCAAAACTGCATGCAATTGTCCTCCAAAAAACAAAAACATTATCAGAGACAAATTCAGGGAGGACCTCCCTACTAAAAAAGGGAAGAAAGTGAAATAGAATTCATTCCTCATTTTACCACAAGTGAATCAAGTATTAACCAATCAGTGTTGAAAATGTCTGAGGAGGGGAAAACCTATGTGTTTGTTAAGATAAAGGTCATTAACAATTGAACATTTATATAGTTATTTAAATTCAACTTAGGCTGCCTGCCATTATTTTCTTCAAATTCTTACATTTAGATTGACTTTGGATAATTCTTTTTACAGACACATGTTCTGAAGGTCCACATTCACTGTGAAGGCTGCATGCAGAAAGTGAAGAAACTCCTCCGGAAAATCGAAGGTGTGCCTTTCTCTTTTCCATCTCTATAGATTATATATGTCTACATGAATTTGCTATTTTGCTAAATTTTGTCTTTTTTAAAGCTTTTCCATTAATTTGGGTTTTGCTTTTTGGCAGTTCTTGGCTTTTACTAGTACTATATATTAGACCTCCAAACATATTCATGTGTGTAACTGTAAATGAAATAATAAAAATGAGATTAAAAAACTATTAGTAAGTTCAATTAACAATTCCTTTGTACAAATGGAAAACTGACACTTTATTTGAACTTAATCAAACATATTACTATAATTAGCATATATAATGACGCAAATAAACATGTGTAACCACATATTCCACAGACTCCCATATACACAAATAGAATATGGACCATCTAGATTAATTAGATAAACGTCATTTGACACATTGCCATCTTGCTCTAGTTCATTTTTGAGACTTTGGTTCCTTTCTGGCCTTTTCCTGAAGAAATAGTTGAAATTCAATTTAGTTTTGCTTATTTAGTGGACAAGGTAATGAATATTCGTTTTCAATTAAAACAATGCTATTCTTATAGTAATTTTTTTTTCTTTTCACTCTTACTTTTGCTTTTGTTTACAGGCGTCTATGAAGTGAAAATAGATGCTGGAGAACACAAGGTCACAGTATCAGGAAATGTCGATTGCACAAATTTAATCAAGAAATTAATCAAATCAGGCAAACATGCAGAGCTTTGGCCACAAAACGAAACTAATAACCAGTTCAAAGATGGCGAGTACCTGAAACAAATGGAGAGTCTGATGAATAGCCTCAGTTCCTCTGAAAACCGCAGCCCTCTCCTAGCCCATCCATTATATGATGACATTGCTAAATGGGAATCAAAGAGCTATCTAAACAACAATCACATAGCAAAAACAAAGATGGACAATCAACCTTTAGGTTCGGAAGATGACATCATTAATGGTGTTGGTTGCACGGATGCAAGCATGAGGCCCGCTATAAATTTCCCAGATTACATTGCTCCAGGAGAATTTGCCAGGGCAAACAAATTCTACGAAGGATTGCCAGCTTGTGAATATCATTATCAATCACCTGAAATGATGAATAATGTGCAAAGGCCATGGTACAACCATCCACAGCCTATGTTATATAACAACATGCAAAATATGCATCCCATAAGCAACATGCTGGAGAATACTTATGTGCATCAACCAAGGAGGATAATGCATGCATCTGATTTAACTTCACCTACTACTGATCAGTATTTCTACAGCAATCCTTGAAGAATTTATGCGACGAAGTTAGTGCTCAAGAACGACTCTCTCATAGAGTATATTAGTTTATATATAACTACATTATCATGTATAAGGCAAATGGAGCCTTCAGCTAGTAGGTTGGGTGTGATTGAATTTGACTGCAATTTATCATTAAATATTCGCCCCTTAATTCTGCTGTCAGAGACTGAGGGGAATGCATATTCTTCTCTTCATGGTATGAAACACCATTACATGTACCTTTAGGCTTTCCAATTCCAAAAATGGTCAGAAAAATGGTAATTCAGAAGATTTATATAAAAGATAAAGATGTTCCTCAAAAACCAAATATAAAGAGTCTATAAAGTAGTCGTATGTGCATAATAGTTACGAAGAAAGCAGCAGATGGTCAAGCATGCATGTTACTCAAGCTGCAGACTGATACATTTTTTTAACCATATTACACCATCATTGGTCTTTTAATTGGTGGAGTTGGAGAGTTTCAACCTCAGTTTCTGAATAGTTCAGGTAAAAAATTGGCGAAATAAGGCTATAAGCAACAGTAACTCTTCACATTCAACCATAACTATTATCAGATATTTTCTATGGTTGTAAACAAAAGGATATATTAAAAATGGATGTCGAAGATATTATGCTTGATATAGGAAGTAAACTTCTTTTTCTACACATGGTTTCATGACTGCACAGTGCACACTCATATTTCTATGTTAACGCTTCTGTGCCTTTCTACGTCTTGACTGTGTTTTCTGCCATTTCTTTCTTGGTACCAGCTTGCTTTTCGGTTTCAACTTCAACTCTGGCGAGAATTTATAGTTTGGATCTCTCATACGAGCTTGAATGTCCTTAAAAAACTGAATGTTCAATTTCTTAGGCCCACCTTGCCTAAGTTCTTCATACTCTGGTCCTGAAATAATGTTCTCAAAAGCTCCAATAAGAACATCCAGATCACTCATGATCTCCCATACATTAATATACCGTCCATCAGGTCCCTTCTTCAATTTCTTCAAAGCATTCTGCACAGCAAGTTTTCTAGCTTGCTTTCCAGGGGATAACTCTTCCGTATCATCATCATCCTCATCTTTCAATGCTTCTGCAAGTGTTCTATACTTTGGTTTCTCCTCAAACTCAAACAATTGATCAATATATTCATCACTCTTCTCATTTGGGAAGGCTTCTGTAGGTATATCATCATCGTCATCTTCTTCATCACCAGTCCAAAGGGTCTTCTCCTCATCGCTTTCTGACCACACACTGCGAAGTTCATCACTGTCATCAGCATCAATACTATCAGAGCGCTCCTTAGCACGCTTCTTGGCCTTTATTATCTCTTTCTTGAGGGAAACATGGCTATCCCTTTCGGTTTCGCTCTCATCTTCGCTTCCTGTCCATAGATGATCCTCTTCATCTTCCATACTTTTAGCCCATTCTTTCCTGAACTCTTTTGCTCCAGGGATTCTACCTCCAAAAAGATCATAACTTGAACGCCTATCGCGGGCGTATAAACGATATACTGAAAAGGGACAAACATTAGAAAATGTAAGTTAGAGGTACAGCCTAAGAACTACATTATAACTAAAGTACAAAATAAAAACCCTAAATGCTCTAACTTGTAATACAATTGATGATAGAATATTCTGCTGAGAAAAAAAGACTAAATTTTTCAGTCAGTACTTTTAACAAACAGTTGAGTTGCGTGTACTGATGGAAGGATAAGGAACGCTAACCCTGAAACATAGAGTAAGAGGGGGCGAGCAATGGTGTGTATTGAGAAGTGGCTTCTGAAGATATCAATTTAAGGATTTGGGTTTGGGGTTTTGCGATGGTTGTAGAAAGACTGGTGAGGCGGGAAAATAGCCTCCGGGCCATTTCTGATTTTGCTCTCTGTCGTTCAAGGTTGAAGGATTTTTTTTTATTTTTTTATTTTTGAGAAACGTTCAGTTGAACAGTGTTACTGGTTTTGATTAAAAACAAAAATGTCATTGATTTTTGCTTAAAAAAAAAAAGAACCAACTGTCTTTGGATTAACTTTTTATAATCCAGTAATATTATTTTAATTGATTGGAATTTTCATGTCGGGGAAATTTGCATTTATAGTCCAGATAACAATTCTTTTTACTACTAACTATTTATTAGATTGAGAAATTTGAATTAGGAATATTTATAAAAGAAAGGTTACAAATTACTCTAATATTGAATGGTCTTTAAATCAATTGAATAAATAAATAGTTAGACACCTAAAATCTACACAAAATTAAAATGATCAAGCTGAGTAAAAAATTTATATCATTCTAAAATCAATACTTTAAGTTCAAATACCCCCAGCCTCATGTTTATGTTTAATTAATAAATCAACAGAACTTATCCACAGACGAGATCTCAAAATATTAACGCCTTTAGTACACAGAAAGACAGACATACAATCAGTGAATCAGGTAGCACAAAGGAGATAATAAGCAATATAAATTAATAAAAAAGTAGGTCGAAAATTAATGATACAACAAATACAAAAGTTTCTCCTCGTTCCCCAACAATAAAATTACTGTATTTATTCTCATGTTTGCCCATATCATCATCCTGTTCTTTGACATTAAATCTAGAAACTGTATTGACTGGATTTGCTCACCGGAATGTGAAAACTAACTTTGTCGTATATCTGAGCAAGCCTTGTAATTGAAGGTGAAAAGTATTTTAGGATTCGTATATCTGCGCCTTGTATTTGATTTCAGGATTGCGAATATCATCTTGACTTTGAATCAAACGAATCTCTAAACTGCTAGACTGGATATCATGTCCAGCCTTTGTATAGTCATTTAATGTCCTCACCAGAAGTGCCTATAAATACTATCTTCTCAGACAACATTTCTGAAATCGATAGTATACTATACAAGTGAATACAAACAGAATTAATTACCTGCAAGCTTGATACAGACAGCTCTGCTGCTTTATCAAGATTGTCGGGATATTTCTGCATAACAAGGATAAACTAGATTTAAGTAAGAAATACAATCATTTTATAGTTAGGTCTCAAGGACCCAATTTAAGGTTTTGTAGGATTACATTGCTCCATCCAAGCAAAAGCGCAGTCATAAGATCTCCTGTTCCCTGTAATCATAAAATAAAAATGGCAAGCTAAGTGTTCCATTTTAGGTGGAATAGCAAAACTAAAAATGAGAAAGATAATCCTATTGAAATGACTGTATTCTATTGTACGAGGGAATCAATGAAATTCTGGAACTTCACCTCAATTTTACATGTGAAATGGCAAAGTTAAAAATTGATGATACACAATGCCAAGATGGTTGGTTCGTTCTTTTAAGTAAATACAATCACTTAGAAGAAGACAAGATTCAGAAGCGAAACAACTTGCATACCGTGAAATATGCAGGAATTTTGGGAATCAAAATCCTGAACTGCCCAGGAGGTTGACCCTATCACAGTAAAAGTAGTTTCAAATAAGAATGTGAGCAAATGTACAAGTCAAACCTTGTATTGGTAGACCAAGTTGCATGGTAAGAGTAAATAATTTAAATGCAAGCAAGCATGCATGAAGAAACAGAATAGCACACAAGCATACCTTCTCTTTTTGGTGGCTGCCAATTAAAAGAAGATTGTCATCTATATTTATGCTCGTTATCACGACCTGAAAATTGAACATATATCTTGAATGTGATATACAGGAACAAGTAATTAATACCATGGTATCACCTTAGTAGTTCTACTTGCTATTACACAAAAAATGGTACAAAACTCATTCCAAAATGGCTAAGTAACTTGAAAAAATGAAGGGGATTGGTATGCTTTTTCAGTAGCAATGATGCCATATTACTTTTAGCATTATAGTTTCCTTAAGTTCGAGAGGAAACATATTCCACGGAAAATATTTAAATCTGTGTAGAAGCTTCAAAACCAAATAAAGATGATTTTTTTTCCAGCAAGATTTGTTCCATTAGATCAAACCTTTGATGGTCCAGCAGCATGCAGAATGTTGCAAGCTTCCCTACCATCTTGCTCAGATACAATCCTGACACAATTCAAGCCACCAAGGGGAGGATAACAGATACATCAATAAACAGATAAGAAAACAAAAGAAATCAATTAACGCTCATCAGCTGCTTCTTATTGTTCAATGATGACACAAACACAAGATTACATCTTTTAATATATGTGCAGTGAAGAACTCAATTTTACAACTACCATATAAATGCAAGAGTAATAACTATGTTTCAACCCAAGGGTATGTCCTCTATCACGAGAAGGGGAAACAGGAAGCGGGGTAAGGATACAAATCATTCACCTTTGGTGGTGGGGGTGGGGGTGGGAAGGTGGCGGATAAACACTCAAGTTGTTTGACATTACCCAAAAAAAAAAGGGAAAGGATGTTTCTTCATTTGATCGACGGATAAAGGGAACATATTTTTGTTGTATCACCCAATTGAGTCCAATCCTTCCTCCAGTTCCTCTAAATTTGGAAGGGTTGAATTTATAGGTATAGAAGGATAAGTCCTCCCCTTTCCCTACACTACCAACTACCAAACAATGGAAAACCTTCTCCAATCCTCCATACCAAAGATAGTAAAAGGACGCAACTTAATCACGTAATGAGTGAGATAAGTTCCATAATATATGATGACAGGCAAAAAAACTTCATCAGCTTTGTGTATTTTTCCATAAGATGGAGATGAATGAATACCTCAAACCTGTTAAAAGTTCAGCCTCAAATTGATTTGGAGTCAACATTGAAGCAACAGGGACAACCTATTCAGAAGGCGCAATTACCAATTTTACCATCAGAAAAACCTGAACTAGGAAGAGCATTTACATAATTATAAGTTTTGAAGTTTACAGTCTGTACTATTCTTTTCAATTTCACCTCATCCTCGATTTGAGTACTGCACATTTCGAATTAGATAAAAGGCATAATACAAGTAATACAAATTTACTTTTTAAGATATTAGTTAGATACAAGTTGATAATGTATTATGTAAAACAAAATTAAGATTGTTTAAAATCTACAATAGTGCATTGTTGGTAGAATATGAGCTAGTCAAACCTTCATGAGTCAACACTCGTTAACATATCAATAAAAACAGAACAATATGGTTCAGATATTATTTTATACATCCCCAACTTATTTTACATGATCAAACTTAAAAAGAAAACAGTTGACTTTTCTGTAGTACTGCAGCATTAGGAATTTAAGCCGTTAGGAATGAGGACCTGTTCTTATGCATCGCATAAGGAGGTTAAAAAGGAAGTTTTCTGGGGAAAAAAGAACTTTAATGATGCCCTCTAACATGAAGTCCCCTTCAATGCAAGGTAATGCCTGAATTCATAGTCATTGAAATAGGCTTCGCCTCATGCTTGGACTAGTATGCAGTAACAGGACCTGGCTAGGCCACATAGAGAAAAAGAACAAAGGTAAAGAGGGAACTAAGGCTCCTTATGGATCTATTTTGGCCTAGTTTAGGGAGACTGTGAAACTGAGACAAGATCAATCAAATTCGTTTTTGGATGAGACTCAAGTGAAACTCAACCAAAAATAAAATGAAACCTTACCTACCACACTTACTTTTTATCAACTCAATCTCTATAAAAGTCATCGATTTGACACCTACCACCAACTTTTTCCCGTGAGCAATTCAAATCTCAAAACACACTTATGCAGTAAGAGAATGTGAATTTCACATCAGATAACCCAATAGCCTAAGAGATGTTTATTGAATTATTTTCAGTTTTTGCTTAAGAAAAACAAACAGAAGCTATATAGTGAAAAAATAGTTGGTCATCGGATAGTATTTTTTTTTATTACTTAATCCAATAAATAACCTAAGTTTGTGTCTAAAGCATGCTAAGTCATATTATTTGCATTGTGAAAGTTCAACTAACTGACCAAGCAGTTAAACTAACAACACATTTGAACTAGTCCCCAACTCTCTGACACAGGTTGATAGACTCGATATATATTGTTTTAAGAGAAGAAAAAATCCTCTAACAAAAAGTAACATAGATACCTTCTCCCGATATACGGGTATCATTTCTTGAGGGACATAGAGCTTTCCTTGATCACCTAACACTGGATCACAAACTGAGAAGAAAGGTTCAATTATACAAAATAGAGGGACAGGAGGACAATATCAGCAGATCTCATGAAAAATTCCATGCCCTATGCTTGAAAAACTGTATGATGATTGGTGAATCACATGCAGGCTCATCTGTACTTTAAATAGGAAATAGAAGAAGCTCTTTTAACTATTAAGAACCAAAATATCTCAGCATTATTAGTAGAATAAAAGACAAGATTTTACCAGCTGGTATCAGTGAACTTACCATATGTAAGTCCAGGGTGGATAGACCTAAGCTTATCGACAACTTTTAGTACAGTGTTCAAGAAGGAGACTGAACCGATATAACCTACAAAGTGCCACGAATCATTAACATTTAGAGTGGGCATATAATACGAAAAAGAAGTATCAATATTTTTTTAAAAAAAAAGACATCTACATAAGTACCTAAAAATATCACGAACTGGTCATAGTAATAAAAACATGTAAGATTAACTATACGATGAAATGAAATGGTGAAACATATTGACAATCTTGAGATTCCATTTTCATGCCAGGTTACATTAGTTTCAAATACCAAATTAGCCATGCAGTTGATAAACACATAAGATTCGACTCTTATAAGTTACCTGTAAGTAAATGCGTATAATACAATAAATTATTAGCTTCAAGGCCATCTATCAAATCATAGAGTTGTTCACCATTCAAAACCTGTCCCTTGAAAGTGGGATACCCTGAAAAAATCTCGCTGCAGTTAGGTAAAGTTGGTCTATATTTTTCTAAATTAACATGCCTGAACATGTACAGTTTCACAGATGACCTCGCACCGTGTTTCAGGCCTCAGCCTGTTTGAATGAAGTGATATAAGCAGCTTGCCTGTGTGGTTCGAAAACTGTACGGAATTGATTGGCTCAACGTCATAACCTAGTAATTGCAGAGGAAAGACAGCTGATTTGTTGCCCACATATCCCTATAGTTGTATAAAAAAGGGTAGTTAAGAACCACAGTACCATGCCTAGTATCTAGTATTTTTGGGGGTATATCAGCAAATCAATCAAAAACCATGATCATAAAAAGATAATGATAACTTGAAAAAGCATTCGCAGAACTCATAAATATCGGGCAAATATGCAGATCACAATTCAATCTTGTTATTGTAATTTCTAGTCGTATCAGAATTACAGCTGGTAGTCCTCTCAATCATAATGCAACATAAAAGGGAAAAATCTTTGCAAGCTACAAAAATTGAGAACGGGAGCACATACATTACCGAAGATTCTAATCGATTAAAGAAAGCTTCTTCAAAAACCTAGAACTTAGAATTTTTCAGTATAATGAAACACAAACGCTTTCACTAATTTTCAGCAGTAAGGTAAAAATAGAACAGAAAATGTAAAAGTAAATTGTTTGAAATTAGAGTAACAACCTGAACCGTGTGAGACTGAATACTGAGGATCCGACCCGTCTCTGACGGCAGCGCTATAGCCAGAATCGGTGGAGGCGCCATGGCCACTTCTTTATTCTCCTCACCTGAAAAAAAAAAATGATTTTGTTTGGACTTTAAGAATGAATTTAGATTCAAACCTAAAATTATTTATTTAGCTGTAATCTGATTACGAGTTTATTTGCTGAGATTAATGCAGCAATAATTTAATTATTAAATATCCAGGAATCCAAGAAATGGCTTCAGCGGCTCATGGTTGCTTCATTGACTGCAGGAATGCGCAGGGCAAGACGGGAATTCGGCATCACAGGTGGGCCTGGTTTGGATGTATTCTGGCCCGCGTTTAGATTTTTTGCCGGACTAAATTCACGATACAAATGTTTCGGAAAATTCTTCCACGGACTTGGTCCAGCTCCTGGACCATGTGGTCCAGAATTTTTCTTTTTTTTTTCTTTTCTCTCCTTCTTTTCTTTTTCTTTTCTTAATTAATAACTAAAATTGTCTTATACAATTAAAATTTTTTGACATATTTTATGTTGGAAATTTATAATATGATGTTTGTTTTTATCAAAATTATTATTTGCATTTTTCACGCGTTATTTCTTCTTTAAAAATATTTAATGTTTAAATTAATTCTATAAAAAAAATACCAATCTTAATTATTTCATAAATTATAGCACAAAATGACACAATGAATTTGCAAATTCACATCTTTGGAAATAAATATAAATATAGCTAGAACAACATTGAACGATTACGAAAAATACATAATATATATAAAAAAACTAGCACTACAAGAAATTGTCAGTTTTTGCATATATTTAGTGAAAAAAATGTTAATTTTTTCACAATAACAATAGTGACAAGTACAATAGTGATAAAATATATTACTAATGGCTATTTGGTAAGAAGTTAGTTATCATTATTGATAATTAGTGACACCCTTTTAGAGACACACTACAAGAAAAATGAATTTTAGTGATAAAATATTATGTGACATTGTTGAAATTATCATACTCTGCATATATTTAGTAACAAAAATATTAGTTTTGTCACAATAAAAATAGTGACAAGTGCAATAGTGACAAAATATATTTTTAAGTTATCGCTAATGGCGATTAGTGACAAATGTGTGGAACTTAAATTGTCACTATTGACAATTTGTGACACCCTTTCAGTGATAGCCTAGTGAAAATAAATATTGTCATTATAATTTAGTGACAACTTTTTAGTTGTCACTTTTGGGATATCATTAAATGTCTGATAACTTTTTCACAACTCTCGTAACTAGTGTATCTATAAATATCACTTTAGTGACAATATATAATTTTTTGTCACTT
Organism: Penstemon barbatus; assembly: GCA_003313485.2. Lineage (NCBI taxonomy): Eukaryota > Viridiplantae > Streptophyta > Magnoliopsida > Lamiales > Plantaginaceae > Penstemon > Penstemon barbatus. Next base: position 11,590,964 of record CM064878.1, read on the forward strand.
TGTCTTTTACTATTTTGTCATTGAAATTTAAATTTTTTTGTAATTACAACTTAGTAACAATAAATATTGTCACTATAATTTAATGATGTTTTTTTAGTTGTCATTTTTTGGGACGTCAGTAAATCTCAATATTGACAATATTTTTACATTTCTTGTCAATAATGTGTCTATGTACATCATTTTAGTGACAATATTTAAATTTTTGTCACTTTGTCATTTAATATTACTAAAATTAAATTTTTTTGTACAATATTATTTTGATAGGAACAATATATTACTATAAGTTTGCAACAAAAATATATAAATGTGTTTGATTTGTGTAAAAGATATTTGTTATAAGAAGGAAAAATTAAAGAAAGAATGAAAAAGAAAATAAAAAATAAAAAAAGAAAAAATGTAGACCACAAGGTCTAAACTCCTAGACCTGGTCTACTGAAGAATCTCCCCAAATGTTTCAATGTAAAATAACTAAGCTTTCAAATTTCAATTAGAGCAGCATACAATTATTAGTTTTTTTATAGACATATTTTACACTTTACATTATTTTCTCTTAAAATTTCAATATTCAAAATACATCTAAATCACATCTTTTATTTAACTCAACTAATCTTTTGTTTTTATTTTTTTTCCTAATGATATTTAGATTTTATACCTGACTTAATCTCTTTCGAGACACTCTTGCACATTTAGCACAAACCTCTTCCAACAAGAATTCAAACTTGATTCATTTTTTACAATTCATTTCATTTCATTAAATTAATTATTTATTAATAAATCCAACTAATCATTTAATTAAAATTGTTTTATATATATTCAAAATACATTTAAATCATGTTTCAATTGTTTTCTCAAATCAAACAAAATAGGCTAAAATACATCAAAACAAGGCCGTAATAATTGGTGTTGATTTTTGCTTCATGGTTGATATTTTCGAGAAAATTATATCTCACAGAGATCGACTTTTGATCTCAAAATTTTAGAACTATTTGAACTTTTTATTCTACATAAAATAGTATAAAGTATAATTAGTTATTTACGACTTAATGTGTTAAATGAATGTCGCCATGAGTTTTTAATATATACAGAAAGTAATAATTATCTTATTATTAAATGCCACGTAAATTTTTAATTGCACTGTTAAATAACTTGAAACAAAAGTAAGATGGACATTGTTAGGAAACCATATTATAGTTTTGATTATAAAAAATGTTAAAGGTGTGTGAAGAACAAAACACGACTTTAACATTAATGCACTTCTCAGGGTTCACTATGTGTAGGGGGAAAGACGCAACATACGTACCCCTCATAATTCAATTCCTTCAGCTAAAGCAAATTTTGAATTAATGTTCAACTTCAGCCCTTTAGTCCACCATTTGGTCTCATTGTCAAAAAGTCTACAAGGCTACAAGCCATCATGTTAGCTAGTTTTCAATTGTCAGCAACCAACATGAAACTATCAATCAATTTTTTATCCAAATAATTAGCTAGGTTTCATTAGATATATTTAAATCTACTTGATAACCATTAGAAAAAAGTGGAGCAAAAATATTTGATATAGAGAGGGATTATGGGCTTGTTTGTTTGGAGTTCAAGAAAGTAGTATGGGAGAGTAGTAGATGTTTGTGAAATAATGTAGATTTGCATAATATTGTTTGTTTGAGTTTTGAGAAAGTATTTTGAGAAATAAAGTAGGTGTATGTTTTTTTGGAAGAGTTTGGTTGTAGGTGTAAGATGTGTAAGACTTTATATCTAATCATGTTTGCTATGTGACATTTATGTCAAATCAGATTATAGTTCGTATATATTTTATTTAGAGATAAATAAATTGTTGTTTGTTTGAGTTTTGAGATGATAGTTTGAGAAAATTGAGAGATAAAAAATATATTTCAGAAAATAAAAAACATTTGTTTTGACATTTCCCAAACATTAAATTTTTTTGAGAAACGCCAAACAAACAGGTCCTGTAAATTTTACCTCATAAAATGTTGAGATATGCGTATATTTAAAAAAATTATAAATAAATTATTTTAATTTTTCTGTTGTGAGTCGTGACTGACGATTTTTCTTTTGTGTAAAAATTGATAATCGAGTCCATGTCAATAGACTCAACAACCTTCTTTTCACTCTTTCAACTTTTTCCCGAAATCCAACTTTAGTAAGCTTCGTAATAGAAAATGTCCATTTTGTAGTACTTGAAATCGAAAGAAGCAAAGCCAGACGAATCAACCTACAAACCAATTAATATGTTTTAGATTTGTTTGTCTTTGCTAGTTAATCTTGTTTCAGATAATATTACAACAGCACTCAAAAGTTGATACAATTTTTTTTTTTCATGCTTATCTAGATCTTACTTAATCATTTTCGAGACACGTCGGACATATTTATTATATGAGAACCTCTCTCAACAGGGATACATAGCATTATGTATATTATGGGAAGAATTTAACAATCATGTTGGTCAAAGTCATATGAATCTTAGGGGTGAAAATCAAGTAAAAATACTTAAAATTCGATTAAAGCTTGTTTGATAAAGGTTCGTTTGAACTCGGTTCGTCACACAAATCAAACAAGCTTAAACATCATTTTTCATTTGATAACTTTGAAGTTCAATTGGAGTTCAATTCAATGAGCTAATTAAAATTGAGAAAACTAATCATGTAAAAATATCAGGCTATCGGCCCTCGTTCGAAAAAGCTCGTTTTACCTCGATTTGTTCGTTTAACAATCAAGCGGCTAGTTCAAACACAATTTTAAACTTGATACAAAATTAAAACTAAATCAAACCAATGTGTTGTTCAGTACTACTTGACCTGTATATATACACCCTACATGTGATCATGTGTGGAGGTTGAAGCGTGTGGTGTGACGATTCAAACGACAGAAAGTACATACATTTTGATAACATATATATATATCCAATTCAATCTAAAGGATATTATGTATACCTACTTATTATTTTTGGAAGTGGACCTAATTGATGGCGCTCTAACGAGTGCAGGTAGCAGCAAACTTCATAATTAAGTTTAGATCAAGAGGCCCCGTTTGCATGGATTAATATTTTTTTCCCTCTTTTTGTTTATGTCTTTAGATGGGGTTTTCTCGGAATAATGGTAAAATATTTGAGAAATATTTTAAACACAAATTATGTATATATGTCTTTGGACTTTGATTGAATATTTTTCATAATGAATAATATATAAGCGAGTTATAATAATATGAACTTTGAAATTGTGAGATGAATATATATTTGTATATACGTACACCGATGTGCGTGTGTGCAGTGTGTGTGCAATATTAATGATTTGAAAGTGAAAGAACAAGAGTCATCTTGAAGTTTAGCTTCGTGTATCTTTATATATCAAACCTTTCATTATATCATGTGGATGTGGTCACTTAAAATTAACCACCATTCCAAGTAGCTGCCATTTCTTGTTCTGTCTTTATTTTGATTCATATATACTCGTGCTTTAATTTATTTCGCCTTCTAGCTAGCTGCCATTACCTACCAGCCTTTAATTCTTTCTCTCTCTCTCTCTCTCTCTCTCTCTCTTTTTCCTTTTTTGGCTCTATAATTTTCATCCATTTTTAGCCATACACGTTAGAATTAAGAACTCCCAATTAAGCTTTTGCATTTCAAAGATGAGAAATTCTTGTGGCTCTATAATTAAACACACCAATGAAGGGGCTTCCACCCATCAAGAAGAAATCATGGCTGCTGGTTTGTTCAATTAATTAGTCGTATTTGTTTGGGCATGCATACTTACATGCAAAAATAATGCAATTTAAGTGATTATAAATCAATTTACATGAAGCATTACCAAGTACTCTTGTTAAAATTCAAGAGTTTTTACATATTTATTATACCGTCGACCAAAGTTTCATTTGCAGCACTATATTTTTTTTATTTTTTTTTTGCAGTTTCATATTGAAAACTTTTCAAAAATGTTTTGAAAACAACATGAAAAACTGTAAATAAATTATTTAATTATGAAAAGTACACCTTATTTTCGTTTTCCTTGATTTAAATAGAGAGAGTTATTTATATTTCCGGCAGAAATTAACGATGAAAATTTGATGAATATATACTAATTAACCAGGGCCACATCAGTGTTGCAACAAGAGTTGGATAAGCTACCCAAGTGCAAGCCGTGTCGTCATGAAGCAAAGCAACTTTGGTGAAGACGAAGAGGACCTCATAATCAAGCTGCATGCACTCCTTGGGGATCGGTATATATATATATATATATTAGTAGTCATGCATATATACATTCGTACAATACTAGATTCAGTAAATTTTAATTATTTCTCACCCCAATTAATTAAATGTCCAAAAAAACTTGGACATAATATATATTTGGATGTTTCTGGTGAGTATGTAGGCTTATCCAAATCTATCCAATCACACTGAATATTTGATTGGTTGATCTATTTTCCATAAGAAAAAAACATGTTTAGTATAAGATGGTGATGATTTTGAAAGCAATATTCTGGTCAACATCATGGATTAAAGTTCCGTTTATTGTGTGTATTTCGATCAGCTAAATATTAAAAACTTTTCTAAAAAAATTGAAAACGTTTCAGAAACACTAGAAAGTATCACAAAAGAAATTATTAAATTAACTAAATTGAAGCTAGACAAACAATTACACATTCTTTCGTTATCAGTTAATTCAAAAATGAAAAAAAAAAAAATCAATGTTTTCTACGGACACGGTGATTTATTTTATCCATGGTCAGCATATGTTGCTTAAAATTCAATGTGATAATCTGTACAAAATTATTTCGATTAATTTTATTTTTTATATGGTAAAATAATTTGCACACACTCATTTTTGACAGAGTTGTTAACTCCGTTATTCCTCGTATTAAACACCATGTAGCTCATACGTAGCCTCATTTACATATATATGATTTTATATAATAGTATTAATAAGTTCGACAAAGTTTTATAAAATATAAAAATAATTTTTTATTGAATTTATATAACAAAATAATAATAAATTTTAATATAATATTTCATAAATTATAATAGAATTTAAATTTATTACGATTTATTTAGAAATTTTTGTGAAGTCTCACTTGATCTAACTCATTCAACCAACCACCTACCAAGAGTAGTGCACATGATTTGTGGTTGGTTGCTCTCCTGGGAATTTTATCCAATTATAAAACAAATATATTGCATTTATCATGTAATTAGTTTGAGTTCAACTAAACCCGGTCTTGTAAGAATTTCTCGAATTTTTCAGAGCTACCTTCCAGGTAGTGCCTTTTGGACTAGTAAATAACATGTGTTGATCTCTAATTAGTTCTGAATTAATATATTGAGTATTCATGGTCCCATTTTACATATATTGCTCGTTAAAATCCAATTAAAGGCACTTCCTAGAAGATAGCTCCGAATAATTCGTCTTGCTTATCAATTCTCTTCATATAATTTCTTGATTTTTAGGTGGTCTCTGATTGCTGGACGATTACCGGATCGGACAGAAAGTGAAGTGAAAAACTATTGGGATTCACACTTAAAAGGAAAGCTGACAAGCGTAGGCATAGACCCGAATAACCATCGCGTGAACCAAATGCTAAGACCTTTCTCCATCTGTTCTAAAAACCAGAAGCGTGCAATATCTGACGTTGAAGATACTACTTATAAGTCGTGTTTCTCAAGAAAACTTCCATTCAAAAAGTCGTCAAAATCTCCTTTTGCGGATTCTTCGACAAGTTCCAGTAAAGAAAGCGTTGGTTCTTGCGAGATGAATCAATATTCTCACAACGGCCTTCAATTCTGAGGTCAGTTATCTTCATGACTGACTCATGAGTTGAGTTGAATGTATAACGAAGATATATAAGAAATTATGATGGGGCAAATTGGATCTGGAATTAATTCTGCTGCTGATTGTTATATGGTATGGTTAATTAATTAGGTAAATGGCCCAAAGAGTTATATTTCACATGCACAAACGTAACGATGTGATCACACTTTTGATACCAAATTTTAGTCCAAAAAATCTAGATGTTACTAAATTTTTTTAAAAAAAAAAAAGCATATTTCATACCATGATTCACACTCTCTTGACACATTTAGTTTTTTCGTCAATTTTGGGACAAAATTCAGCTCACGTGCAAATTAAGTTGACAATTGGAGGGAAAACAAGCATGGATTTTAAAGACCCATCATTGTTAACTTCACGGACACTTGAGCGGTGCGTGCTGAATTTCATCTGAAAATTGACGGCAAAATTAAATGTGTCAAGATGGTGTGAATTATGGTATGAAATGTATTTTTTTCTAAAAGTTTTGTATCAAATGTATTTTTTGGACTAAAGTTTGGCATTAAAAGTATTTTTCCCTATAATAAAGTGTAAGAAAATTGAAGGAGTGAAAGACAAAAACACCTCCTATCATAAATTTGAAAATAATATAGTTTCTTTTCCAAATAATTTTTATAAAAATACCAAAAAAAGTTACTTAATTTCTTGCTTTTAGTTCACTAATTTATCTTGTTTTGGAAACGGTATAATCTCAAACCAAGGTAATTAATTTTGGAAGAAAATACTCCTATTTACGTAAAGAAATAATCATATTAAATAAAAATAAATATTACACCATTCAAATATGACGACATACATGGTAGGGCTGCTTGTCTATAATTTGAAGTGGTAACCACATAGTTGGTACGACTCATTCAAATTTTATTGGGGATCATTGATTTGCTCTGTTGCTTTTATTGCTCTATAATTTCTATTAGGGTAAATACCACTTTTGGTCCCTCTTATCATTAACTTTTTACAGAGTGGTCCCTTTTATGTTTTTTTTCCCACTCTAGTCCCTACTATGAATTATTTGTTTCACTTTAGTCCCTACTATGAATTATGTGTTTCACTTTAGTCCTTATCAGGTGGTTCCGATAACACGTAACATGCATATGATTATTTTTTAGGGAATTTTCGTCCGTTCACTATTGTGACTATTTGAGATATTGTTTAATTGGTGAGCAATTTTGGTATTTGAAAAAGATTTTAGGAAAAAACTTTAGTTTGGAACGAAATGTACGATTAAGTTCGATTGGAATGAAAGCCTAGTTTGGAAACTTAGTTTTTTTTTTAAATAATTAGAAAGACGAAAATATACATGTTAGTTTACTTGAAATGACAAAATTGTCCTCATGAGCATATCGCATGTTATCGGAATCGCCTTGGACCACTTGATAAGGACTAAAGTGAAACAAATAATTCATAGTAGGGACTAAAGTGGGAAAAAAAACATAAGAAGGACCACTCTGTAAAAAGTTAATGATAAGAGGGACCAAAAGTGGTGTTTACCCTTTCTATTATTTTTAAATGTTGTGTAATACAACTAGATAAGTGTTTATGTATTCATAATAAATTGAATTTATTAACTCCAATGAATTTACAACAAATTTTCATTTAATAAAGTTAATCGCAAAATTTGTTTCTAATTAAACAAAAACAAAATTGTAATGACATCAATTAACTATATAATTGCTATGGGAAAAATATTCTCTTGAATAGTCAACTACAAATTTGTTACTAAAAGTAATCATATCTTGTATTATGACAATTTAAATGGGGTCGTTTGGTAGGACCTAATAGGGGGTATTAAGTCATATTATATGAGTTAATATGGCCTAATACAACGTTTGCTGGCATTGCTCTAATACCGGGTCAAATGGATTGAATCCTTACGACCCGGTATTAAGACTAGATTATAATCCACCCAAGCATGGGTGGATTAGTTAATCCGAGTGAATATGGATTAGATAAAATGTCACTAATAACCTAAAATTTACATATTTTCCTTTTTTACATATCATTAAATATCATAAATTCTTCTCAAATCTTTGAAAATATATAAATATATATATCTAAACTCATAACTCTACAAAACATATTACGATAGATTGTTTTAATATAATATGACTCAATCAAATATACCAAATATATTTTTAATATAGCCTTCAATCCTGCTCCAATTTAATCCAATTTAATCCACCTTAATCCCATACACCTTACCAAACGGCCAACGGAATTACCTTGTATTGTTGACTGGTTTTATGACAATTTAATAACAGAATATATATGTAAGTACGGTTTCTTTTGTTTGATAGTATATCGGTAATTTGCCGTTATTTTTTACAAAGTACAATTTTATTTGTTTGTGTGTAGTTTAGTTATATATTAGTTACATCAACAAAGTGACATTTATTTTCAGTTGGAACAATTTCATTGTTGTTGATCAATCTGTCCATTGGAACAATTAATTTTTCACAGTTTAACAGTAGAATTGCCAAAAATAAATTTGTTGTTGCAACTGTTTTTTTTCTTCTTCTTGTAATGTCATTGTTGATTTGTCACTGCTACTATTATATAGAAGAATCACTGCGAATAAATCTTTGGTTTTATATTCGGTTAAAAATCATTACTGAGAGTATTTTTTGTTGGTGGTGTTTTGTTGTTGGAACATAAATCTATTTGATAGCAGATATTCACTAAACGGATTTGAGTCCTGTGAATAATACTCACATATTCCTTAAGAAAAGAATATCATATAAAATATCTTCATTTAATATACAATATATAAATAAATTACATACAAACAATTATCATAAGTTTAATTGTAATTTAGATATATTTGATATATTAATTATTTGATAATCTACTTTTTAACACTGAAAACCCTAGCTTGTAATCTGCAGTCCACATCCATGAAACATTCTAATAGCCTCAATTTTAGTAGTAATACTAATAAGGCCACAGGGAATTATCAAATAATCTTCAAAACTGGTCATATCAATATATTTATTGAAATTCTTAAAGATAAGATAAGTGACAAAAAGAAGTAGGCCAGTCACCAGCCAGTGCTGTTTCATTCAATCCCCACTTTCTTATTCAAGCAAATAAAATTAACTAATTAATTAAATTATGTATGATGTATGCATTCCCACTTCATTTTCATCATGTTTAATTTTATTCTATCTATTCTAATTCCCCACCATACACACAACTATTTGATGAAATAGAAAAATTAGATGGGCAACACCATAGGGGGCGGGGGGAAGAAGAAATTAGCCAAGATTATAAAAATTGACGGCGAATCATTCAAGGTAGAGTCGCCTATAACAGCCATGGACGTGCTCAAAGATTATCCAACGACCTGTGTATTACTTGAATCAGAATCAGTTAAAAAGTTTGGAATTCGGGCCCTCAAATTGCAGCCCGAAGAGGAGCTCAAGCCCAAAAAGATTTATTTTCTAGTAGATTTGCCCAAATTTCCTGAAGAAAAGCAACAGCCCAGAATCACAAGGGTACGATCCGCGGTTCATACGAGCGGTGCTAAGGACCGGCTGGAGAGATTGATGTTGAGGCAAAGATCAGCTTCGGAGCTGGGTTCGGGTTATGGGTCGGTTCGGGTTAAGATGAGGGTACCCAAGGCCCAGATTGAGAAATTGATGGAGGAGAGTAGAGATGAAGGGGATGTTGCTGAGAGGATTGTTGATCTTTGTTTGCAGAATAAACCTAGTTCTAGTTCTGGTTCTAGGAATAAAATGGCCCAGTCCATATATTAAAAATTGTACAGGGACTGGGTTGTAGATCATGTAAGGCATGAACTATCTGAGCCCGAAAAAAGCTAGCTAGTAAGTAAATTATAGAGTGTATGTGGGTGAATCTGCTTTTTTGTTTTCTCAACTATCTTGATGCACGCTTAGCTTGATTTAGATAAAAGGAGCTAGTCATTGGCAAGAATTTATAAGGAAATTGAAGATGTACATGGTGTATATATTTCATTATAAAAATTGATTCTTCTTCCCTTTGATTTTTGATTAAATTGCTAGCTATTGATTATGTCATTATGTGTCAAGCTCGTATTAAGTGGATTTGGGTCATGAAATTATTTCACATGCACCTATCTATGCATATCTTATCATAATAAAAAAATAAAATGATAATAAAACACATGTAAATTGGTAAAGAAGTGAAAGGTAAAAACAGATTTTGAATTGAATGTCACCACATGTAGGGCATCTCCAGTGTTGCTTCAGTCCAAGTCCAGTTTTCACTCACTCAGTCCAGCTTCCCCTCAGAATCCAAGTTCAGTTTCCCCTTTCCTTTTCATTAGTCATCTAAAATGTATCAATCTATCAATTCCATTTAATTAAAATTCTCATTTCCCCCACTCTCACTTAATAATAATAGCAATAATAATAATAATAATAAAAATTAAACAATAATAAAGTTCATTAAGTTAGGGTTATATCATTTTTAATTTAATGAATCATATGTAAGGTTCCTTAAGTTCTTTTAAGGTTTATTATCAAACAAAAAAAAAGTTCTTTTAAGGTTTCATTTTTATTAATTAAATTAAATTTGAGTTTCTAATAATTAACTTTTAAAGGGATTTTAAAATTGGTGCACAATAATACAACAATTAAATAATTGATTGACATGATTTAAAAATAATAAAAATAATTTAATATTGACATTAAATTTTTCAACATGATAGTTACATTAAATTTGATTCTATTAGATAAAAGTTACATTTTTATACTAAAATTAACCTTTTAAAAATAGTACACAAATTAAATAAAATTAAGATTAAATAAGAATTACATTTTATTTAATAAGGTATTTTAAAGAATTTTATTTTAAATTAAAAGGGGTTTTATTTAAAAAAGAAAAAAATAAACTAGGATGAAGAGCAGCTGAATGACTCCAGCTTCAAGCAATCCAAGTGAAGACTAAATCCATTTACCCCTTTTTTCTCCTCTATACATTTTTTTTCACTTTTTCACATTCCTAGATCCAAAAACCCCCAAATCCACCCTCCCCTTGATACACTGTAGATGCCCTAATAATATGAGAGAGAGCAAAAATAATATTTTTGAGCTTGACCAATTTTGGGTCATAGAGGAGCAAATGAAGTTTTTGGTGATAAAAAACTGGGTAAATTTTTCTGAAAAGAAAAAAAATTAGACTAGATATATAGGTGGGCTGGTTTCACCTTTGAGGCCTTGAGTGGTGTTTATTAGCCCAGAACTTAAATTATTCGTATCTTATGAAAAAGCCCAATATAACGCTAACATGTTTGGTTCGAGTGTGTGTGTGTGTCTTTATTTAGTGGGGGCCTAAACTTTAATGGCTTTTAATGCCTCTGCAGTTAAGTTATGGTCTGTCCATCTGCCAGAATTTTGATAAAGGTCGTAGCTTGATTGTCCTCAGTTGCTGGTCTGGTAGGTTAGGTTAAGTTGGTTGAATTAAATAATAATAATAATAATAATAATAATAATAATAATGCAGTAAAGGAGGAGGATGACATTGACAATGGAGCTAATAGGGGGCTAGGGGCACCACAATATATCTATCGCATTAAACCAAACTTTCTACTATAGTTTGGGACAATTTTAGTTTTTTTTTATAACTCAGGTGTCCAAGCTTACACTAGAGTAATCATGGACCCTCATAACTCTTGTCCTAGAAACCTGAAGGATGTAAATACATCGCAGGATGTACCTCCACCAAGCCTCGAGATCCCACAATATAAGATTTTCTTGATTATTATATATAATTTTTAAAACATGACGTGAATGTATTTTGAGTAGAATCCTTCAAATATATAATAATGTTTCCTTTTATAATTTCATTTTTGAGTGCCCCTTAATAATATTTTATTTTTTAAAATGAATTTAATTTTTTTAAAAATCAACATTTCATATATAATTTGACACCATCAATTCTCAATTACTTCAAGAATCTAATAACAAAGCTCCTTGATATTCGAAAATTTATATTTTTGACGTTTTTTTTTTTTTTTTTGATGATATATTTTTGACGTTTTATATAAAATTTTGCATCAAAACTAAATGAATTAAAATTGAAAAGAAACTAAAGGAGTATTCAACAAAACTCTAGGATGCATTTCCTTGTTGGACCAAAATAGATAAAATATATCAGTGTTTGGTAGTGGTTTATTATTTGTAATTATTTTTATTTGGATAATTATTGAAATAATTTATGATATAATGATCGATCATAAATGTAATTTTTTTTTAAAGAATTACCCGAATGCATTGACAAATTTTGGGAAAATTCTTGCATAGACCTGGTCTATGAGATTTTTATAAACCTTGTGGTGGTAAATAAGCCACATCATACATTTTGATGATGTCATGCTCTCAAAATGTATGATGTGACTTATTTACCACCACAAGATCTATAAAAATCTCATAGATCAGGTTTATGCAAGAATATTCCCAAATTTTGTTAGGTTGTTGGTGGAGTCTAACTAATAGGAGTACTTACATCTTATATAATAGACTGAACAAGGAAAATTATTGTCCAAATCTATTCAATCACAAGAAAATTATTACATATAATTTAGTAATTGATAGTTCTAATTGGAATTACATCAAATCTCAAAAATAATATATTGCATTTATTATGTGAATACTTTGACTTTGATCAAAGTCGATTTAGATAGAATGTTCCGACCCATGGCGTAATTTTCATTACTTTATAATATGACACATTATGGTGTAAAATTTGATGACAACTAAAATGAATCCTCTTTGTAAAACTTGTACACGAGATACAGTTTCATATGTTCAAACAAAACTCAGAAAAATTCCTGTGCTCATACTTGATTATTTACATTACAAATCCTGGTTCATACCAATGAACAAAAAGTTCAGAGATTTTTCTCAACATCATCAATACTTACTAAAACAAAAGCTGAGAATTATAAGAAACTGATCATATATAATTCTTCAAGTGAGAGAGATTAACAAACAAGATTTAATACTACTAATTAATTAATCGGGCAGAAGATTACCTTCTGAATCATACAAAATCTTCCCTGAAAAATTCAAAGGTCGACATTTTTCTCCTTTAATAATCGTCTTCTTCCAAACGGCGCCGTTTTCTCCATCTTCATCTTTATACAGATCAAACACTTGTCCTTGTACATCCTCGTCCTGCAATTTTCTCCAGGAAATCATCTTAGCCATCAGAAGCGCTTTGCTGCTCTGCATTTTCTCAAGCACCGTACTTTTTTTACCCCCCAATCTCACAGTTTTCTTCTCCTCTTTGTTTCTCAACGATTTTACCGCCAGTTTGTGAGATCCACAGAGAAAAGTTACCGCGGTGAACACAGAGAAGACTGCTGTTAAAACTATGAGGAAGGTAATTAATTGTGCCGGTAAGAAATTAGAATGGAGTTTTTGCATTGGGAGAGTCGGCAAAGGTCTCGCCATTGGAAAAGCTTGAACAGAAGATAATGGAAGAAAAAGAAATGAGTGAAGGTTGTAATTATAAAGGTAAGGGGATTGGCTGACTTGGAGTAGTGGACCACTAAGTTATTATTGAAATAATAAAATTTAATCCATTCTCATTGTAATTGTATTACAAAATATTTGGTGGAATTAGATAGATATATAGTGAAAATTAATTGGTTCCTATTGTTATATTCCCTCCATCCCATTTATTTTATTCTATTTGTTACAGATCAAACTTTTCAATTTTTTAAGTGACTTATCATATTAACTTATTCACATTTGTGTTATATTAAACCTTTTAAATATTAATATATATGGTGTCATATGATATTATCAACTTATTATTGAAATATATTACTTAAATTATTTATTATAACTTTTATAAATTTAGTCAAGTTGACTGATCAACTGTACCGAGGGATAAAGATAATTGGGACAGAGGAAGTATTAGAGACAACATAATAAGATATGGTACAATAAAGACATTGGTCTTTCTAATATAAGATTTTGTGGAACAATGGTGTATATAAGATACTCAATTTTAACCACAAAAAAAAAGTCAACAATAAAATTGAGCCACAAATTTTGATCAAAATGTCCCTTGATGATGTGGCATTGAACATTGTATTTAAAATTACAAAAAATCAGAAAATATGAAATTACTAAATTACCACATCCAAAATTACCAAATTGCCCTATCATAATTCAGTCTCTCTCTTTGAACGTCTTCCTCCTAAAATCATTCAGCCTCTCTCTCTGTCTTCCTCCTAAATCATTCAGCCTCTCTTCAAGAAATTAGCCAATCCCAATCGGCCCGATTATACATTGACTTGAATTTCTGAAATCGCATGTGAGAAGATGTTATGAAACCTCGCCCTGGAAATATCATAGTTCCGTGGATAATAAAGGGACATTCTTGATTTAGCTTATAAGAGTTATACAACGGCCTGTATATACTTAGCTTCTTATATATCTTGTTTGACGCTTGAAACTTCTTGAAAAATAAAATAATTTCTTTGGTGAAAGGCTTTCTGGTAGCCCCTCCTAATAAAATAGATAATTAGCAAAATCTAGTGGTGATATGGCTACTTATAATCTTGGATGAGAAGCCGTGAAGCCAGTGAGCAATAATTTGATACAATAAGCAAGAGAAAACCTCAATATGAGAAACAGAGTGTGGTTTTTCTTCAATTTGTACAATAAGGAGAGAGTGGGAAACATTTAGAGTCCTTTGTACACATTAAATATTTGTCTCATAACTCGAGAACTACTGATATACCCGACCAGAATCCATGAGATTTTGATACAGAAAGTTGCCATTTGTAAACGCCATGCTTCCTAGTAATGAGCAAGGGAGTGAGGTATATAATTCTTAATAAAAGGCTAACTTTTTTTTTTTTTTTTTGATAAAAGGCGATTATAATTGGATAATTAAAAAGAATAATTTTTGTTTTTTGAAAAGATTTTAAAAAGGATAATTTTGTATTTAACAAAAAATATAATTTAAATTTAAATTTCAACATGACATGTGTCACCAAGATAAGCGCTATCTTATATGCTATCCGTCCCTCAAAATCTCATTTTAGACAAGCCCTAAAGACATGGTGGAAATGCGGTCATGGAATTAATTTCTTCTTAAACATTTAATGGAGGTCTAATTGGCAGAAGAACTTGAGCAATTAAAATATTTGATGGAGGTCTAAGTGGAATTGAGTTGGGTTAACGTTATTACAATTTACATCTTTGATCGGGAAAATTAGTACCTACCCCGAAGGATTTAATATCGATCTAAGTAATTAAAGTGTGGGGGTATTGGTATTGGTATAAGGGTCGACATAAGAAGTGGTTAAGTTGTCAGCACCAAAAAAACAGTGAACATAAGAGACAGTGCAACTGTGCAAAAGGGTCTTGCAAGGGAAGAAATGAACAGCACAAATAAACTACTCCCTATGGCCAATGCCATCCCTATGAACATTCACGTCATGCAATGCTTATGCGTGTCTTGAATTGTCCTGATTTCACGTGAGATTTTGAGAGCAGTTGTGAATCCTAGGTTTCAACAAGTAAATTCCTCAAGTGTATAGTAAAGTAAGTTCTTTAAATCAGAATTGCTCCACAGCCAATGCCATCCCTTCAAAAAGAATTCCTACCAATCAAGTTTAGTTCTTCTTTATATCATTAAAAATCAACTACCAAACATTAATATTTAACTAAAAGAAAATATGTGATATATTAAGAATGAAATTTTATAACATAGTACACAATTTTTGTCCATAGACAGGCTATTTCATGTTTCAGTACATCACACACATTTAATAGTTGATGGGCAAATTGTAATCACAGTATATATCAGGCAAAAGGAAATTTCTTTTCTACTCTTTAACCATATCAAGTATTCTTTTGAAAACTATTGGCTCAACGAATTAATCATCGAATCAAGACAAGTTCCCATTCGATGTATGGTTTTTTTCTGAAGCAATGAATTAGGATTTCTCAAGAGGATGTAGTGCTTTGATTGTCCTTCGACACCACATTGCAGTTTCAGGATCGAATGTCAGCTCCCATGTAGGCCAGTAATGCAAATCCTGCTTCAGTGAGAGTACTCGAGGTTTCCCATTCAAGTGAATCGTTTTCACACGAACAAACTCCCCATGTTCTATTTCCTGTTCGATTAACAAATTTCAATCATTAAATAAAAAGGTTCAACACTTGCACAATGTCCTGACATAAAATGCAAACTTGATTTCATCACCCAAAAATATATTTTGAGCTAAGAAAAATAAAAATGAAAAGTTGCATCAATAGACTATTATAAAAGGACAGGAGATGTACCTTTGTCACGGCAACAAAAGCATCCAAATTTGGAGTTGGTTTCCCGTTTACTTCTACAATCCATTGAAGAGCATATAAACCATATCGATGTGCCGGACTCCCATGGCACCACCTGAACAATTTATTTGCAAAATAAACAAAAGTTAATGACTTATCTCACTTCTCTAAGCAAGTATGAGGAGATTGAGATTTCAAGTCAACTTGCAAATTCAAGTTGGCTGAAAAAGAATTAAGAAATGTAGTTCATATTGTGCCAATTTAAAAGGGTAAGAAAAAAAATATTGAAAAGGGTCTATAATTTGCACTTTCTTAAGTAATCTGGCGCATCAAGTAACTTCTCACACCAAGGTATGAACTCATGTCTCTTTACCGTAGTAGTTCACCTAGAGTTTAAAAGCATTACCTTGTCACATATACACCGTGCCCCTCTTCAGGAAGAAATCCAAGAGCACGGACAGCGGAATGAGGATCCTGCACTATAGAACCACACCAATTTATCACGCGCGTCGTTCCATTCCCATCCCTCACATCAGTTCCCACCAATAGATCCATTTCACGACCCTGAAAGACCATATAACAAGATGAATGAAAATAAACAAAGACAACTGTGCTAGCATGGGTTGACTTAATTGATGTCCAGTTATCCACAACTTAATTGTTGCTAAAATATGTGAAATCTTTAAATAAACAAACCTGGCGAAAAATTGTCAGCGTGAGCTTCCCATTTTTGTCATTACACAGGTCAAGCTCTAGGCAGGCATCTTCAATATCACGAAAGCATGTCACTGGTTCTTTGTCAATTGCCAAAATCATGTCACCTTGTTCTAGTAAATTTTCAGCTTGAGATCCTGCTAAGCAGCCTTTAACTCTTAAAACTTGACGCCTGATAGGATCTTTTTTCACCAGTGCCTGTTAATTGAGAAACCAGAGCTTTAGACAGTTCTCCTATTGGGTCAAGATTAATATATCCTGAAGATATAATGGAAAGACTTGTTACATTCTGAATAATCTAGAGCAGATAGACCTTTTATGAACCCATATCATATTGTATATTACACACATTTTAGCTGAATGTTCAAAAAATCAACGATAGCATTTCCTTGAAGTCAGTTAAAGTGATCACATCATAATTTTACCATGTTGGTCATAATAACTGGAAGCGACATAAAACTGTCCAATATGGATACTATGTCAGCTGAAATTCACTTCAAGCAATTGTAACATGCGAGCATTCACAAAACTCGATGCCCTAATTCTCAAAAAGGACTCAAAACAGAGGCTCAGATAATATATTACAGTGTGGGCCATCTCCATTAATATACCAATACATGAGCTGTTCTCCAGAACATCAAGAACTTCAAGAGGAGATTTAGCTAAAATCAAGGAGAAGGAACTCTAGTTTCTCATTGTTATATTACATATGATCTTTTGGCAATATCAATGCAGACACTACACTAATGCACAATTTTGGGCCAGCACTCTTGACCAGGATTTAAAAAGATTGCGAAACAAAAATACAGATACAATAAAACCAACTTCCTTTTGTTTTTCTTTTCTCTTTCTTTTATAGATTTTCTGGGTAACTTGAACTAAAGAGCTCATTCCCATAGATCTTACAGAGGGCCTCACTAGATAGTGTGTTGTGCTCACATGTGGATCCAATGCATATATCATGTATAACTGATATGCCAATAAATTATCTACTCACTTGTTTAAAGCTACATACTATTATAATTAGGCATATATAGCATAAGAAATTTTACTGCCACGGCCATTAGCAAGTGCAAAGAATATTTATAAAGGAAAACAAGAAGAAAAGATTGATGGTGGAAACAAGGTCAAATATTTTTTTTCAAGTGATTCTACAAATAACAATTTTTTACAATATATAACTATATATGGAGTTAAAAATAGTAAGATCATTCTATACCTACGCTGAGGTAAACAAAGATGCTTGATCCTCCCCCCCCCCCCCCCCCCCCAGAACAATTGACAAATACAAAGATTAAACTAAAAAATGCAATAACAAACATCAAGAACCATCATAATTTCATTATTGAGTTTTAAAACTAATAAAAATATTACATCACAAAAATAAAAAAATGAATCAGTAGAAATCGAATTTGTATCTTTACGGAAGAAGCAAGGACTCAGAATGATATAAGAAAACCCAACTCTTGAAGTAAAAGGAGAACTCCACATGGAACAAAGTTACCTGAATCCAAGTATCGCTCAGGCCATAACTGCGCGCCTTAGAGAGTAAAGTAGGATAAACTTCAACCTCAAGTATTCTTACAAATGGCATCGGCCTTTTGATTCCATTTATGAGAAGACTAGGACCATCAGCACCAGATAGGATTTTGTCAAGGATCTGGCTTATGGTATATATTGGAATACCTCGAACAAATTGATGGTCTTCAGATGAACTACTACTATATTTGAGCTATGAAATAAAAAAAATAGAACACCCATCAAAGTATGTTTCAGCATGCAGGACAAACATGAGAAGCAGATATAAAAACACAAACTTGAGCTGAAAAGCTTCCCCATAGAGCTTGGACTCTTCCAAGATCATCCGTTAGAACACCAGAAAATGTGCTACCGAAATCTACACGCCATGCAAGAAGAATCAGCACTACTTATTTCATCCAGTGGGCAGAAGATGGGGAAAGGACACGCAAACCAAGCCACGAAATAGTAAACGCCGACAATTTGAATTAATGAAACAATCAGTTCCAAACTCACCAGTATCGAGCTCAATGACTTCCATATTGGTTGCTCTGTATCTTGGGCAGTCGGCAGAGCCAATATTCAAAGCAGCACAAGGATTTGTTACAAAGGATTTCCTGGAAGTTGCCTGCAAACTCCTACTCAGTCCCACAAGGCATACTGAATCTCCACGACGTAGAGCAGGTTCTGAAGCACAATTTATGATCAAATGTGGTTCAAATTTGTGTGTGTGTGTGTGTGTGTGTGAGAGAGAGAGAGAGAGAGAGAGAGAGAGAGAGAGAGAGGAAGGGGGGGGGGGGGGAGAGAGATGCTGCACTGAAGAGACATCCAAAAAAGTCATAAGAACTTGTACCAAAATTTATCAGTGCAAAAACTATTACAAAATGTTGATTAACCATCCATGAACACTCCTGAGACAATTAGCTACAGGCAAGTAAACTAGATAAAGGCACAGACAATGGAGAACCACTAACCAGAGTTTGCTATGAGCTAAAATGATCAGCTACAAAGATCTAACATGTTACATGGCATGCAAAATTCTTTAATGGGTAGACCAGGCATTAATCATAATATATTCCAGAAAATGGTTGTTATGTCTGGTACAATATGGTGTTAAGTGTGCCTTCCTGAATTACTGACATGGATAAGATAGCCTTAAAGATGCAGAATATTGCATGCTAAGCACAGCTGTCATCACAAATATGTGCTTTCATCCAAGCTAATAGCATATCTATCAGATGATTTTAGCATGCTCAATCAAAAAGATAGATTAAATATTTTTGGAGTCATAAAGTGTAAATATAGAAGTGAGCTTTAACTCTTCCAGATCTGGAAATTTGCAGATCCCCAACGTTTCACAGAAAACCTACTTTTAATTGAGAAGCTTAACCAGCTCTATGAAAGTAATCACACAACTATCTATATATGGAAAAAACTCGACCACAGGACCAAAAGAAAGATTGATAAAGAAGTCAGGTAAGGGATACCACCACCAGAGAAGCCTGCTGTTGAATCTTAGAATCCTATGCCAACAGCACCAAACACAAAACTAACGGCACCACGGTGTGTTGGTATCCCTCCCATTTCTAAGGCTATATCTGCTAGTAAATATATTCAAATAACGAGTGAATTTTGAATTCCATATCATTTCAAGGGACATTCCACTTCTCGGATACCGAACTTAGTTAATCATCACAAGCTCCGAGCCTAGGGTGTAACTAGTTTGTCGGTCGTATAACTAAGATACATTTAAAATTACAGCATTAACATGTTACAGTATCCTAATAAAACCTAGTTTTTGTGCTTGAAATTCAAAATGATTCAATATATGGAAGGTAACATAATCAAATTGTAGACGGAAAAGTTGATTATGCATTGAAAAGATTTATGGTAGAAATAGCAAAGGAGAATAGCACGTTATAGAAGAGGACGGCTGAGAGAGAGAGAGAGGCTGTATTAATGTATAGTACTCTAAACAGTACGATTTTTATTTATTTATATGAGATAATAATAAGTAAATAAAAAATACAGTATAATAGCAGAACTCAACTAATATATTTCTTTTCCTATAGGAAATAATATTTCTTAACAGGTTAGATACATGGAACAAACTTCAATCAACCAGGTGCGAGAGATTACACCCCACTTTCTCGAAATCACTCCAGCTTACCAAGTTTTTTCTTTTTAAGTGAAATCTGGTGAACTTCTTCGAGCTTTTGACATAATGCATGGAATAAATTTCTAAATTTAGAAAATAGATCTATATGGGGAGGCACAACACTCAATCTCATATCTAAGGGCATATGTTAGAGAAGTTAAATAAAATATGGATGACAAATGCAGCAGAGGTACTATGCATTATGGTTAGGATAGAACAATTACACAACCCTTACCAGGAAGAAGTTCAGCAGCTCGAACAACAGAAGCACCAGCTCCAAGTGCTGAAGGGTCATATGCAACAAGTGCAAAATTGTGTACAGGATGGAGAAAAACAACCTGTAAAAGATAAGTACACTGATTAACACTTAACATAAAAAACTGTGTCTGCCTCTATTGATCAAACATAAACTCCCTTCGTCCCCTTTTTCTTGCTCCATTTACTCTTTGCATGGTATTTTAGGTAAGAGATAAAAAAAGTGAACATTTAGGTAGTTATAAATTATGCCTTAGAAAGTAGTGGTTAAGAGTTACGTGGTGTCTCACTATGTGAGAGCCTGAGAGGGTATTTATGGAGAGAGAGTCTTATTTTGGGATATCCTGGAAATGAAATAAGAGTAAGAATTTAGAACTGGGAGTATTAAATTACCTCGCCAGGAATTTCAATTGGATATGCAGCAAAAGATAGCATCACATCAGATACGGATACTGCAACTGTATTTTTATCAACTGCAGCCAACCCCATGGTTCGAGAGTGATATATGATAACACCAGTTCCAAAGAAATGTTGTGAGTGCACACCATCAAGCATGCTAGATGTAGGCACATGAACCTGCAAAGTTTGGAAACAGAAATTCTTCTAAGGCGACACAAGCGGATTAAAACCAGAAATCAATCTACAAAGACAAGAACAAAATAGCCAAAAATGATACTAAAATACATTAAGAATTTATTTATGTGATTATGTTACCTCAAACATCACAAGGGTTGGCTCAATCACACGCTCAGCTACTGAAGCATTGACTGCTGCAGCTGCTGCACCTTGATAATCTCTCAGAACTGTCTCAGTTTCTGCTCCTGATTCCTCGAATCTTTCTTCCTTTGGTTCATGCAAGGGACAGTCAGGTAATGAAACACCATCAGCTGATAAATCCCCCTCAACTCGACTTTTTTGGTTTCCAGAATCAGATTCGCCCAAAGAGCGTGGTCCCTCGTCTACTTGTTCAGAGCTAGTTTCCATACTAGTCACACCATCCATTAGTTCTTGGCCAACACATTGATGTGTTTGCTCCATTGGGGTAACCTCAGCATTACATGATGAAACATTAGCGCTTGCAAGATCTTGTTCATTGGAATTGAGCCGTGGTGATAAAAAAGGAGACTCCAGAGGCAAAACTAGTTTTGCAGTCCACAAGCCAGAGCTGTCATCGCGAGTGTATATTTGAGGAGGGGCATACCACTCATGGCGATCAACTGTGACAAGGACAGACTGTATCCAAAGCAAAATATTCAAAAATCCCTCCAACTTACCATTGAAAAAGTATTCAACTATATATCTTAGACAAACAAATATATACATGTATTATAATCTAAATAACACAATAACACAGTATTCTATATCTTCAGTGAAATATAAACAATAAGCATGTGAAAGGACGGTTCATAAAATTAATTTATTTACATCAAACCAACAATATCAGCTTAAGTAATGTAAACAATGTTCATACGTAACAAGTATATGCTGCCTCAGTGATACAAACATGTACACCAGGAATTGCATGGTGATCCTCTCAAAACAACATAACATTAGCTAGAGAAGGAAAAGAAGACAGCCTAGCGCACTTCTGAGTTGGATCACAGTCGTACAGCGAACAAACATGTATTACACACAGCACAAACTTGTTGCCAGCTGCCTGATTGAGAATTACAAGGTCTACACGGATAAAAAAGATAGCGGCAACAATGAGCAACTATTACTGTTACTTTTATGCCATGATATGCTTTTCCATTTCCCAAACAAAATTCAACATCAGCATTTCACACTATTCTAAGTATCATTTAAAGAATCAAGAAATTTAAAAACATTTAAACGATATTAACTTGAATACGAGGCCAAATTGGAGATGACTCAACAGATTGGTGCATACATAAAGCTATATATAAGCATGACTGCATGAGCATACACAAGTAAACATAGGCTTAGTGCAGCAGTCCAGTATATCTTGTGAATGATCTTTCAAGGCAGAGGAAACATGTAATGATCATTCCACAGGGCGATAAACCCTAAAGCTTATTATAATTGAGCAACATCAGGAGGAAAGAGTGGCTGACGGGTATCCACGTTCATTAGACATGGGTTATTAATCTAAGGAACATCTATGATGAGCATATGGTCCCATAGTGTACTTTTTGGAGGCATACCAAATACCTTTCTTCGGTGACGATCCTTATAGCTTATATACTCCAATGGTACTCTTGCACCTCTAGACAACTTAGATAGCACAGATATTAAATCTTCAAGCCTTGATATGTCTTCACCTGCAAACTTCTTAATAATAGCATGGCGGGGAACTCCGGCTCTGAAAAGCATGTACCTGAAATTAGCAATTACAACAAATGTGTCATTTATCAGGAATGATTATATTATAAATGTCTATACATCTTGTCACTAGATGGTACATCGAGTGGGAGTCATTGAATTTGGCTTCACTAATCAGAAATCTTTGAGCATATCAAAAAATAAAATATGTGTATACCCTTGTTCGGCAACATATACAAGACCACACTGGAAACGGAAGTTTCTGGCCTGCACAGAAAAATTTAACGAGTTAATGAAGAGACCCAATTAGCAGGTCATTACAATAGCAAACTGCAAAACTATGTTGCCTGCACACAATGAGAAAGTTAGCTATGGTCGACTGGAAGGTAATTTAACAAATATATAATCCCAAATCAACCCGAGAAATTTCAAGTCATTTAGATAGGATTTCACAAGAATTGCATCAACAATTAAACTAAGTAACAGTGAATAAGATTTCAAACGAGCTTATAAACCACATGATTTCTCCATCTTATGCTTTCTAAAAGAACCATAAGAGAGTTATATTCACATCAAAATAGTCAGAGAGTATTATGGCCAAAACTCACGACAGGTTTTTGTGAAACAAACTCAGGTTGGTATATAAGAGAAAGTATTAATTCATTGTTTTTTGCAGGTTGCTTAAACAAACTTTTAAAGTGAGAAGTTGGAAATCAGTATATCTGAATCACATGCACTTCACTCCCATTGATATAGAGCATGACTAGTGTATGGGGGTTTGATCCCGGATTCACACATTATAGCAAAGCATAACAGCCTCAAAATTCCCACAAACTTATTATAAAGAATTAAGTAACAAACCAACCTGTTGATATGAAAGTGGGTGCATCACAGCACCACTAACTTCAAGGAAGTGATCAGGAGTGACAGAATGCAAATCCTGAACCTGAAACAGTTATGCGGAAATATAGGAAAAAGAAATCAATGGTCAGGAGAAAATGAAGCAATAGCTGAGAAGTATGTCAACACAACGAGAATGGGAATTAGTAGCTTATCATTTTGTGCTCAGACAAAATTATAATAAAGCTTATCTCTGCACCCAAAAAAAAAAAAAAAAACCTTAAAAGAGATTATGTCAAAAGTGTAGGCGGCACTTCAACATGGTATTTGGAAAAAAAAAAAAAAAAAAAGATGTGCATCCATCAGTAAGTCAACAGAAAGAATAACTTAAAAATGTACAGTAATCAAAGTTTCAGTACTTTCTGACTCAACACTAGCATAATCAAAACTATACATGGAAAAGTTATCAAGTGAAAACCTTGCAATTGCTGTCAAGGTAAGATGCATACTGTACAAGTTTTTCAGAGATGAATGAGAACAAACATTGACAAATGTATTACTTGAATCAAATATTCTTGAAAGGATAGAGTAAATTTGAATACCACTCCCTGACCATCTAGCCAAATAGAAATCAAGCTAATCAAATTCAAAAAAGTCCAGAACGAGTTTATATCTCACCGTCAAATCTACAGTCAATGGTTTGCCTCCCCTTTCAATCTGAAGTTCAACTTTATGGTTGACACTGTCATCGAGTAAATTCTCCATTTCCAGAAATTGGGTAGTCACCTGCAACAGAATTCCAAAAAATTAAACACATAAAAAAACTAATATAAAAAGACCATTCATTCATATAGATTAACACAAACTATCCATGGTATCCATAAAATTTCCATGCCACAAATAAAGTTGCTTCAGTTTTGGCGAGGGAATGCAGAAAAATCTCTGGTCCTCGCATATAACAGGAAGGCTTCATCAGGATCATGAATTTAGTGGAGGAAATGAGAGAGACAAAAAGGTCTAGAGAAAGTGAGAGGAAAGCAGTTAGCATCGGAAACTAAATTCTATCACCTTTTTCTTTTTGGACAAAATAAATATCAAATACTTGTTCAATGGAATTTATAATCATGACAAAAAATATTTTTCTTAAGTAGTGTATAAATATTACGTAAACAAAGGAAATGTTTTACTTGTGCTCCACTAGGATCTACGGTTTAGGGGAGGAAATCATAAAATAAAGGAAATTAAAAAAATCCAAAATTTCGCCTCTTTTCTTCTTCAAGTCAAAATTAGTGACTATCTAAGAACATGTTGAAATTTGGGAAAAGAAAAAGAATACAAATACATTAATAAATCAATAAAAGTACATCTCCACAATTCTTTTATGCTTCACTATAGGGAAAGCAAATGAGAACAGGTCTGTAGTTAGCATCACCAATATTCAGCAAAACTAGTATACGTGTCAAATAATACCTCTCCGTTTAAACGAACAAGCACGTCGCCTGGCTCCAAATGCTTATGAGCTGGTCCTTCCGGTACCTGAAACCAACACGTGAGCATGGTCAAAACAAAACCAAATCAAAGAAGACAATTTATTTTCATAGCATAATCATAAATATAGACAATCAAGAAATACCCAGAAAATCATACTCACCACAGAATCAACAACAAGCATTCCAGTTTCCTCAGCTGGAGAAGCTTGGCGCACTAACTGATTCATTTTAACAAAGATAAGAAAAAAGGAAAAGGGTTAGTCCTACATAAGAGAAACTTATTGGAGGAAATATTAATTCAAATGGAAGGAGCAAAGCAGAATCCATACCTGTTCTGTTTCACTTCTTAGGCCAAGCCGACGTGTCTCATCAAATCCTTTGTGGAGAAATGTGGCCTATATCATATAAATGTAAACCCAAACCAATCAAAATGAGTCAAAAGATCCCAAACATGAATGGGAGAGAAAACAAATAAAGAAGATAATCTCATAAATAGAAAGAAAATAAAGATTAGATTCTAAAATCAAGTCGATGAAACAGGTATGATTTCAAGTATGCACACAAAGAAATTCAGAAATATTTGATTGGCAATGGGAGGGAAGCTGCAAATAATTTTGGGGGAAACTACCACTGGACCAAGACAAAATCAATCAAGGGTTAGAGGTTCCGAATAAGCTCTATCTCATATTAAAAAGTCAATCTCTTCCCCCTTCAAAGAAAAAAGTTCCGCTTTCCTGCTGATGCGGAGGGCATCTGCAACTTGGTTAGTTCTTCCTGGCTTATACTTTGACTCCAACACAAAGTAAAACTCAGCCAGGAAATCCTGCCTGCCATTTCTTAGGTTAGGCTGCTGTGTGATGCTTACTCCATCTCAACGGATTCACCATCCTGAATAGATCTTTGCCCTGGCTTTCACTCGATCGAAGATAGAAGAACTTCCCAAGGGATGTAACAGAAGTCCTAAGAGATGGACTTAGAAAGCGAAGGACAGCAACGGAAACTCGATCTCTAGATGGCTAGGAACGAAGGAAGGAGAAAAGAGTGGAGGAAGGAATGCGATGCTTCTTTGCCCAATAGATGCGTATAATAGAATAAGGGGTGCGCATCCGTTTTCTTGCTAGTTAGCGCCCCCTGCCCCTCTTTTCTTAGTTTAGTCAAAGGGCGAGTTTCTTTCTTGTCTTGCCCAAAAACTTTCTTTATTCTCATTGGAGAAAGACTCTCCCGCGGCAAGGTTGTTAAGATATTTAAAAAAATAGCAATAAATAAGTAAAACAAAATTTAAAAGTTAGACCTAACTCTTTAATTTTTCCCAATTGTTCTGGTTCCGGGATACTGGACTGTAGCTCTCAAGGGCACCACTTAAATTGCTCTCTCAGTTTTGTTCAATGTGTAAAATAGCTCTCATATGAAACTTATCTTTTTTATGGACTCAATAATATTGAAATTCAAACAGATATTATAACTGTGAACCAACAGCTGACATAGTTTTAAGAGAATTATCTTCAAGATTCCAGCAGTTGCTCATTCAAATGCAAGGCAATTAAACCTAAAGCAGTACTTTGGAAAATAATAAAAGCTGCCACAAGGATATTACTTGAAAATAAATGTGAAGGACCATGTAAAAACCCTAAAGAAAGAACAAACAAACCTGCAACGTACCACGGGGAATGGTGACTACCTCCCATTTATTTGCAATGGACTCTCTTCCTTTCTGCAGTAATTTTAAGGCCCTGACAACCTGAAATTCAAATTAGTGTTGCTCTCATAAGGTAACGCTTCAATCAGAATCTTAAATTTACTCAACATCTGAATCATGTGTTACATAACTGAATAATTTTAATCACCATTCGGAATTTCTCGAAATTGGAAGTTATTTGAAAGTGCATCACAAAAGAGTGCAAGCTTTAAGCTCACATTATTACAATTTCCTGACAATAAATGTGTGAAGTCGGACATCAAGTACAAAATTCCAAACACAAGACCACTAATAGTTGAATATCGAGATCCAAGCTTGCCCCCTTGATATTACAGTTGTACCCGGATAATGTAAATTACTAGGAAATCTATCAGCGAATAAGAAAATACCCTAATATTCAGAATGCTTCATTTACTCGATTTAAAATAAATATTTATTGAATGAAGCATGTCCAATCCAGTGGCATAACCATTGAAAGGTTTATATCCACATAGGTTTCTTAAGATACACTAAATAAACAGCCTTTTTTAACCAAATCAAGAAGAACTTGACCAAATATAATCTTGTTTCATGCAGAATTGATATAAGTTTCTGATCTACCATCTACACAGTCATAAAACTGTCTATACCCTTGTAGAGTAACTGGAAACCAGAATTTCAGCCACATAAGGAAATAAGCCATAGTTGTTTGAGGCACGAGGCGAGGCGAGGTGATAAGGGATCGCCTTGACTCAAGGCGAGGCGATGTAAAAAGCGAGGGCTTTTTGGGGATAAGGCCCTTGTGAATAAAATTATTAGTAATATGTATATATATATATATATATATATATATATATATATATATATACATATTACTAATAATTTTATTCACAAGGGCCTTATCCCCAAAAAGCCCTCGCTTTTTGCATCGCCAAGGCATATTTATTAATAGATTTAAGTGCACATATTAATGTTTATTAATATATTTAAGTAAATGTGTTAAATAAAAAGTTAACATTGATAATGTATTTAAGTAAATAAATATGTATTTATAATCTTATACAAAACTTAAACATTAATTTATATAAGTAAATAACATATAGTAAAATAAAATAAGTACATCGATGTATTTAAGTAAATACTAATATCTAGTTGAATAAAATGCATACATTTATGTATCTAAATATATTTAAACAAATCATTTAGCTGTTTATGTAAATAAATAATTGTATTAAATAGTGTCTATGAAAATATCAAGTAAATTCAAAATATGCATACTAAATTATTAAATGCACAGATAAATAAGAAAGTTACAAGCAAAAAATAAACAAATAAACTTAATATGTACTCTTATTAATGTGTAGACAAAGACAAGTGGGGAAAGTAAAGTGGTGGACCCATGTTCCCACTTTGTATGGTAAAATATGAATTTTATATATAATAAAAAGAAAATAAATGAATTACGGAGATAGAAACGAAGACCCATGTTCCCACTTCTAGACCTAATTCAGTCTGCGACTATCACGGCCAGTGATGGCGCGGCGAAAGGCGAGTGTGAGAAGGGCGGGCTAAAGGACGCCCAAAAGACGCCTCCATAAGGTGGTGCTAAAGGCGAGCAAGGCGACGCCTCCTTAAGGTGGTGCTAAAGGCGCGCAAAGCGACGCCTTGAGGGGCTTTTTGGGGATGACTTAGCAAGGCGAGGCGAGGCGAGCGCTTTACTTGCCTTTAATAACTATGAAAGACAGCAGTAGAAAATAAGAGAAGGCAAGTTATAGTAGCATATAGAGGGCAAATGCAGATAAAGCAAATTAAAAGTTAGAGCATGAATCCCCTTCAAACAACAAAGAAACGGTTTAGCTAAAATGGTACAAATGGAAAATATAATGGCATAACTACTTACTCGTTCTAAAGGTAAGAAAAATGCCGATGCACTGGATGTCTTGCTCCCAGCATTCAAGGCAACAGCTCTACCTTGCCAGTCAATTACAGGGGATCCACTTGAACCACCTTTTGTTCCAGAAGCTGCCTTTATTCCAGAAAGGGGAAATAACAAATATATTAACAGATATGCAACCATGTAGGCACTGTGAGAACCAGATAAAGCGAAAAAAAAAAAAAGGCTTGATCAGTTTAGAAGTTATGCATCTTTACTTTTTTGTCAAATCTATGTGTTGCACACTGTAATTGTGCGCTGTATACTTCTATGTTTAACAAAATCCAACTATATCTTTCAATATGCAAATTATAGTTTAGGATTTGAAGCTCAAAGTGACAGAAGGTACTGAATAATCATGGGTCTTTTTATCGTGTAATGATGGCAACAGCTTTCCCATTGAGATAATATCATTGCCTAGATAAAACATCTAAAGGATGATTTTTTTTGGTGTTAGTCCAGTTATACTGCTTATAAGATTAAGCTAATATAAAAAGATCTTCTTACCCAAGTTCTCTGTACATTTTCTGCAAGGTTTTTTACTCCTCTAAACACAATCAAGAACAACAGTCAAGTAAAATATACACTGCCAGGATGGACCATTCAAGAAATCAATCACATCATATTAGCAGCATGAAGAGGCTTTATCCTTTAACTGTCTTAAGCAACTAAACTAACTCAAGGTTATCGAGCAGAATTAAGCATTCTGCAAAAGAAAACATCTATTATCAAAATGCTTACTTGCATGTAGAATGTATTGAAGTCATTGTAACCATCCCTGCATAATGGTAATTTTATTGTCAGAATGTTACAGCAACAGTATTAAGATTTTCTATTTGATCATGCAACATATGATCCACCAAGAATATTCAATAATGACAACCAAAAAAGAACTTAAAGAGTTCAGACAAGAATAAAGATACATAGTGTTCATTCAATAGAATATTTTGCAAAAATAACAATATCCTCAAGGTTATGAACTTTTTCCAGTCATTGATACTTGACGAAGAAAGTGTGCTTGCAAGAATGCCTTCTTGTGAGATACAAGCAGATTGATCTAACTTGTGATTATCATTAATTACCAACAAACAGCCATCGGGGATCCCTCAAATTTTGCTAAAGTTACAGGTTGTGTATGCAACTTGGAATCTGATGCAAACTTCAGATCAATATCACAGTTGATGACATGTGTATTTGTTACTAAGCATGCCTGAATATGATTTTAATTTTTTTTTTTTTTAAAAAAAAAAGTTATTTTATGGTCCAAATGGTGATATGCTGCCTCCCATTTTTCACTACAGTTGCACAACTTATCTGCTACTCTAAACCTCTTTAGAAGTTGCAGCACACACAACTTAGCATAAATCAACCACCGTCCCAAAAATTTATTATGTGCTTGTACATGGATGTTTACTGACTAGAAGGGGGGTTACTTGCCCAGGCCTCCCCAGTTTATTAGAAATTCTTTGTCTTTAAAAATACTATTCAAAATTATTGGCCAGACCAATTGTGAGCTGGACTCTGACAGTAGAAACTAGCAAATAACAAAGAGTGATACTTAGGATTTCTGCCTAAAAGGTTAATAGGTTATATAAGAATCCAACATCAAAACTCTTGAACGCAGACATAACTAATTAACTATTGAACGAGTTGATCCAAGTTATCCAACCTACTCGTCAACCAGACAATTCTTAAGGACCAAATCATATAGTAATCTATTTTGATCTTTATTTACCACTTGGAGTAGAGCAATTGTCTCAGCAAACAAAGTTTTTTTCTAAATTTAATAACCTCCTAACATATATTAACTGGTTGAAAAAATCAAATTAAGTGAGTTGATTGCACAGAACCGAGTAACTACAGTCATATATGTCAAAAATATTATTACAGGATCTACGACTCCCATCAAAATATTACTCCTATATTGTTCTGGAAACATTATAACAATCATGAATTGCTACATAGAGATCAGAAGAACACCAAAGACTGTACAGCACAATTAGCAAAGAGATTCTTCACATTCCTAAATCACATTAACAGAAAAAAATATATACATATATATATGATGGCGTGTGAATTTACTAGCATATATAGCGACTCATAACTAACAGAATCCATCTCAAAAAAAAAAATAACTAACAGAATCACGCTGTAATACACATTTGCAACAGCAAGAGACATGTCATGATGTGGTATTTTAATAAGAAGCATTTTGAACATCAATTTCAACCGTCTCCAGATTTAAAAATCTAAACAAATCCTTTAAAATTGGGCTCCATAAATCTAAAATTCTAATACTCCACGAGACTCCTTTTCTAACGATCAGGTATCCAAAGTGATTTATTTAGAAAAAGGTATATTAACACGGAAACATACTTTTTATAGTGAGGGGCATCTCTATCCAAACGAGCAAGGGTGCCAGCTAAAATAGAGACCTGAGTTCAAAAAAAGGAAGAAAATACATAAAACATAAAATCTATTGCCTTCTTAATAAAGAGATTATAAACAGGGAAATAAGAAAACATGACAAGTGAGAACTGTTACAGGTTTATGAAACTGCTGTAGAGAACAAATATATTTACAAATTAAATTGCAGTTTATCAAACATAGTATAATGAATTATAAGCAAATTTATGATAAAATCAAAACTTATATGGAATAGAAGGTGTGGGATACGCTCACTCTGTACAATTACAGCATAAGTTACAGGCACATGCTATAAAATTATAAATACCTTTTCTCCACTATCATTGCCCACAACCCTAATCTCAAGACCCACACAAGCAGCCTCTGGAGCAAGTGGAATCTCCTCATAGCTAAGGAATTGTATAGCAGAAGGGTCATAACGGAAAAAACCGAAATCATGAACCTAAAATCAAAACACAATGTCAATGAGTTCAATAGACATTCAAATTTCAGTCTGGCATGCTTAAACAGGTATAATCAAACAACAAACAAATTAAATTCATTGGGAAAAAAATAATAAATTCTAGAAGCACTCGCTAATAGCCTAATTGACATACCCATCTAAAAAGAGCATTACATTGGCTCAGTAACAATCACGCCTGAATCAACCCATTATGATATGGATCTTGAATTAGTTTGAATCCTACTTATAGGAAAACTAATGGTCTGACATTTCATTTATCATAAGAATTGAAAAATGCCTATCATCGAAACGTGAAGAAGCAGGTAGCCACAGGAAACTGTACAATTCTATGATCAGGATAAAAGTCTACTATTAAGGCTTTAAATCAGGTAAAAGAAGCATATTCAATTATTATTCATCCCTCAGGACGCGAGCCAATTAAGCCAGAATCAAGATCCAAACTTTGAGTTGTGAAAGCAGGTGATGAAGCAAAACAAACTTGCATTGGTTCATACCAAGCTTTTTGAGCGTGTGAATAACTCGAAAGTGCTTGCAACCTAGGTCACATAATTCAGAAGTGGGTTCAGGAGCCAAAGAGAGAGCAGAAGGGCTAAAGCATCAGATGATTTTTAAAAATAGAAAAAGAACGAAGCCGAAACCTAAGTCCCAAAGATCCTTACAGATTCAATTATGACGCGGCGCCAAAGTGCAACTCTGACTACCTTCTAAATTAATCTTTTTTTTTTTTTCTCTTTTCAGTACAAGTACATGTTCTTCCACAACACTTACTTTGCCACAATATGTGGTCTTCCTCTAAACCTCCTAGTCCGATATATTCTTATTCTTTTAAACCTTCAGCTACACTTAAAAGGTTTTTTTTTTTTTTTTTGTTAGTGCGGTTAAGAAATTGTGGAGCGTCTGAAAGCAGCATCCCCACCTGAGATTGCCTGAGTGCTGACTTAGGTTAGAACTGCACAGGCCTCTAACATAGAAACAGACTAAGGATCACCACATCTCTTTTTCCAATTTCAACTTAGTTAACTTAATTCAATTCTAGTTATCAGGAACTAGAATTTCTACCAACTAACTGAAAACATCAAGCTAGAAAAACAAAATTATCTCTCAAACACTAAAATAAAATGAACAAAATCTCACGGGGTCTCTATAGACTGGAAACACCGGAATTTCCTCACGGTTCACAAACATAGCTTCAGCAACCACAGGTCCTACATCAATAAACTGCAAAAGTCATTCCAAGGAAAAAACAATGAATTACTATGCATTAAGAAAGATCAAACTATTATAACCAGGCTTGACGACATGGCGATTGGTGAGGATGATTCCGCGGCTTTTATCGACAATGAATCCAGTGGCATGAGAAGCGCCAGCAGACTCGGTGTCGAAGGCGCGGCAGGCGGTAGTGCGGAGAACGACGACGGCGGGGACAACTTTTTTGAGTGCTCTCCGCCAATCCTCTGCGGCGGCGAGATTCTCCTTGAATGGAGGATCGATGTCCATGCAAAGCTCCTCCTTCATGCTCGTCTCAATCGCTGACAAAGCCCCTTCCGATCCCAAACTCTCCATTTTTGGTCAATTTTGTAACCACCTCGAAAGCCCTAAATTCAGAGCAGGGAATAGGGTGAAATGGAATTTCAGATTTTTTATGGGAAATAATAATACTCTCCGGCGACTTAATGGAGTGTGATGTGCTTGAAATTATTTTTCTTGGTTTAGGATCCTATGTTCCTCTCTTCTCTCTTTTATTGATTTTTAAGTTGCTAAAGTTAGTACCTTTTTATGTAGGTCAAACCGAATACAGCATGATTTTCTTTTTTCTATAGAAAGTATGTATATTGATTTATTAAAAAAAGTATATAAAATATTTAATTATAAAAAAATAAATACTATTTAACAAGACAAAAAGTAAAGTGAGCTTCGTCATATGTAAAAATGTTTAATACTAATACGTACTAATGTCTTTTTGTGAAATAGTGGTTCACTTAAAGTCATAGTTATTGGATTCTGAATCATATTTCTTGAATAAAGATGTTTTTAGCGGAAAAAGTCTCTCTTCTGTTTTTTTTTTTTTTTTAATTTAACGATTGAAAAGTCATTTTTTTTGTTTGTTTTATAATTGAACGTCTGAAAAATCTTTCTTTTAGGGCATCCCTTAGTCCAAGTCCAGCTTTCCGTCTCTCACTCAGTCCACCTTCCCCTCAAATTTCAAGTTCAGCTTTCCCTTTCCTTTTCATAAGTCATCTAAAATGATCCAGTCTATCAATTACATTTAATTACAATTCTTATTTTCCCCACTCTCACTTAATAATAATAATAATAATAATAGCAATAATAATAATAATAAAAATTAAACAATAATAAACGAATCATATGTAATCGTATTTATTTTAGATGTCTAACTATTCACCCAAGTGTTTCACTATATAATTGTTAGGGTTATATCATTTTTAATTTAACGAATCATATGTAAGGATCATTAAGTTCTTTTAAGGTTTCGTTTATATTAATTAAATTAAATTTGAGTTTCTAATAATTAACTTTTAAAAGGATTTTGAATTGGTGCACAATAATATAACAATTAAATACTTGATTGACATGATTTGGAAATAATAAAAATAATTTAATATTGACATTAAATTTTTCAAAATAATAGTTACATTAAATTGACATTAAATTTGATTTTATTAAATAAAAGTTACATTTTTATACTAAAATTAACTTTTTAATAATAGTACACAAATTAAATAAAATTAAGATTAAATAAGAGTTACATTTTATTTAATAAGATATTTTAAAGAATTTTTTTTTAAATTAAAACAGTTTTTAATTAAAAAAGAAAAAAAACAAAAAAAAAAAAAATGGGTTGGGCCCAGCACTTGGATTGGCTCACCGCTTGAAAAGGTGGGTATATCCATTGAAGCCAATTTCCTCTTTACACCCATTTATTTATTTATTTTCTTATTTTTTCACCTCTTTAAATCTCAATCCAACTTTTCCTTGTACATAGGAGTGTACAAGAGATGCCCTTAGTTTTTATAATTATACATCTGAAAAGTTTTTCGTAATCAAACTCATTTGCATACAAACATTCAATGCAAATATTTTATCAATGTTAGATAAACCTCAAAACTAAAATTAATTTTAAATAGTTTCAGTTTTCCCTTTCTTACAGTATTCTAAGACAGACTTCAATTCACTGCCACCATAAGTGAAGAATTTGTTTATTAATGGATTAAGCATTGTCTGATGTTATGTAATTAAGTTGGTTCATGGATTGAGCATGGTAATGTGTGCAACGTGTAATAAATGTAACTTTAAGAAATTACTATTTTATTGTGAGTATATCTCATGGATTATTTGTTCTTGCTCATTTCATTAGCCTTAGTCCGATTACATGACACTTTATAGCGTGAAATATTTAAGAGGGCCGTAATTAGTATTTTATCCCAAATTCTTACCTTTGGACATATAATGTACTAAAAAGGGAATATAAAAATTTATAATAATAAGGACATCGAAAATTTACAACTAAAAGACTTTGAAATTGATTCCCATTTACATCTAGTTATGCAAACTTTATTATTTTGACATAGATATTTAAGTAAGCAATCATTTGAGGATATGTTGCGGCGCATGTGTTGTCTATATGGGTAATTTTTTTTTTAATTTTATTTATAAGTATGATTTATTGGCTTATTCGGATGGTCTGGACCGACACAAAATATAGGGTGTCGATAATTGGTAGTAGTATTTTTCGTGAGATACAACAATGCGTTCATCTCCTTCATTAGATTAGATTATAACACATTCGTGGGGAGTTTTGGTCGTACAAAAGAGGATGAAGTCCATCTTTCCGGTTCATTCGCACATGCCCAAAGAGAATTTGGGTGGAATTATGTAGACAAGGTTGCTCGAGGGGCAATTAGAGTATATCAGCATCTAGTGGTTTGGTAAGAGATAATTCTAGGAGTTTGATTATGGCTTTTCGTTTCTTTTTAGGAGGAGTCGACTAATACGTTCCACAAACTCTTTACCTTGCATTGGAAAATAAGTTTGCAACTCGAGTGGTTGTTGAGACAGACTCCTCAGGTGTCAATCCAAATTATTCAGAATTTTGTCTAACATGTAGCTAGATGTTTTTGATTTGGTACAACATGTTCCCTGTTAAACTTGATAAACGATCATCTAGTTCATATATTGAGATAAGGAAATGGAGCGACGACTTCTTGATAAAAATGATTTGCAGTTTCTTAATTGAGCAACTTTGAAAGATTATGATTTCTAGTGTCATTTATATCAAATCAATCTGCTCGATACTTAATTCGAATTTGTTTGCTAAAAGATCGTTTGAGCTCAATTGGTCAAATATATCAAACAAGTTTTTTAATAATATATTTTTGATGACTTTTGAAAGTCGATTTGAGCTTGACTCGATATACTAAAAATTAACAAAATATATGAAAAAGTATTGAATTACTCGACATGAGCCCGTTCAGCAAAAGCTTGTTCGAGCTCAATTCGTTTTACAATCAAACAAAGTTCAAATATAATTTTAAACTCAATACAAAATTTATACGAAGGGATTGTGCCCGTTAAGAAAAAAACTTATGTATAAATTTTATATAGGAAGAAAAATAAGGCAAAAAAGTCTCAAGATTGCTCAAATTTTATTTGAGACATTTTTGGATTGAGACATTTTATTCAATAGCTTTCATGGCGAACTTGCTAGCCCCGATTAGTTATGAGACATTTTTCACATTTTACCCTATTTGTATATTTAAATAGGTGTTAAAAGCAAGTTTTAAACACAACTTTTTTAAATTCATGAACAAAATGGGACACGAGTTTCATGGAGATTTCGTTTTATTACATATTACATATTAAAAAAGATGGTGTTGACTCTTTTAATATTACTGTAATTATAGACGATGTTTACTCAATAAAATATCATTGATCACAATATAGATGATTCTGATTTGTAGTTTTATTTTTGAAGTAGTAAATACCATTAGTTTATTTTATTAAAAGTCATTTGTAATTGGGCTAATCAATTGAATCTATGAGTCAACTTATTTAAAAAAAAAAATTCAAATATTTACGAATTAAAATGAAATAATTTTTTTTTACTTACAATTAACACAGTTAGTCTCTAAACGAAGAACATGACCGATGGAGCAAGGAAAATTAGAATTATTTTGTTGAGATCTGACTTTGTCAAACTTAACCAAATAAGTATATTCTACTTATCATTAAGTTACGTTGGGTTCGACTGAAGCCGATTTAGATAAGAATTTCCCGAAAAAATGAGGCAACTTTACGCAATAAAATTTATAGAGAAAGCATTTATTTAAATTTCACAAGAGTTTTATACAATTTACCCAACAAAACTAAGTCATGAAATCTACTCAATTAATGAAGAAAAAGGTTGATCTTAGTTTTGTTCAACAAATGCAAAATTTCCACCATTAACTTAATATAACTCGTAATTTAGCGAGATTTCCACAGCATGAACTAAATTAACTTAATTATTAAAAAAAAAATATATATTTAACACGAAGCATTTCTGGATTTGGTTCCGAGGAATGATCCGGTTTTAGTTAACTCACTAATAGGTTTGTCCGTGAATCTAATCAAGTTGTAAACAAATCCGCCAGCTATGGTGCCAATAATTGGACCAACTATATACACCCAAAGTCCTCTGTATTCATGCTCCACAATGGCTGGCCCAATGCTCCTTGCTGGGTTCATTGAAGCCCCAGAAATTGGCCTGCACTCATTTCAAGTACTGTTTCAATCAAATATGAACTTTTCTATAATGAAAAATATGAAATTTCAGTTTTTTGAGTAAATTCGACTGAAAATATATATATACCCTGCCACAAAGACATTTAACATTATGGTCATCCCAACTGCAAGTCCTGCCATCTCTCCAACCTGAAAATTCATTGAATTTGGAATATGGTAAAGTACAATTTATTTACAACCTTTTCATAATTTAATAAGGAAAAGAAAAAGGGCAATAAGGTTATTTTACGTACCGCCCTGCTATCTGTAGCGACGCCGGAGACGACGAACATCAAAAGGAAAGAGATTATGATTTCTATGGCAAAAGATTGTCCATTTGATCCAACAGGTAAGGTACCATAATAAGCTTCAGTTGTGATGTCGAACATGACAGCCAGAGTGGCACTTGCAAGAATAGATCCTGATAATTGAGCAACTATGAACAAGGGAACCTGCAAAATGTTTACATATTCATTTTCATAAGGCAAGAAATGAAATATAAATCCAATTTTAGTTCGAGTTGTAAGAAAAACTACTAAATGATCTATTCATGAATGCTATCTTTTTTATTTATTAACCAATAGTGTGATGGACTCATTTAGAAACTGGTCAAATGTTTAAAATTGAAATTCAAACTAAATGGTTAAATTAGATTCATCATATTATAAAAGCTTGTACGAGCTTGACTGTTATACATAATAAATCAGAATCGGACCATTTATATAACTTCATATATTTTGAAATTCCAAAAAATGATAATACATGTGATAATACCATTCTACTTGAGTTGGATTCGTGTTGTTAATCTATAGCCATATTTTTTCCGAGCTCAATTAATTTAAATATCAATGAAGCTTCAAACAGCCTCAAACTCTTGAGGTGGGTTAAAATTTTTGATATTGCTTTTTTTTTTTTTTTAATAAAATCAAACAAGGATAATTTAAACTTAACAAAGATAATTAAAAAATCATAGCTTTAATTATAAAGATTATAAGGCGATCTCCAATCAGCAAATTCTATGTACGTACGTAGTGTAAGATGAATGAAAATCTTGTTAAAAGTTAAAACACACCTGTTTCCATGGAAAACGACCAAGTAATGTGAAGGTAATAGTGACAGCTGGATTGAAATGAGCCCCGGAAACATGTCCGACGGTATAAATCATAACCATCACAATTAATCCCCATGTCACACATATTCCAGGAAACGTAATGCTCCCTCCGTAAATCTTATTTACTGCCACAGAACCACACCCCGCAAATATCACAAAATACGTCCCAATCAACTCAGCCACCACCTGAAATTAGAAACAAATATTTTTTTTAAACCCTTCAAAAAAACCGAAAGAAAGAAATATTTTCAATCCCTAATTAATTATTGACCTTTTGTGTAATGGTTACAACCGCAGGAGATGAAAAAAAACCTTGTTTTGTTTTGGATTGAGATGTTGGATTTGTGACTGCAACACCTGACTCCATATTTGACATTTCTTCTTCTCCTATTCCCTCAATTCTTGTTGCCATTGTTGTAAAAAATAATTATTTTTGAGAGAATGGAGATTTTAATTTTTTCCCCTCCGAGGGTTTCTTTCTTATATTAATATTATATATAGTAGATATATCCTATATATATAACTATTTCCTTTTAGGGATGGATGGATTTAGATTTTGATGAAAACATGTGACAATCCGATTCATTGGGGAGGAAGTATCTTTATGATTTTGTGGAATGGATCATATTTCTTCTAATATTAGTTGATCTGGATTGCATTGAATTCCACATCCGTCTTTTTAGAGCTAATCCCTCTCAATTTTGCTATAATCATCAGATTAATTATTTGTTGCTCTGTTTGACTAAAATCTGATCCGCCTTCCAATCCGAATCATGTGATTTTTTCTGAGAAATTTTATCCATTACTTTTTGGTAAACTCATTGTGTACGTATTTAAGGTAATTAAGCCCCGTGATAAATTTTGACCCATATCTGACTTCATAAATGATAAGAGTTGCAATATTATGTAGGATATACGTGAGTATGATGTATAGTCAATTATCATTTATTTATTTATTTTTTTTTTAGGGGATCATTTATTTCGTCAACTAACATTATAACTTGTTGTCGCTGAAAGGGAAGAATATCTTGGACATTTAATAAAGAAAGAGAAAATATTTATGTATGTTCTAATTTTAACGTTATTTGAGGGGTCATTTTCTCAAAATAAAAAATCTAGGGTTATTTGCAAAAGAGATAAGTATATATTTAGGTACGTTCTTTATGATTAGCAAATAGACCTTTATGATTTATTAATTAACATATAGTTTCTTGTGTTGGTAAGAAATTAATAAAGAAACTTAGTAGTATATAACAAACCAACCAAATTTTGTACCAAAAAAAAAAATATAGCAAACCAAATATCATTTACAAAGTTAGTCTTTCACATGTACGACTTAAGCATGAGCTCCCCGTTTTATTCAAAACCTTGAACTTGATGACATTGAAGTCTATTGAAATCTCTCCTGTTGGGATTCTAAAAAAAATTGTACGATTTACTTCACAATGTTAATGGAAACTTGCACAAAACTCTCATGTGAAATTTTTATTGCATCAAATTCTTTTGTACTTTCAGAAACTCTGCATAAAATCTCTCTTCCATCAACTTAAGTTAGTTTTTGATAGAGGTGTGAACAAAATCCCTTTGTACTTTTTAATTTTTGCACGAAATACCCTTACATCATATCATATTTTTTAAAAAAAAAATTAGAGGTGATTTAGGTATATCAAGTAAAAATGTAACGGTGTTAGAGAACTTCGGAGGGAGGGGAGACTGGAGAGTATGCAGAGTTTTTGAAAGTACAAGAGAATAAGACTCTATAAAAATTACGTAGAGGAATTTTATGTGAGTATTTTATCACAAATAAGAGTATTATGCATTTTCCCCGATTTCAGAGCCGATAGTTCGTTTTCTTTTATGAAATAACCTATAGTTCCTATATATCCCATCTATGGCTGAAAATTAAACCAAACTATTCGATGCTCGACTAGAACTCGTTTGAGCTCGATCCGTCAAACAAATCAAACAAATTTGAACATTATTTTTCGTTTAATAACTTTCGAAGTTCAGCTCGAGCTCAACTCTATAATCTAGCATGATTGATAAATGTTTAAAAATAAAATTTGCGTAAATCAACGCATATAATTTATGACATGACTGTTTGCGTATAAATTTGGCCCTGTTATGCCTTGACGCCATCGAGGTGTTTTTTGGCATCGATCGTGCCATCGGACACTGCATGGTATCAAGGAACTGTTTGCATATAAATTAAGCATCGAGGAATGCCTCGACGACATCGAGCAACCCTTGGCATCAAGAAGTGCCAAAATATTGTTTGTGATAAAACAGACATCAAGGGGTACTTGGCATCGAGGGATTGACATCGAGGTGCGATTGGCATCAAGGTGTGCCAAAATGCTGTCTCTTGCAGACCTGTCAGTAAACCCCTCGACGAGCCAACAACTCGACGAGAAATGCCTCGATATGATATGGAAAAAGTGCGGGCGTGCCAATGTTTGTGCGTGCAAACATAACGATCCAAAATTAGACATACTGATATCTGTAAATTAGTAACGTGAGTGTCCTGATGAGGACATATTGATATCATAATAGGTTGTCCTGATAAGGCTGACTTCTAAACGATTGCGACAGAGTAGGCAAACACTACCCCTAGTTCTTTTCTATGCCTGCCTGGCCGCAGGACTTAAACAATTTATGAAAATCTCTCTTGAAATGCCATGTTTTTATAGCCAATCGATGGCATGTTCATCATATCAGTGGGTCTTTACATCAGTAAAACAGTTTGACGATCAATCAGTTTTACACAATCACCTTGACAGAAAACAAAGGCTTGACAGAAACAGCGTATCAATGGAAATCAGTCGACATAAAGCATATTTAAGTAAATGGAGCAAAATACACGAACTAAATTACTTCCATTAATAATAAAAGAACATTAGTACGTTTCCCGATGTACAAACATTACAAAAATATGCAAAATGGTAAAGTTCTCCTTTCTTGGCAAGGTCTGCCAAACGAGCTGATAAGTCTATTAGATTCTGAAAACTGACTCCTTGATCGGCAGGGAACCCGCCGATGAGTTGATAAAACATGACAGTGCTTTATATTGACAGAAAGTAACATTGACGACGGAGAACCACCGTCAATGGTTCGCCCAACCTTGATGGGTAACCACCAATCGGGCTCCTGATCAGCGGGTGGCCACTGACCAAGGCATCGACGAAGCAGATGGCTACTTAGCCGATAGCCGTCAAGCAGATGGCTACTTGACGACGAGCTCATCAAGCAGATGGCTACTCAATGAGTTTGTCATATAAATACGTGGGCACTTACATGACAGTTAACAGCGAGCTACTTGCTGATATGAGTGGTTTCGCTCGAGGCAGTGTCAGCTGACGGCGGAAGACGGCGGCGGCGGCGGCGGCGGCTTACTGTGAGCGGCGGCGGCGGCGGCGGCAGGCCTTCAGGCTGTCAGGGATCACTGGTGGCTGAGGAGGGACAGACTGATATCGAGGAGTTGGCGGGCTGATAACTCGACAGAAAACAGATTGTGATCTGCTTGCTATCAAGGTTTCGCTCGAGACAGCGTCTGGACAGCGGAAGCAGCGGCGGCGGCGGCTTAATGTCGGCGGCGGCGGCAGACTATTTTTAGTGGCGGCGGCGGCGGACCTTGGGCGGCGGCGGCGGCAAGACTTCAGGCTGTCGAGGGTGGCTGGTGGCTGAGGAGTGACAATTGATATCAAGGGATTGACAATTGTTTGCTGAAAAAGAAGCAGCAAGGTGCTGGACTTCCGGTGAGGCGTTGAGCCGATCAGTGTTAGACTGAAAAGTTGTTGATTGAGTTGTGTGTGTGTTGCGCGACTGACAGTATCAAGGTATTTATAGCTGCTGGATCTGTAGAACTGATGGCCAGAAAC
Source organism: Penstemon barbatus (assembly GCA_003313485.2). Classification (NCBI taxonomy): domain Eukaryota; kingdom Viridiplantae; phylum Streptophyta; class Magnoliopsida; order Lamiales; family Plantaginaceae; genus Penstemon; species Penstemon barbatus. The sequence goes on from CM064878.1 coordinate 11,633,607, forward strand.
TGATGCCTTGACAGCCACTTTCCCACTTTCTCCACTACTTGAAAAACCTTCCACTACTTCCACTACTTTGGTGGTAGTTCTTTTGTTGCTGAAAATTAATGTTAGTGGTGATTTAGAGAAGAAGAAACGTTGTGTTTGAAATTGAATTAATGATAACTAATTAAGAGATTTTTAAGGACTTAGTGTTTTAAGCCAACTAGTTAGCTTAATCCTTATCCTTTAATTAATTAATCATTAATTAAATAACAAAGCAACAAGTGGGCCCCAAAAATGGAGAGTGGCCGATCTGGGGTGGGCCATGGCCGATTTGGGCCGCTCGGGCCATGGTTGGTCCTGGGTCGAGCCCTGTTGTCTCACAATTTATCCAATTAATTACCCCTTTAAACAATTAATGGCCTTTATTTATAAAAATAGGCCAATTAATTAGACTTGGCCCAATTAATCTTAATTAATCAGTCCATAATCTTTATTAGCCAAAGCCATCAAGTGGGTCGAGCCCGTTTGTAATTAATCATTATTTGACTTTAATTAGTAATTAATTAACTTTAGCCTATTAATTAATTTTATCAATTAATTAATATATTTTTGGCCCAAATGTTAATTAATTGCGAAATTGGGTCGAGTTTTGAAATTGGGCTCGTAGCCAACCCATTGGTTCGATTGGACCCATTTTCGGTCCAAATTGGATCCGATTTGGTCTGATCCGTTTTGGAGTGACTTAATTCCGCCCATATGCCATTTTTGGCTTGTTATATCGAGCCAATATTCCTCGATAAATCGAGGGTGATTTTTTGGGTACAAACAATGCCCCCCGTAAGTCGTATTCGATGTAATTAATTTAAAAATTAATTTGATCGAATTAGACTTAGATTAGAGTTTTTCTCTCTCTTTTAAAGATGAAAAATTGGGACAATGCTTCATTTAATAAACAGCTATCGGCTTTATAAAACCGAAACTATTTGTAGAAAATAGACCAACTTACAATGGCCTTGATGATGGCGGATCTCTCGATGTCAGCCAAGTATGGATCTCTCGATATCAAGACATCTCTTGATATCAGGACACCTATTGATACTAGCGCGTCAATATCAGTTGGCCTTTCGATATTGAATAAACTCGATATTAGATACCATATAGCAATATATCGGGGACTTAGCAGTCAGCCAAAATTTTGGCAGTTAACCAAATTCACTTCTTCAAGTGACTGATGCAATGGCCTGATGGCCAAAGACTCCTTTCTGCTCTCACTGATGTAATGGCCTGATGGCCATAGACTAGTTTTCATTTCCTTAGTAGAACTTCTTTTGGTTTGGTTTATCTTATTTTTTCTCCAAAACCGAAACCAAATATAATCAAGTACCAAAAATCGAAGCCATCGATTTTGGCAACTCAACAAACAACTTCGCAAGCAAAAACACAACTTTCTTGTCAACAAGACTTAACTAAAAATCGGAATCAACCCAGTAGACTTAAACGAAATGCCTTGATGTAAAAACTTGAAAATCGGGGAAATAAAAATTTAAATAAAAATAGAAGTATTTTGACAAGAAATAAAAACGTAAATGCGACTACTACTATTAATTTAAAACTCCTAGCCTAAGTAAACGATAACGGAAATAAAAACAAAACTGAAAATAAACTCTATTTATATTTACAGAGGTATCGGCGCGCTGAAGTACTCTTGACGCCGTTCGATTTCCATTTCCAAGGCTTGCTGATGTTCCAGACACATCGATTCCCAAAGAGTAGGCCTAAACTTTTTCAAGTATCTTCCATTAATGGGGTCTCGACAGAGATTCCCATCTGGCTTTTTCAAGATGTAGCCCCCTCCTCGGGTTATCGAGTAAACTTCATATGGTCCTTGCCAAGTTGCGCTCCATTTGCCATACTTTTTCTCGCGCTGATGAAGTGGCAACACAACTCTCCAGACCATGTCCCCGACGTCAAAGTGTTTCCTGCGTATCTTTTTATCGTAGCATCGGGCAACTAGCCTTTTCTGTGCCTCGATCTTGTCTAACGCAGCAACCCTGATCTCGTCGAGCTCGTCTAGCTGCTGGAACATATTTTCAGTATACTCTTCGGGCGTCAGCTCGTTTTGCTGCATCACCCGCAGAGATCGGACGTTGATCTCCATCGGTAGAACGGCTTCCTGTCCGTAAGTTAGCTTATACGGGGTGGTGCCTGTACTTGTCCGTTTGCTCGTCCGATAAGCCCACAATGCCTCTGACAGCATCAAGTGCCAAGCTCTTGGGTTCTCCTCGATCATTTTCGAGATAATGTCCTTGAGGACTCGATTAGAAGCTTCCGCTTGGCCATTCCCTTGTGCATAATACGGTGTTGAATGGACCAATTCAAAACCCATTGATCTGGCAAACTCCTTGATTTCTTGACCGACGAACATCAGTCCCCTGTCAGTGACAATGGTCTGTGGGAGACCAAACCTGTGGATGATTAAGTCCTTGATGAACTTCATCACCTCGGCCTGATTGGCCTGTTTGAGTGGTTTTGCCTCTACCCACTTAGTAAAGTAATCAGTGGCCACAATAATGTATCGATGGTGTTTGGAAGACGAGGGATGGATCTCCCCGATGATATCGATGGCCCAGCATCTGAAAGGCCATGGCTTGATTATCATGTTCATTTCCTCGACGGGCATCCTTTGGACTACCCCGAAGCGTTGGCACTTCTCACAACCCCTTGCCAATTGAATACAGTCTCCCACCATCTTTGGCCAGTAATAGCCATATCGGTGCAGCAGCCATGCTAACTTGTGACCATTTTGATGGGCCCCACAAATTCCTTCATGAGCCTCCATCATAATCCTCATGGCCTCTTGCTGATCGACGCATAACAGGAGCACGTCGTCATGGCTTTTTCTGAACAGTTGGTCGCCTATCAAGACATAATTGACCGCCCTGAGCCTCGTCTGTCGAGATGCTCGGTCCGACGGATCAACCAGATATTTTCTGATCGGCTCTCTCCAGTCATCAGGGTCCTGAAACACACTCAAAACAGTCAGGACGTTGTCTCGACACATAAATGAAGGACAGTGTCGTCTCCTGACGACGTAGAGGGATTCCTCGATGTCATCAGGGAGTTCAACACCAGTCGCCAGTTGGGCCAAACTGTTGGCCTCGCTGTTGTTTCCCCTTGTCACATGGTAACATGTAACGTCGACAAACTCCGACAACAAAGACATCGCAGTTAAATAATACTTGTCAAGTATTGGGTTTCGGCATTTGAAAGTACCTTGTATTTGCCTGATAACCAACTGCGAGTCCCCGACGATGATGACAGATTTGCTGTCGAACTCTCTAAGCATTTCCAGACCAATTATCAAGGCTTCGTATTCGGCCTGATTGTTAGTACATTCAAAATCAAATTGAATTGATAACTTAGTTTTTACGTTTGACGGGGAAATCAAGACTATACCTGCTCCAGACAGTCTGTCGGTTCTAGACCCATCGAAGGCCAGTGTCCACGGCCTGATCTCTACTGTCATCGAGTCCAGTTCCCTGAGAACGGCTTGATCGATATCGAGACATGGATGGTCAACCAGAAAATCAGCCAATACTTGGCCTTTGACTGCTTTTTGCGGTACGTACTGTAATTGATACTCCATCAGTTGGATGGCCCATCGACCGATCCTTCCCCTCATTACAGGCTTAGCTATCATGTACTTTATCACATCAATACCAGAAATAACTAATACTTTTACAGGCAACATATAATGACGTAATTTCTTGCAAGAGAAAAACAGCGCAAGGCATACCTTTTCTATCGGGGAGTACCTCTGTTCTGTTTCTGTCAAGTGCCTGCTCAAATAATAGATAGCTCGTTCGAATCCGTTTTCATCGTCCTGTGCCAGAAATCCGCCGACGGTGTCTTCCGTGGCAGATATATATAACTTCAAGGGTTTCCCCTTGACGGGCGGCATCATTACAGGCGGCGTTGTCAGCTTATCTTTGATATCCTGAAACGCCTGCTCATGCTCCGTTTGCCAGCAGAACTCTTCTTTGTCCTTCAGCTTTAACAAAGGCGAGAAGACCTTCGTTTTTCCAGCCAAGTTAGAGATGAACCTCCGTAAAAAGTTGACCTTGCCAAGGAACTGCTGTAATTCCTTTTTCGTCAACGGAGGTCTGGCTGTCAGGATAGCTTTGGACTTGTTTTTATCGATCTCAATCCCCTTGCGGTGTACTAGAAAGCCAAGAAAATTGGCTGACGCCACTGCGAAGACACATTTTAAGGGGTTGAGTTTCAACTTATGCTTTCTCATTTTGGCAAATGACTTCGCCAAATGTATCAAATGTTCGTCATAATTAGCCGATTTAATGATAATGTCATCGATGTAAATTTTTACAAAGTCATCGATGTACTCACTGAAAATGCAGTTCATGGCTCGTTGATAAGTTGCTCCGGCGTTTTTGAGTCCGAATGGCATCACTTTCCATTGGAAGGTGCCTATTCCGCCGGGACATTGAAATGCCAGTTTTGGCACGTCGTCAACAGCCACGAAAATCTGATTGTAACCTGCACTTCCGTCGACGGCTGTCAGGAACATATTGCCAGCGGCAGCATCGATTAGCATGTCCGCCATTGGCATCGGATACTCGTCTTTGGGAGATACAAGATTTAGGTCCCTGAAATCAATGCATATCCTTATTTTCCCGTTCTTTTTCATTACGGGTACTACGTTTGCTACCCACTCCGGATATCTGGCCACCTCGATAAAACTGGCCTTTAACAGCTTCTCGATCTCCTCCCTGATCAGTCTGCAGACCTCGACAGACATCCTTCGCAGGGGCTGTTTCCGGGGTAAGTACCCTTCCAGTATCGGAATACGATGTTCCACCAATTCCCTGCTTAACCCAGGCATCTCGTCGTAGTTCCAGGCAAAACAATCTTTGTATTCCGTCAATACTTGGATCAATCGATCCTTCTGGCCATCATCAAGCAATGCGCTGATGTAAGTTGGCCTATGATCTTCCTCGCTGCCTAACTCAATCTCGATAACAGGATCCTGTACTTGGATCTTGATGTCGTCAAGCTTGGCTGGCGCCGTTGCTAATTCTTCTAACTGAATTTCATCGCCGACAGAAGGTGGCGTTTCTTCCTCGAAGATGAGATCACCTGTGTAGCATTCGGCCACATAGGCCCGAAACCTCCTGATCAAATCGGCACATGCTTCCTGCTGCGGCCCGATAACAACGATCTCATCAATTTCCAGTCTGTCGGCCTTGTAGGCCGATGGTCTTTCGTCATCAGGACCATTCATTAATCCTGACAGTGCTTTTCTTGCGGCCCTGACTCCTTGACGTTGCAGGGCCGACTTAGTTCCTTGGCTAAACAAACCATTTCCAATTGCGTCAACTTCTTGCTTGAAGTGACTTCCTTCGGTCGCCCGTATTTGTCCTGCCCGATAAATCGATAAGGACCTACATCATCTCGATAATATGCTGCCTCGACAGCATTGACCTTAGCGGTGAATGGCCTGTTGTCGGCCATAATAATCTCAGGTTCGGGGGAGTCTCCCCAGATTAATAAGCATTGATGAAGCGAAGACGGTACACAAAGAGCTGAGTGAATCCAGTCCCTTCCCAACAACGCATTGTAAGAGGTGGCAGCATCTACCACGAAGAATGCGATTTTCAAGCTGGTCTTTCCGATCTTCACCTCGACAGGCAAGATTCCTAGTGTATCAGCCTTTCCCCCTGTAAAGTTGCTGACAATTACTTTTGTCTCCAGCAGGTCCTCGCTGACCTTGCCCAGCTTGTACATCGTCGATGAAGGCATTACATTGACGGCTGCCCCGTTATCGACCAGCATTCTGTCAATGGGTTTTCCGTCGATATGCCCTGATACATACAATGGCCTGATATGCCTGGCCATAAAAGATGGTGGCTTCTGGAATATTGTCTCGATTTTCTGATTCCAATCGGTCTCTTTCTCGTCGTCGACCGATAACAGCTCTAAGTCCTCTGCCATTTGTACCACTGGCATACCCTCATCCCAAAAGCCATCAGCGGAGTATTCCAGTTCCTCGTTGATGAATTCAACAAGTTCTGAATCGATAGCATTGCATTCCATCATCGTCGAGCCGTCTGTCGGCTGACTGACGGTAGCATTTTCCACTGTTTTTGTTCCTTCCTCGACGGCCTGTTTCTCGGCCTCTCGTTTTTCGGTTTCCTGTTTCTCAACTTCCTGGCCAGATTTGGCCTCGACGGCTTGGCCAGACTTGGCCTCGCTCTCCTTATTGCCCTCATCATCAAAGATCTCGGCAAATTTTGCCTCGAGATCATTTCCATCCTCGTCATCGAACAGTAAGTCGTCCTCTTCCATATCTTTTGTCAAATCGATATTACCGAATTTAACTTTCCCCGGGGTCCACTTGGAAGTATCCATCCCCATCGAGGTCTTGGCCTTACTGTCGACCCCTTGGCCAGATTTGGCCTCTTTCATTGCTTGTTTCAGTTTCTGTTCCCCTGACGGTGAAGGTTTCTTTGCTGACTCCTCCCTCATCGGGGCTTTCCCCTTAGCAATTTCCAGTCCTTTCCGTTGACGTAAGAAACGCCTATATTGAGTCCGGGTCATTTGGTCAACCTTTCGGTCGCCAGGGAACTTCGGGTGCCTGACAGGAACCCATCGATCCACCGGTGTGTCGGCGGGAGTATGAACAGTCCGCGGCCTCGATGAGCCTGGCGGAGTAATCTTTGGTGACGGACCATGTGTCCTGTCTCTTCGACTGGCGGTCGATCTGACCTGCCTGACTGGCGTCTTGTCAGGGGATCTCTCCCTGATTCTGTTGTTTCGGTTAGTACCTTCCTGATGCCGTCGAGGCATCATGGTTTTAGCCTGTTCCCGGCGTTGTTCCGCCGATGATGTTGCGCGTTCAGTATTTTCCATCGGAGTTGGGACCGGATACGGCCCCATGGGTCGAGGTGGTGGCGGTGGTGGTATCGCCTGCGGCTGCGGCGCTGTTTGAGGGTTTGCCTGCGGCTGCGGCATCACCTGATAAGGATACCCTGACGGCATTACATTTGGCCAAGGCATGTATGGGCCATATATCGCCGGGTTGATGAACAGCGGGACTGTCGCCAATTCGTTTTGGCACCTCGCACACAGGCCCATTTGTTTGTTTCTCATGTCATATTCCGGATCATCATCTGAATACAGTTTCTCGCCTGTCGGTAATTCCGTGATTGTTATGACATTTATCCCAACTTCATTTTGTTGGAATGGGTTGGTGTCAACCGTCATCGGTTTCGTGATCTTCCAATCCGGGGCAAACCTCAAGATGCCCTTGTCAAGGTGATCCTGCACCATCCACCTGAACACTAGACACTCGTTCGTTGTGTGAGTCCAAACATCATGATACTTGCAATACATTTTACCTGATATTTTCACTGATGGTGGAATCACGTGGTCTCCTTTGAGGCGAAGGATCTTGTCGGCCAATAATTGATCAAATATGGCCTCTGTCTTCGAGACGTCGAAAGAGTATCGTCTTTCCCTATCAGTTTTATATTCAGCGTCTCGTCGCACCAAATTATTTGGCACCTTGATAGTAGGTTGAGGTTCTTTCGGCTTGGCAAGAGCCGTACAGACAGTGTTCTTAGGGCAGACCACTTCTGCCAGCCCTATCCCGATACCCTGTTGCTCAATCGGTCTGCTGACCTGATTGATCTGCTCCTCACTAGAGTCGGCCATCCCCACTTGATAGTAACTTCCTCTGGGCTGTCGGCCGTTCTCGTCTCTCAATAATCGTTCATAACGGACCGCGTGATCGGTCAGTTCAAACAAGTCCTCGTGGTACTGTGCCATCATGATCTTTCGTAATTCGAAATGCATGCCATGGATGGCAATTTTGATGCATTCCTTTTCTGGCAGTGGGATGGCGCAGAATCCTCTGGCCCTGATGAACTTCTTCATGTATTCTTCGACAGTCTGTCCTGTCAGCTGCCTCATGTTCGACAGCTCGATGACGGACACCTCGAGAGGGGCCTGATAGTGGTTCATCACAAAAACTTTTTCCATGGATGGCCAGTCGAGGACCGATCCAGGCTTCAAGTTGGCGTACCAGTGGAACGCCATTCCCGTCAAAGAGTTAGGAAACAGTTTCAATTTTAACTCATTTGTCATGTTGCCACATTCTAGAGAGAATCGAGCCAGATGCTCTGTGGCAGATTGTGATCCCTCGCCTGAAAACAGTGTGAAATTCGGCGGTCTGTAGTTCAACGGGAACGGGATCTGATCGATATATTCCGGGTGAGGCTTATTATACCTTGCTGCCCTGTTCCCCTGCCTCCTGACGAACATTTCTTCAGCTTGGTTCACTGTCAAGAGGTCTTCTGGACCCTCTACTGCTCGATGAGCAGTCCTGTCATAAGCCATTGAGTTGGCTTGATATCCTTCCTGGCCGTACCCAGCGGCCTCAAATCGGTCCTCTTCGGACCTGCCCCCCGAGTCTTGACGGGTGTTCCTTGCTTTGGAAGTGCTTCCCTTGTTTCTTTCCTGGACATGGGATTGTCCGTTGCCCTGTCTGCAAGGCGTCTCGTCTCTTGACGAGCTTCCCCCGATATGGATTGCGGGGCCTTTTCCTTTGTCAATGGCAGTCTTTGGCGGCCCAGTCCAGGCCTGCGTTTGGATGCCATTGGCGAGCATGTTAATGCTTTCAGTGAGGGATGTCAACTTCGCCTCCAAGTGTATCAAGGCATTATTTACAGTGTGGCTGGCTTCTGTACTGGCCTGACTAGCAGCAGTGGCCGAGCCCAGCATATGTTCAAACTTGCCGACAATGTCAGACCATTCTCCTTGTTTGGTCTCAAGGTCCCTGGTAAAGTTGCGGACCTCTGTTGTCAGCTCTTCGATTCTGTCGGTTCCTTCCATAGTCAGTGGAACCGTTGATAAATTTTCCAAAGTATGCGTTAAGTCAGACTGTGTTCTTGTCAAGGTTGATTGAGTCCTGCGTGGTACCTGTGATGTCATCTGTTGATAACAAAAAGCAACCACTTAGTATCGATTGATTGACCGTTTGGCAAAGAGATAATCAAGCTGTCAGCTAGCCAAAATTGGCTGATAATCGTTTTATGGCAACTCAATTAAAATACAGAATTACTTCCATGCCCCCCGAGCCATAAACTGCTTGGCTGGTGGGTTTTTCAATAAAGAGACTTTCAAGTCCCACTGGGCGTGCCAAAATATTGTTTGCGTATAAATTTGGCCCTGTTATGCCTTGACGCCATCGAGGTGTTTTTTGGCATCGATCGTGCCATCGGACACTGCATGGTATCGAGGAACTGTTTGCATATAAATTAAGCATCGAGGAATGCCTCAACGACATCGAGCAACCCTTGGCATCAAGAAGTGCCAAAATATTGTTTGTGATAAAACAGACATCAAGGGGTACTTGGCATCGAGGGATTGACATCGAGGTGCGATTGGCATCAAGGTGTGCCAAAATGCTGTCTCTTGCAGACCTGTCAGTAAACCCCTCGACGAGCCAACAACTCGACGAGAAATGCCTCGATATGATATGGAAAAAGTGCGGGCCTGCCAATGTTTGTGCGTGCAAACATAACGATCCAAAATTAGACATATTGATATCTGTAAATTAGTAACGTGAGTGTCCTGATGAGGAAATATTGATATCATAATAGGTTGTCCTGATAAGGCTGACTTCTAAACGATTGCGACAGAGTAGGCAAACACTACCCCTAGTTCTTTTCTATGCCTGCCTGGCCGCAGGACTTAAACAATTTATGAAAATCTCTCTTGAAATGCCATGTTTTTATAGCCAATCGATGGCATGTTCATCATATCAGTGGGTCTTTACATCAGTAAAACAGTTTGACGATCAATCAGTTTTACACAATCACCTTGACAGAAAACAAAGGCTTGACAGAAACAGCGTATCAATGGAAATCAGTCGACATAAAGCATATTTAAGTAAATGGAGCAAAATACACGAACTAAATTACTTCCATTAATAATAAAAGAACATTAGTACGCTTCCCGATGTACAAACATTACAAAAATATGCAAAATGGTAAAGTTCTCCTTTCTTGGCAAGGTCTGCCAAACGAGCTGATAAGTCTATTAGATTCTGAAAACTGACTCCTTGATCGGCAGGGAACCCGCCGATGAGTTGATAAAACATGACAGTGCTTTATATTGACAGAAAGTAACATTGACGACGGAGAACCACCGTCAATGGTTCGCCCAACCTTGATGGGTAACCACCAATCGGGCTCCTGATCAGCGGGTGGCCACTGACCAAGGCATCGACGAAGCAGATGGCTACTTAGCCGATAGCCGTCAAGCAGATGGCTACTTGACGACGAGCTCATCAAGCAGATGGCTACTCAATGAGTTTGTCATATAAATACGTGGGCACTTACATGACAGTTAACAGCGAGCTACTTGCTGATATGAGTGGTTTCGCTCGAGGCAGTGTCAGCTGACGGCGGAAGACGGCGGCGGCGGCGGCGGCGGCTTACTGTGAGCGGCGGCGGCGGCGGCGGCAGGCCTTCAGGCTGTCAGGGATCACTGGTGGCTGAGGAGGGACAGACTGATATTGAGGAGTTGGCGGGCTGATAACTCGACAGAAAACAGATTGTGATCTGCTTGCTATCAAGGTTTCGCTCGAGACAGCGTCTGGACAGCGGAAGCAGCGGCGGCGGCGGCTTAATGTCGGCGGCGGCGGCAGACTATTTTTAGTGGCGGCGGCGGCGGACCTTGGGCGGCGGCGGCGGCAAGACTTCAGGCTGTCGAGGGTGGCTGGTGGCTGAGGAGTGACAGTTGATATCAAGGGATTGACAATTGTTTGCTGAAAAAGAAGCAGCAAGGTGCTGGACTTCCGGTGAGGCGTTGAGCCGATCAGTGTTAGACTGAAAAGTTGTTAATTGAGTTGTGTGTGTGTTGCGCGACTGACAGTATCAAGGTATTTATAGCTGCTGGATCTGTAGAACTGATGGCCAGAAACTGATGCCTTGACAGCCACTTTCCCACTTTCTCCACTACTTGAAAAACCTTCCACTACTTCCACTACTTTGGTGGTAGTTCTTTTGTTGCTGAAAATTAATGTTAGTGGTGATTTAGAGAAGAAGAAACGTTGTGTTTGAAATTGAATTAATGATAACTAATTAAGAGATTTTTAAGGACTTAGTGTTTTAAGCCAACTACTTAGCTTAATCCTTATCCTTTAATTAATTAATCATTAATTAAATAACAAAGCAACAAGTGGGCCCCAAAAATGGAGAGTGGCCGATCTGGGGTGGGCCATGGCCGATTTGGGCCGCTCGGGCCATGGTTGGTCCTGGGTCGAGCCCTGTTGTCTCACAATTTATCCAATTAATTACCCCTTTAAACAATTAATGGCCTTTATTTATAAAAATAGGCCAATTAATTAGACTTGGCCCAATTAATCTTAATTAATCAGTCCATAATCTTTATTAGCCAAAGCCATCAAGTGGGTCGAGCCCGTTTGTAATTAATCATTATTTGACTTTAATTAGTAATTAATTAACTTTAGCCTATTAATTAATTTTATCAATTAATTAATATATTTTTGGCCCAAATGTTAATTAATTGCGAAATTGGGTCGAGTTTTGAAATTGGGCTCGTAGCCAACCCATTGGTTCGATTGGACCCATTTTCGGTCCAAATTGGATCCGATTTGGTCTGATCCGTTTTGGAGTGACTTAATTCCGCCCATATGCCATTTTTGGCTTGTTATATCGAGCCAATATTCCTCGATAAATCGAGGGTGATTTTTTGGGTACAAACAATGACAAAAGTGGAATAGAGTATAAATTTTGGAGAAATGGTACTATATATCCTTTTGGGCTGGTGGCGTTTGTAGTGTTTGGGGTGGGGGTTGGCATGGCGATATATTACTTTTTGGTTACGTAGGCACAGTGGCGAAGTGGGCTTAGTTTTGATTTCCAAGGTTGGTTAGTCATTGGGTTAGTATATGAAGTGAGTAGGTTTATCCGGCCTGAATACGATATTCATTATTTTGGGCCTATTTTAGCTCGGCTATGGACGTAGCAGTTGCCAGTTGGGTCTAAGGTTATTTGTGTATATGATAGTTAAAAGGGGCAAAATGAAGCAACCAATAATTGAAGCGGCAAAACATGCAATAACGATAGTTGAAGGGATCTAAGTGAAAATTTCCCTTTCTTAATATTAAATTGCAGCAATAATATTTGTTTCTAAAATTTAAGTTTGCATATATAACATGTAAAGTTTATACATATCTTATCTTTTTTCTTAGTAAAACCGTAAAATTTCGAATTGTTGAGTTTGGAAATTAAAATCACCATTCATCTTATCAAATAGAAGTCTTCTATAATTGAGTTCAAATCACGCCTAAAGTACCTGTGAATAATTGTCTAGTTATATACTAATCTTGTTAATTGATTTCTTTTGTACTTTGCTGATTAATAATTGAATAAAACTTTTTATAGAAAGTCTTGTTCACCTTTTCGCCAAAAATTGAAAAAAAACAAAAAACTAAATATTATTAATGTCCAAAATCTGAAAGCTAGATGCCTTCTATATTTTAAAATAATACGGACTACTCGTGTATATGTAAATAAAATAACAATGACTGAAGATAATTTATGGAGACTAGATTGGGCAAGTCAAGATCGAGATCACTTCTGTTATATTTAATCAAGTAATATTCTTATCTTCATATAATAATAGAAAATAAGACAATCATAGGAAAGTTGTGCTACACCACCACTCTATAGTGTGTTGATTTTTCTTATAATTTACAGGCGGATCGATTGAAAGAAAAAGAATATATATATATATATATATATATATTTTTGAGAAAAAAACTAATAATTAACGACACCTATTTTTTGCATGCATCCACAAGACATGCATTTAATGATAGGTAATATTATAATAATAAGAACTATATTTATATTCATTGGAGAAAACAAGGGTATTCAAAGGTTCTGAAGCTCGTGTGTTCCGGTGACACAAAATCAGCTGGCATTATTCTTAATTTATTCAACGCATTGAAGATAGACAAAAATCATGAGTAATTAGTCAACCTATAATCTCTGAATATATTTAATGTTCGAATTGACCGACCGATACATCTAAACTAATACTGACCACAAAATATTTGCATGTACAAATTGTTATATCTTGTTTTATTCGTTTATGCATGAGAGAAACGACATAACTTGATTAAATTATAGAAAAATTGCAAAAATCGTCATATAATTAAGATTGCTGACCAGAAAATCATTTTAAGATTCAGATTGACAATTAAATATATATCGTAAAATTAATTCAACTATATTAATCCCATTTCTTAATTAAAATTACAAAGTCGTCCTGTAACTAAGGCCCAAGAAAAAAAAGGCCTCTAAAATTTGAACTGATAATTAAATCATGTAATTAAATTAATTTGACAATTTTAATTTTATTTCATCCAGATTGAGAGGCAAATGAAGGGAATGGAGGGCAAATGAAGTTTGGCCTACTTCCAATCGCGCAAAATTTTGAACATTGTTGCCACATTTTCCTCAAATTCCGAACAAAATTTCGTGCCCTCAAAACTTCTAATTTGAAATTCAAGAAAAATGGTACATTAAAACGAAAAAATGTTGCTGCAAGCCCTCAAGTTTATTATAACAAATTTTAAATTCTATGTATTTGGCGATCACCAATACTTGTTGTTACACTTAATTATAAAATCCTAGTACTAAACACGACCACGAGTTTTAATTTTATTTGTTAATGTTATAATACATCTGAAGGCCCTGGCGTGATTGGACTTGTACTTCATGCATTCAGTATTAAGAGAATCTTATTCTCAAATCAAAGAAACAGAAGAAGACAAATAAATCACTTGAACTATTATTTACAACTAATTTTGAAGATTGAGATAATTCATTTTGTATGGGATTGGGCATGTGACAATCCATGTGGCCTTTCATTGAAGCCTCACGTGCTGTTATGCTTTGTCATCCCCATACATTCTACGTGATGGGTATGTGCACCTAAATTACTCAAAATTATTGTCTGGATTTGAACTAAGAAAAATTCATGAATCTTGTGATTAAAATGAATCACATCATTCAATATAGTGAAGTCATGATCAACAATAAACACTGGGGGCCTGTTTGTTTGGCGTTTCCCAAAAAAATTTCGTGTTTGAGAAACGTTAAATAAACATGTTTTTCATTTTATAAAATAAATCTTTCATTTCTCAATTTTCTCAAATTACTCTCTCAAAACTCAAACAAACAATATTACGCAAATCAAAATTATTTCACAAACTTCCACTACTCTCCCAAGCTACTTTCCCAAATACAAAACAAACAGGCCCTGGCACTCTACGATGCATTTCTACCCACAATGTCGATAAATTTGTTTTCTAGACCAGTTTTATGTTAGAAATGTTCCTAAACCACCTTATATATTTATATAAGATAATTATTTTGTTTAGTTGCTAAACAAACGACATGGTAACAAATAAAATAAGTTATTTTTGGGAATTTTTTAACGAGTGGATGAGCCAAACTAGGCGATTTTTATTGAGGTGATGAGATTTTTTGGGGGTAGTGCAACGATTTTTCCTCCATAGTTTTTATACGAACCAAAGCTATATATAGTAATATCATGAGAGAACTGCACTTGTGGTATCAAACTATATATCGATTCTCACTTGTGGTATCATAAAAATCGAAGCCGACATATTTAGTATCACAATTTAAGAAATCAATCACTTTTGGTACCACTGTTAAAAATGGACGTTAATTGATGACATAGCAGTTAAGTTTTATTGCAAAATTGATACTATTACTTATGTTGACTGGTAATTATACCCCTAACATTGTAGATTGTCAAAATAACCTCACGCTGTTGCCTAATTTCAAAATTGGCTCGAATAAGACACGTGCGGATGAATTTAGAGATTTTACTTAATATTAATATAGTTATATATTTATTTAACAAATTTATCTAACATAATTTATTTTAATTAGTCAAGGAAACAACTTAGTACCGCGGGTTTGTTTATCTCACTTTTCAGAGAACATTTTATTGCTCTTTGAAAATTCACAATAATTTGTACTTATGTTGAAAAGTCAAAACAATAATTTTTACTTTTATACATAAGTTTATCCTTCCGCATTTTTGAAAAATAATATTCATATAGAAGTAAGATCCAAGTCTCAATGACCCAATATGGAACCCGATTCCAAGACGACCACAGAGCCGTCTAAAATGTCCACCTTGGAATTGGCAACATGTAGGAGAGATCGCTTACTTTACCCAGCGAACCGGGATTTTCCTTACAAAACGATGCCAAAATATAGCCAGCTTGGGTCGATACCTGCTAACTCCATCTCCAAAAAGGATTTGCCAAGATCTGCACTCCCCCTTTTTGTGGGAACGAGGGATTTATACAAGGTAACTCTCATACATGCAGATTCACAAATCCCATCAATTGCCGACTTTCCTAATCAACATGATCACCAAAATTCAGATTTAAATACCCAAGATATGACCTATTTTAACCTAGCTAATGTACAATTACAATACCTAGATATCGATTATGCAAAACTTTACTAAGTTTTCCAGTAACATCTTGCCGACTTAGGCATCGAAGGAGGCTCCATTGTCGACACCCCACCGACGCATAGCCTTTGATTTGCAGAACTCGGGTATCACATTCGCATCAAATATCATCTTAAAAAGTTCTCTTATCTCTAAACAAATTCTACTTTGATTTGGTATAAAGTAATATATCTCCTACTTTAGTTATTTCACATAAAAAAAAATGATTTGAAATAGAAACCTATCTAAATACCAACTCATATCTAAAACTTTTACCTATTATTTATTTGACTAAATACAAGAGTACTTTGTAATTAATCAAATACGAGAGTTCTTTGAAATTAATCCTAACCACGGGGTTACTAGTGTAAATTACACGAAAATATTACACTCAATTATTAAATAAGAAAAATTTTAAAAAAATTCACATTTATAGAAATTTCTAGATCTCCTGTACAAAATCAATTGTCTACCCATTGGCCCGGCTCTGCCCAAAAACCAACATGTAGTATTTATGCACGCTTTTATGTGGAATTAAAAAAAGTAATGCCAAGTATTTCTCCTATATACTCCTTTTGTCCGAGTCTACACGTAGATGTACGGAAACGTAATGTAGCACTTAGTCAATTTTAAAAATCATGTTAATCAGTTAATGTCAAACGAACTGAGATAGAAAAAAGTCAAACCTATTTTAAATAAAAATGTGAGAAGTGAAACAACTTCCGTTCGTGTCATTATATTTTAAGTTTGAGATCTGTCGTTGAACATGGTCTTAGAGCTTCCCTTGATCTATGTATAAGATACTATATTATATTGCAGGAGTAATATGTACGTATAAATTAATTAAGTAGATCCTATTTCATATTCTTAAAAATTTGGACTGCAAATCAAAAGTTCCTAAGAGTCATTCATCAATTCTGAATCAAATCATCGATCGTTGAGATTTATATTTCATCAATTATCAGAGTAAAAATCATCAATATGGGAACATGAGACAAGAAAAATGAATAACTCCAAGCTTTGATGAACATAACTATATTAGTATATAGAACTCTTATTTTATTTTTTGGGAAATTTTCTTACAAAGATCATCAGGTCTATGACTGTTGCATAGATTATGTAGATAGAAATTCACTACATAATCAATTTTAACATCACCATAAATGATGATGCATTTTGTAAAATTTGATCACAACGTCTATGCAAATGTACTTATACACCTGATATATATAACAATTTCCCTCTTTTTTTTTTTTTTTTTTGAATATATTCCTCTTAAATAAGAAACTTTTTGAATGTTAAGACTCGCTCTCTTCTTATTCTTTTCCTGATTAGGATCTTAATAATTATATATTAGTATCTGATTAACAATAAATAATACTATTATTTAGTGGTGGAGGAGTTTGTGTCTCTTTGAGACGCAAGAATGGCATCAATTGCTTCTTTGACTTGAGTAAGGTCAGGAGCTTTGCCACCTGGCGCGGGCCAAAATTCATCGGTTGCTAAAACCTACAAAATTAAATAGAAATAAATACCTTAGAATATTATAATAACTTCCATTATGTTTCTTCTCATGGCAGTACGTATTGAAGCACGTATATATAGTTAATATATATTAATTTATAAGATTTTGGGTGTAAGTGTAAAATAAACTTTAAAACATACCTTGACTTGCAACTGGAGAAACTTGACGTAGCTGATTGCTTTTTCTAACATGGTAACCAAATCAACCTGCATATATATGACATGAACAAATTAATTAGTTAAATACTACTCTGTCCCCCATCCAAATTAACTTTGTGCACACATATATATATATATATATATATATATATAATCAAAATGAAAATGAAAGTAAATGTAATTATATTATTATTGTTATTATATATATACCTTGGTACCATTTGGGACAAGGTCCTGAAGTACCTTAAGCCGCTCGCTGATCCGCTCTCTACGATTCTGCTTAACAAACATTAATTATCTCAACTTAATTATAAATATTAATTAACACATTATATTCCACTAGATCCATATATTTATACATATATAGACTTGTCAATATTAATTTACGTACCTTGGCTGCCATACTTTGTGGATCCTTTGAGGGTGATGGGCACATAGATTTTGGCTTCTTTGAACTTGAACCCATACTACATTGCTTTTTCATAGCTTGCACACTATCTCCCTGCCACAATAATTAATCAACTTCCTACATTTAGTTCATGCATAATATATTTTTAATATAGTTATTAGGCAAAAAAAGGTTTTAATTGCATTTTCTTGATTAATATCAAATTTATTTTATTTTTAACCGTAAATGGGCGTTTGTTATTGCTTGATTCTTGTCTTCCCAGCTGATCAGTGATAGTGTCTTGATCATTCAGCCACCCAAATTGCGCTCCTCCACCGCTTGGAGGACCATACGCAGCGGCAGCGTTGTGGCTACTGGAAGCTTCATGCGGGCCGTTGGTGGCGCACTTTGGACTCAGCTGGTTATAAGTACTATGTGAATGGAGCAAATCCACTTCATCCCAAAGTGGGTATTCTTCCTGATCATTATTTCCGATCAGATTTGGGAATAAATTTCTTTTCACGGGTTTAGTAATTTGCTCAAAGCTGAGGAAAGACCCGGTATTAGCATGAGTGAAGTTACCGTAATGACCTTGTTCAGACACTGAAGATGATGGATTGGTCATTCTGAGATTCTTGGGTAGCCCACAAGGTTTATCCGGGGTTTCGGGTCCTCCAAAAGTGTGTTCATAAAATGAACTAGCTTGGATCACGGCCATGGTTGAATCGTACTTAGGAGGAGTCATGTCTTTGTTGTTTAGTGCCATAGCTTGATTGATTAAAATCTTAAGTACAAGAGATTTAGGGTTTATGGAACAAAGGCAAGAATGTGAAGTATAATGAGGGACGTCTAAGGAAGAAAGTAGGCGTTCCAACTTTGCGGTACCACTATTAATACTAGGGTTACTTGAACAAATTTAAGTGTGTAAAAGAATATATACTATTTATCTATATTCTAACACATTTTGATTCTAAAAATAAAAAATAAAAAGCCACACACACACACATTTTTATTTCAAGATTGTCCGAACTTCATTTGAGTTTCTTCTTCTAATTAGAATTTAGAAGAGCCTATATTAGCTTTAATCTAGTTGAACTCGAAATTGAAATTCCTTTCATCATATTTATTTTTTTCTCCATCAATTTTGAAACAAGTTTTATATAAGAGCTAAGAGAATGAAATTTTAAATATCTTTACATTTATGCTTCAAAATGTAGTGATTAATGATTATTACTTTATGTAACAGAGTATATTTTAAGAAAAATAATTTTATTTTAAAATTGGAGTTGTAGGACATCCAAGAGGAAAAATAAAAGTAAAAATTTCGAGACGGGTGTAGTATATGTTAATATATGAGTTCAGACAAAGTTTCACAAACTACCTAACGATAAATGTCGTACGACCTTGACTTGTGCATATGATCGAGCTACACCGTATCGATACACATGGACTGAGTTAAGATACATATGGTTTGGACCTAGCCCACCTCAAAATTTAGTTCAAGAGTTAATTGTGAATCAAAGTACGCTTCTTTTTAATTTTAATTGTTACATTATAATTTAGTGCTCTGATACCATATTACATATACATATAAACTAATTTACTGAATATGACTCACACTAAAAGCTAGCTCATGCATTAGAAATATTGTCCAAAACCTTATAAGTTGTATTTAGTTTTGATATTTAATTCATTTGAGACATTTTTAATAGTGTATATATAATAACACCGATTTTTTATCGATCAACTCGTATCAAATGTCAAGTACTATTAATCTGTTTTGTTTTTCACCACTATGCAGCAAGTATTTCAGTAATAATTGTGAATTATATTGTAAATGTATGGGGATTGACAAGTGGCAGAAGGGTTTAGTAAATGGTGCAATTAGCTAAAAAGGTGAATTCAGCAAAACCCTCGGCGGCTCTTTCGCCAAGCTCACGACTCTCAGATTCCTAACAACCCATTGGCAGCACTTATTGAAGGAGTTAAGTTAATTTGAGTAAATATTCTTGGACTATTTATTGAGGGCTGCTTCCTATCTATTAAAAAATCCATGAGCATGTGATTGTGCATCAAAGTACACTTCTTTTAAATTTTATTACATTCTTGTAGCTTAGTCGTCATGGATTCTAACTAGCTTCACTTAATTAATTTGACAACGACTAGGTCACTCCTCCAGCTAACCTTCATCGGTGTATTTAAAAGTAGCTATCTAATTAAGGAAGTTTAGTGATTGTTGAACCGCTCCAACAGTTAGAGACTAAAAATGTCCCTTATATGTACTAAATGTTAAGACTTATAATTAAGTACTTGTTATAAAGTTTTGGATGCTTTTAACGCTTTTGAGGTGAATTATGTTTAAACCATTTCAACATTAGATCAATTTATATATGTATATCTAATGTGGTATCAGAACCTGCAACTTATAATGAGGATTCATTTATCCTTGTCCGATGATCATGAGATTTATGCTTCATCCGTACAATATGAATAATTCGCGTGTTGGGGACCCACACAAACAGTCTGCATGGAGATCTTACCCAAATCGCAATTTGCAAGGTTGTAGAGTTAATATTATGTGATGGCTATGCTTGTCATTTTACCCTTATGTGATTAAAAAATAAAAATATATCTTCCTGTATTTTTATCAAAGACTCACACTGTATCTTTAATATTTTTAAGCCTTGAAAAAATGTTATTTGACAAAAATACCCTTCATTATATACATAGATATATCTTAAACCAGAAAAAAAAATGAAACAATTTACCCACTTGTGTTATTCTATATTGACCGATATATCCCCTGTATTAATTTATATATGTATTAGTTTATACCCGTTGAGTTATTATAAATTTCTCACTTTTTGTTCCCTTTATTATTTTACATGGAAAAGGGTGATACTGTATTTTACGCAACACTTCCACATTCAATTTCGGCTGAATGAGTGACACTTTCCAATTGAAGAAGGTAATTGATTCTTTAAAATTTTTAAGGGGTGTAAAATGCCTACTTTCATATTATAGAGGATAAATTATATATTATGCATATCCACCGTGAAGTAAATTGGCATTAACCCTTTTGGAATATGCATGAAACGTGTCTTAGTTTCTTGTACCAATTCTGAGGTTGATTGAAACTGATGCTTCATAGTTCATAATCTGCATTACTTTTATTGAAAGATGTATACATCATTGCCCTTTTATAGGAGACAAGTTGGTGCCTAAAATTGTCAGAGGCTTGCAAAATTGAAATTATTACCTAAAACCCAGCCTGAGTTTAGGTGAATTTCATGCTCGTAAAATATCAAGAAAAATAATAGGGAAGAGAAAGAAGAACAAAAACAGGTTGAACATCATTAATTCAACTATTGTAGGCCTACACAAATTATAAGTTGAAACACTTTGTAATTGATGCATAATAACACAAAAACTAGTATATGCTTCGTGCATAGTACGGGTGTTTACAAAATCCAAATCTCCATCCCCGGAAAAAACTGGAAATGTACATGAAAAATAGTATTTATATATATTGTTTAGGGAATGTTATAACAAGAAGCTGGAATAGCTCAGTTGGTTAGAGCGTGTGGCTGTTAACCACAAGGTCGGAGGTTCGACCCCTCCTTCTAGCGTATAATGAATTTTTTTTATCTATCCAGTTTTCCTTTTTTTTTTTTTTTTTTTTTTGAACTTTCACAAAAATATGAAAACTGTGAGCAGTAGCATTCGAGTATGCTCTCACTATTGAGTGTTCTGTTCACCATTCAAATACTCCTCTTTGAGTAAAAATATAATAAAGTTTTGTTTATTAAATCTTTAGAATATTATATGATATTATTATTTAATTTATAGATAATATAAAATTTGCATTTTTTAGTAAATATATATGTAAGATTAAATAGTAAGGGCAAAGATGCAATTGACCTAAAAGCTAACCAATATTGTGTCATTAACGAAGGAACGGAGAATTTGCAAAATATTTAATACTCCTTAATAAATAGTTTCGTGAAGATTTTCTGTAATACGGGGATTATACATAACATCCAATGAGTCCATTTAAAATAGTTTAGCTTAGTTTAAGTTAATTCAAATTGGGCCAATGTTTTGGTCCAGTTCGTAGGTTTTAGCCTAGACAAAACTTAGACAATCGTGTTTGACTTTGAGGGTTTGATTTCACACTTGTCACGTACATTTCACAATTATAAAATTATTAATTGAACACTTACATCATATATTTATCGTATATTTATAAGTGAAATCTTATTAATTAAAACTCAATTTAAATTATTTCTCAAATTTTCAAATCTTTTAACCATTATTTTGTACTATTTTAATGTTTCACCTAATCTATTGTAGTTTGAGTAGTTTGAGAATTCAAATTTAGAAAATTTCATGGAAAACTCCCTAATCATCTTTCAAAACAAAACCAAACCAATTTTTCTTTCATAGTAGTTGGTTCTATGTTTTCAAAATTGTAAACCTTAAAACCATGACAAAGCCCCATTAAAGCATTTTTTGGATCCTTGTAATTGAAATCCAGGAGGTGATTGTTGATGACGATGAGAGTTTCCACGTTCTACCAAACAAGCTTTATTAATAGATGAATACAAACTACAACCGATTAATGAATTGTATTTGTTTACTTGCATCCCTCTTTTAACTCAATGGCGTCACAGTGCTATTTTTTTGGTCTGCATAATTACCACCAAAAAAAAAAAAGAATTCTTCCGAAAAAACAATGTGGAGTCAAAATACTAAAATATGCAAACTGCTGAGACCTGGAAAAGGAAAAAATTAGTAAGGAGATCATCTAATATATCTTTCAAGTGGGAATGGTCACAAACTAACGTCATTGTTATTTATTTTCGAACATTAATTATTCATTAATCATAATAATATCCTCATTGAAACCCATATGACCATTTTCTCTAAAGAATCATTTATGGCCCCAACTCAGATTTCTCTTTCTCCAAATTATGTGAATTCAATTATTTAATCAGTAAACCACAAGCATTTCCCCTTCTTTTTCCTCCCTACTTGCTCACTCTTATATTGTCTTCTTCTCAATTATTCTGCATGAAATGGGGTTCCATTTGTTTTGTTCACCCTTAATCTCATAACCCCACCTTTATTTCTTCTTAATTTTCACACTGTTCTTGTTGTTAGTATAAATGTATAATAATGCTATTATTACATTTCTTTATGCATACATTCACGCCCATTCCCTAGACTCTCTCCTTTTTCACCATTTTTTGAATTTTGGGTTTCTGTGTTTTTGCTTTTTAAAATCGATACATTCTCAACATCAGAGACATGGGATTTTCAAGAAATAGTTGCATAAACTGTGACAATGAAGTAAAGTTCAAGTCTTTACGGTACAAAACGATGTGGGATTTTGGTTTAGGTTGTGTCCTTCCACAGAGCCGCCGCCGGAGCTCCGGCGAGAAGGAGGATGATGGTTCAATTTCGGAGCAGAATAAGGCTTGGTTGTTGGCAGAATCAGGTGGGTGTGGTGCAGATGAACCACACTCTGTGCATTCCTCTTTCAGGTTCAGTTTCTGCTCTCAAGTTGAGCTTGAGTCAATGACTCTGAATAATAATGATAACTGTTCTGCTACTGTGTTAATTGTGAATTTGGACAATGGTTTGTTGAATGATTCTAAGTCTAGAGAGTTGAATTGGAGGAGAATTGAGTCATTAGAGAGAAGTATTTCTCCTGTTGCACATTCTTTGATTAGGTTCACCTATCAAGAAATTCTCTCTGCTACTAGAAAGTTTTCCAGAGGTACTTAATTTTGGTTTCTTATTGATATTATAAACACTTTTCATTTTGTAATTTTTTTTGGTAAAAGTGCATTTTTAGTTATATAGTATTGAACCATCAACACTTTTGGTTCTACTGCGCTACTTTTGCAGCTTGCACTTCTGGTCCTATAGGCTGCTGTGTTTGCACTTTTTGGGTGATAAGTCTAAAACTGCAAAATGTCTATAAAATTTGCATGGGACCAAAACTGTTAGAGGGGGGGTACAATCATGTAGGACTAAAAGTGCAATTTTACCATATTTTCTTGTAATGTGAACTGATTTAGGTTCTATGAGTAGGTAGAGTATTGGGGAGAGGAGCATTGAGCTGTGTGTTTAAAGGAAGACTGGGATTTCTTCGGACTACTGTGGCAATTAAGCGCTTGGATAAAGAAGACAAAGAATCTTCAAAGGCATTTTGTAGAGAATTGATGATTGCTAGTTCACTACATAACCCTCGCATTGTCCCTCTTGTGGGATTTTGCATTGATGCAGAGGAAGGCCTTTTTTTGGTCTACAAGCATGTTTCTGGCGGAAGCTTAGAGCGAATTTTACATGGTAATATTCAATTCGTTCATTTGTTCTAAGTAAGTTAAATGATGTACTCCTTAGACTATGTTTCAAATTTGTATTTTATTGAGTAAAATGATAAAATAAAATGAAAAACGAGATTCAATATTCTATCATCTGATGCAAGAATACGTTTTTCTGTATTATAATGTTCAGAGAAGAAGAGAGGAGTGAAGAGTAATCTTGCATTTCCATGGTCTACTAGGTACAAGGTAGCCTTGGGAATAGCGGAGGCGATTGAGTATTTGCATAATGGAACAGAAAGATGTGTTGTTCATAGGGACATTAAGCCCTCAAATATCCTTCTTTCCTCCAAAAAGACACCCAAGGTGAGGAAATTGAAACTTAAATTTCTTGAGTTACCTTATCAAACTTTGATAAACTAATTTATATGCTCAATATGTTTTTCGTATACATAGTTGTGTGACTTTGGGTTGGCGACATGGACTCATGCACCTTCAGTACCATTCCTATGCAAAACTGTTAAAGGCACATTTGGGTATGACGATATGAAAGAGGCATATGTAGAGGTGTTATATTTCTTTTTTCCTTAACTAAACGAGAATAAGTTTTAGTTATTTTTTCATTGTTGAACTGTATATAGGTACTTAGCTCCTGAATATTTCCAACACGGTAAAGTGTCGGATAAAACTGATATTTATGCCTTTGGAGTTGTGCTATTGGAACTAATAACTGGAAGAAAGCCAATTGAGCCTAAAAGAGGACCCGGAGAAGAAAATTTGGTTTTGTGGGTAAGACACTTCACTTGTTTAATTTCTGCCTATTTTGCTTCATATGTTGTGACTTCTTCATTAGCCATCTAGCTTCATGGTCCCAATTTGAGCCTTTATCTGCATATATATCCACTAATTTATGGAAAATGCATATGTACTCTAACATGAGTGGATACCCAGCACTTCTAGTCCCATAATTTCAAAATGTCACTTTTGATCGCAACTTTTCAGTTCTTTTTACTAATTTGTTTTTCCTCTTATGCATATATTAGGGATTGAAAGTGCAAACAGAGACAATTCTATAGGACTGAATTAGATTGTAAAAATTTGGGTGGGGAAAATGATACGAAATGTGCAATTAAATTTAAAAAGATGGGACTAAAAGTACTATCTTTAAACGCGCGAGACTAAAAGTAAAATGCGATTTTTCTTGATTATTTTATCCACGAACTTCCTGTTTGATCTTTTCAGGTAGAGCCACTACTGCAGCAAGGAGATGTAGAAAAACTGATTGATCCACTCCCAAAATTAACCGAAAAGAATATGAATCACATATCTCGGATGGTACAAGCAGCAGCTGCTTGTATAAGTAATGAGGAGTCACAAAGGCCTGAGATGAGTGAGATAATCACCGTACTTCGAGGAAAACATATTTTTCCATCAGGTAAAAGTACTGTGATTGGTAGTTACTCAAACTTGCAACGTACGGAGAGTGAAATTAAGAGTTATTATGCATTGGCCATGGGAGAAGTCGAGTCTGAGGATATTGATCGTTTGCACCAACTATGAATTAACCGGTTTTTTTTATTTATTTTATCTCTTGATTGTGTTCTTAGGACTTAGGCTTAGAATTGACAAGTGCCATTATGTATAGAAATGGTCAACTTTTTTATTTGGCCAACTTAGATAAGTGAGATTAATGATGCAGATGTAGTTCGAATATTGCAATCTGGTCTTTCTATTGGCCTAGAATGATGTTTATATATATGTATATATATATACTTACATTCTTTGATTGTGTGCATGTGCAATGTTCCTTGTTCATGTGCAGTTATTGCATGTTAACATGTGGAATCTTGGATTAATTGGATAGTTGAAGTAAATTTATTAGCAGATTTTATATGTTATCTTTGATTGTGTTGGATTTCCATATGAATTATGACCAATTTTAAACATAATTGAGCCCAACTGTCAGGGCCAATATTCAATCTTTTAGGCTCTCATTAGAAACTTTTTGCATTGTGCCATTGATTTCTAGCATATTAACTCAACCATCCCCAAGTAATAATTGCATAAATTAATAACTTGAGAACTATGATTTTCCTTTTTATTACATACATGAGGTTTCTAATAGTGCATAGACCAGGTTTATGACAATTACATAATAGACTTTGTCGTCAGAAATTAACCCCATCATCAATTTTGAAAGACCTATACAATTGTCATATAAGGCTCAGTTCGGACTTCGGTGTCCCCAATTAAAATTAGGCTCAATTGTCAATTTGGGGTGATTAAATAATGGAGTCAATAAATTTATTGTGGGTTGGGGGTAATTTTTGTCAAGTATAAGGGCATAAATGGTACAAAAATTATTAATTTGGGCCAGATTATATAATATTTGGGTTGAGACCAAATTATAATCGGGTTAATTAAATGGGCTGGCCCACCAAATCCCCAATTAAGACGGGCTGTCCGTGAAAATAATCTCTAGCACCGAACAGGAAATAGCCCCCGATTACAAAGTCCAATTGAGACAATTTGGACCTAATCAAGGACACCGAACTAAGCCTAAATGATCTACATAATTAAGGAGAAAGAAAAAAGGGAATGAAATGACAATCAAATTATGATTCACTCTTGTAATCCAATATATATTGTTTACTCCGCAGTTTCTGGAATTTGTCATTGTTTTTATCTGGATTTATTTGATTTGGCTGTTTGGTTTGAATATTTTGAATAATTCCGAGTTATGTTTAAAAAATAAAATGTGCTTAGATTCATTTCATCATTTGGATTGTGTAATTCTATTTATATGTATAATGAAATTAGTTAATAGGTTATTAGAAAGAGAAGGTGAACACGCGATTTTTTTTTTTTTGAATGTTTATGTTTATATAGGGATATAACCGAGTCGAACTGGAATAAATTTTGAAGTTTCAATATTAAGAAAAGTGTTGAATCAAGAGTAAAATTAAGAATTTAGAATTTTCTATTATTTCTCTTTTTTGGTTAGAGTCACAGTTGAAGATAAAAGAGGTACTGTTTGAATCCTAGTTGGACGATTGAATAATTTTGTGCTAATATTGCATCTTGAAATGAATAGCAAATTAATTTTATGTGTTATGTTAAATAGGTAATTTAACTCCCTGTAATAAATAAAAGGGCAAAATACCTTCATGAGATATCCTAAATAGGCAATTTAAATCCATGTGATTATAAAAATAGCAAAATACCTCAATGTGTTTTTTTATGAAAGAAGCACATTGTCTCCCTATAAATTGCTTATTAATTCATATCATAGGGAGTTAAATTGCTCATTATTTCAATTCACAAGGAGGTAAATTGCTCATTATTTCATTTCACAGGGAGTTAAATTGTCTATTTTTATTTCACATGAAAGTAAATTGCCCATAAGGGAGTTCACTTGAAAAAAAACCCAAACAATTTATATAAGAAGTGATTTTTCCAGCCCAATGTGTTCTTATATAGTACATTACATGGTCTTATGAAGAAAACTAGCACACAAAATACAATTTCTACAATCCTACAAGAAAGAAAGAAAAACAAAACTGTTAAAAACTCACGTCACATGAACATTATATTTTAGACAATCAAAAAGAAAAGCTTAGAATATCTTGGCAACATCCTTTATTAAGCCTTTATTGGCTCTGGCGAAATCCGTGAACTCCTCAAAGGAAATGTGACCATCTCCATCCGTGTCGATCTCGGACATCATACGCTTGATTTCTTCCACGGTGACCGAGCCTAATGTTTTGAGGGCTTCCCCAAGCTCTGCAGCCGATATTTTTCCATCACCATTCGCATCAAAGCGCTTGAAAATTCTCTCGCGGTCTGCTACGTCTTGTGGGTCATCAGCCATTGTTAATTAGTTGGTTTGCTCGT
Organism: Penstemon barbatus; assembly: GCA_003313485.2. NCBI lineage: Eukaryota > Viridiplantae > Streptophyta > Magnoliopsida > Lamiales > Plantaginaceae > Penstemon > Penstemon barbatus. The sequence continues at coordinate 11,661,489 of CM064878.1, forward strand.
GAACAAATTAAACGAGTTTCTTTTAAATTATATAATTTGAACAGAAGTTTGTTGTGAATAAATTGAGAATTAATTAAGAGTTGTGTAAGATTGATTGCCTTATATATAATAATGAAGTGGTTTAATTTGTTGGAGTTATTTGGACATCCTTGTGACTCGGACTGAACAAATTATATAATGTTTGGTTATCCGCATTTTAATTACTCTTTGATAGGAGTAATTACACCTTAACAAGCGGTAATCAGGAGGTTCCGATAAAAGAGAAGTTGGAATGGAGGAGGGATGGATCCATTCCTTAACATATATGTACCACCCATAATTGAAATAATATATCTGGATTGTTGTAATTATGTGAAAAATAATACACTATAAAATTAAAGTAATGTAAAATTTGGGCTGTCAATCATATGTTTATTATAGTGTATTATTTATTAGTAAAGTATAACATATATATTATATGTACCACCCATAAAATTCAGTTTTGATTTGGAGGAAGATCTGATACTTTAATGTGTCAAGTCAAAGAGTAAGTCAAATCACTTTGAACTTCTTTGATCCCAACAAAGATACTTAAATAATAGGGACTGATCTGAGTCATGTAAACAAAGATATTTTTTTACATTAATTTAACTAAGTTGATTTTTTAAATTTGGATCTAACTCAATATCAAAAAGTAGTTCAAGAGATGAAGATTGTTTAAGACTTTATAATGTGAATTTATTCATGTTATCCAATTCAGGTGTGATATTTTTAGTCTCAATACTCTCTCATTTCAAGTGTGGGGCAGATTGAATGTATGAGCGAAAAATGTTAAACATGCCTTTGTTAAGTGGATGAATAATGACAACGGACCCAGATCTTGTTATTTGGACGAAATATGTGGATGAATAATAATCACATCATACTAAGAAGAAATCCATTATGGAAAAATATGACCCACTTTAACATGGGCCTCTTTTACCATCTTAAGTTTCTTCACATGAATTGATCTAATTTCACTTAAATGATTTTGACTTAACTCACCCTCAAAAACTACATTTTAAGGTGAATTATGCCCAAGCCTTTATGTGCTTTGGCCCAATCCATGGCCTAAAGGTAGACTCGACCTGGATATGTAGATGACTAAGCTAGAACGAGCTGCAATTGCTGGTTGGACTTAAGTCAAGTGCTCATGGTTTGGATGTACAAGTCGGTGCCATTACTGCCACGTATATAGTACAAATTATGGTACATGAAGTTCGAGTAATCCTATCCTATCCTATCCTATCCTACTTACTATTATTTCAAGGGTGCTTTTTGGTCAAAATACTTAATTTTGACTCAAATTCTCTTTTTCTAGAATTTACAATTATTTTTAAAAAATAAATGGTCACATTAAAAAATAATTCCATGCCCCACTATCCTATTCCCACGGCTGATGTACAAATGGCCACATTAAAAAAAATTAAAAAGAATTCCATGAACCATTATGTAACTAACTTATGCCCACGTTTTATGTTTAAAAAAAATCATTATGTAAAACTTATCTGACTTCCCATTTTTATAACAGTTATCATCTTTTTCAAATTATATTTTCTCTCATCCTTTTTTCCATTTTCATTACGTTTCATCTTTCTCCTTTCTCTTCCTTTTCTGAAGAATTATCAAGCTTTCTGGAAAATGATAAATTAAAATTGAGTTGGCAAAAAGGTATATTTCTATAAATTTCGTTATATTTTCATATGTACATATAATTTAGATTTTCTCATATTCTTTTCAGTGAATCAAGCCCTTCAAAAGAGGTGAATTAATGTGCGTTAGCAGCGGCTATTCAGGAGTATATATGTTCCGCTCTTACAAATATTATGTCAATTATTTTCATCGGTTTAATTTTTACCCGTCTTCTTCTATTATTGTTTGGCTCTCAAGACATGAGAAACTCCTACATAATCAGAGGGGACTGCATCCAAAATGATGCTGTAAAAGACTCCATCGACTTCAAAATGCAAGTCATGTGTAATGTGTTTGAGGAAATGCTCAACTAAGATTTGTGAGTTGCATATCTTATTTATACTTCAACATCTAACTTTTAACTTCTTTCACGTGCTTTGGGAACCTATATTTTAATTTATATGAAATTCAATATAAATATTAACATGATCTAATAATCTGTCTTTAACAAACTGAGAATAAAAAATATGTATCAATTCATCTATCCCTATTTTCTGTAAATGTATACATTGATGTATTAAATTACTTCTCTTGGTATGGGATATAGATGCATGGAGATATCAGTTTTGAAGGAAAAATGCGGACCTTATCAACTAACTATAGTTCAAACAAGCCACACCACAATGTTTTAAAGACTTTTAATGTGGAATAGAGTTATTAGACAAAGAAAAATCTAAGTTAAAAAGAATTTATGGTTTGGTTCTTTATAAAAGTGCCTGCAATGATTAATTTTGACAATTCCATTCCTAATTGTATTATAGAGTATGAATATATTATGTCATCCTACTAGTTGGGGCTAATTAAAGAAGTACAAGAGAAAGACGAAAATATGTTCTACATTGCTTGGTAATATGATTTTTGTAAGCATTTTTCACATAGTGATACGAATTTTTGTTATTTGCAAGAAGTACTTTGCTCATGTTATTATTGTCCAAGTTGTCAAGATTACTCGGTGGTGGTGCAAAGATTAAAGGTATTTTGGATTCAGTTTCTTCCAGTTTGTTAGATTTGAGTTTTTTTCATTATATAGAGTGCATGTTAAGTGATAATGACCGTGTAATTGAGTATCTTATTCGTAATTTATTTTTTTGTTTGCCATTGTTTTTTATATGGTTTTTTATGTCATTGGAATGATTGCTTGATATTTTCCTATTAAAAACTAAATATTACTTTTGAGGGACTTGGATGGGACATGTTATTGATAGCAATTAATAAATACAGAGATGATGGATTTTTGTATTGATGAAGTTTGAGATTTTTCTTGCTTCACTTATCTCTTTTTATTTACCTTCTTCTCTTCGTAGTTATCATGACAATATATGCATAATTACTCATCTCAAATACAAGTGATATATAGGGCAAAAATTAGAGCAAATTCATTGTAAAACGCATTGAAGTTACTGCCCGGAAAGTTATATGCACTTATAACAATGGATTAAAGCACAACTTTGTTGATGGACATGACTGACCGGAAAGTTATATGCACTCATAACAATGGATTAAAGCACAACATTGTTGATGGACATGACTTGGAGGCAAAATTAGCATGGTAAAGAAACAGGGTTGGATCCACAATATAAGAGCACTGATGACTTTTTATGTCTCTGGATATGTTATTTTTGTTTCTTTATTAACTATTGTGTTACAACTGTGGAATACTATTATAGACTTTAAACAATTTTATGTGATGGTCGGAACACTTATCCACATAGCATTTGCTTGTGTTCAAATAAGTTCATGCTTAGGTTTGATTATTACCTTTGATAAATTGTTATCAGATTGCAATAGACTCCTTAATTGTAGCAAATCGTCTAATTGGAATTTTGTTAAGATGTGTTTATGTGCGTATGTGCGTACATAAATATTACCTTTTTGTTGAAGCATAGTGAAGAATTTCTCAATATGAAACATATAATTATTTTTTCGCCAATTGAATGGATGGTGAAATTAGATTTGTCACTCCATAAGATAGAATTGATAGATATATAGAAAATAGATTTTTTTTATGATTACAAAACATAGACCGTGAGTAGAAGGTCACAAACTGAGAAAAGGATAACTCAAAATATTGTACAAACATAATTAATCTTTTACCTTAAAAGAAAAAATGAAATCCCCCAAAGAACCGTTAAGTAGTAAGTACATTATCTTTGTTTTTAATTCATATTTATGTTCAAAACAAAGAGATAATGTTTGAAATTAATCTTTATTATTTCATTCGTTAATGTGGGTTGTAGATAATTTTTTTTCATTTTTATATGTCAGGTTACTAAATTGTCATATAATTAATTATACAAAATTATATAATATAATTCCGTGCATAGCACGGGTTTAGGCTAGTATTTATTATTTATTAGTTATTGAAACTCTATAGGAATTACATTAGCTCAACTTGATTTACGCTCTATTGGGAAGTTTTGGAACTTGATTGGTTGAAAAATCTTAACTTATTTCTGAAACTTCTTTCGGAAAAGGGACAAATAGGCCATGTTTATTTGACATGGTTTTCCCTATTTTTATGGTCAATAATGATATTATGAATACAATATGTTGTTGGGACATTCTTACTTAAACGAGTCTAGGAGATTTTCTTAAACCTTGAAATTAAAAATATAACACGTTATTATTGTGAGAATACCACATCATCACAATTAATGATGTGATGAATTTTCAATCATAATATTTAGAGAAGATCTCTTAGATCAGATCTAAACAACTACATCAATCAATAATAATTATCGTTTTAAAAATTTGCACGGGTATTAAGTAGCTTAATAATAACATGAATTGTTGAAAAATATATAAAAGATATTTCTAAAATACTCTAAATAGGTATATAGAAAGATGGTGATAAAATAATATTTTTAAATAATAAAAAATAAAAAAAGTAATAAATAATATTGCAATGAAATATGAGTAATTATCACATGCAGCTTGAACTAGGCCACACACAATTCGATCACGGACTTTGACTGCTTGACAGGTATAAGTCTCAATCATGAAATTGCCTGCCTGTGTGTGTTTTAAACTTTAAAATATTGATCACAATCCCCAATATTATAGCGCCCTCTCTTCCACTCCAACTAGAGTGTATTTTAAATTACTTAAGAACGACCTGCAGCCCAGCTTCCCTACACTTGTCAATCTCTTATTCGTTGATCTATTATTGGGTCAAAAATCAAAACTAAATAATAACAGTAATAATTTGTGGAATCAGTAGAAAATCGGAATGGATCGGATTAATTAGTTGAAATTGGATTTAATACTAGTACTATTATTAACCGTCTTTCTATGTATGTATTTGTTAAACAATGTTTTTATTTTAATTGTACTAAAATTAAGTACTGATGTATTAATTAATAATTAACTTTTAAAAAAAAATGAGTTCCACCTAGCTTTTGACTGATATAGCTTACCCATATTATGCATATTTTAGATATTTGACTATGTATTGATATGAGCTAATTCAAGTTTTCTTTATGCTAATTTCAGCACAATTTATCTTGGGAGTTAAAAGTAGAATTTTAACAACTAGCTAACTTGAAATTTACCTTGCTAACCGGCCCTATTACATGTACTTAATATCTAATTAATAAAATAATATATTTACATTATTAGTAGTTTGAATTATTGAATGTAATCTGTTTGGGGGAACAATTTTAAGAGTAACATTAGTGGACTTATAATCTCATTTAAATTAAGACAATGAGTATTCCGTTATGTATGCAAAATTTAGAAAAAGGATAAATCTGAATTTTTAAGATTATAGAAATAATATATGTGATCGATTAATAATATAAATATAATAACATCAAAAAGTTACAATCTAAGTAGAGATTTAGTCAATATTATATTCACAACATGGCCATTTATATAATTATTATTATAAGATCATGTCTATTTTAAATGTATTTTGGTTGATTCAATATTTCCATAATGATTGCAAAAAATATTTCATAATAAATTCTTTGAGATTGCGGAAAATAATATACTCCGCGTTATAGCAAGCACACTCCTCCAATTAAACTGAAAGTAAAGAAAAGAATATTTTTTTTTTTCTGGAGAAAACTAAATCGTCACTCCACGCGTATTTGAAACCGCGTAACCCCTCCCCTATAAATACCCACCACATTTCCCCCCAACTGAAAACACTTGCCTTGTACTCATATTCCTTTTAGCCCTAGCCCCCTTTACTATGGAGAAAATTCCCGCATCAGCTCCTTTAACCCTGGATGAAGAAGTTGAGAAAGTATTCAACAAATTCGATACCAACGGCGACGGAAAAATCTCCACTACCGAACTAGGCGCCATACTCAACGGCCTCGGTTCCGAAACCTCCGCCGAGGAACTCACTAGCATAATGTCGGAGTTCGACGCCGACGGAGACGGATTCATCGATTTGAACGAGTTCAAGGCCTTTTACTGCGGCGGCGACCCCAACAAGGAGTTGAAGGAGGCGTTTAAATTGTACGACAAGGATAAGAACGGTAAGATCTCGGCGAGTGAGTTGCACGCAGTGCTGAAGAGTCTGGGGGAGAAGTGTTCGCTGAAGGATTGCCGGAAAATGATCAGCTCCGTCGATGTTGACGGCGATGGATGCGTTAACTTCGAGGAGTTTAAGAAGATGATGAGTAGGTAGATTAGATACAAAATTCTGAATCTGATTTCTGACTTTATAGATTGCTAAATCAATTGTGGCTTTACGTTTCTGTATAGTGTTTGTTTAGGCTTGCTTCTCCTTATTGAATGATGAAAGAAAATTGTTGACATTCTACTGCTGATTTTTCAAAAATTAATGGAGGCATTTAATCTGATGCGAACCGGTTTTGGTTTGATTGATTTGTTACTGTTTGCGGCCTGACTTTGTGTTAGTTTGTTGATAAATTAGTTGCATAATTATTTTAACGCGGAACGGGTAGGGCCTGTTTGTCTCAATTTTGAGATCCAATATTTTGAAAAGGTATAAATAGTATTTTTTTTACTTTTAAAAGTATACTTATTTTTTTTTTTAATTAACTTCATCTTATGAAAATTCTTATTTTAGATAAGAAAGATGATGTGACACAAAATAAATTTTCTTTTACGCCATTTTTTTCTTTTAATAATCCAAGAGAAACCCTTACTCAAAAAATTTATATCTATTATTTATTTCATCTCAAATAATTCAAACTAGTAATATTAAGATAATCGATTTTTTTTTTGTGAAGCTATATTTTTACACTTTCAGAAGTCAGAACACTTGAATCGGTTTGCTAGAAACGCGCTCATATTTTGAATTCTGGAGGTGTTTCATTGCTGGAGTGGGTTAGAATAATGTGGAAATTTGGTATACAAGTTGAGTAAAATTGTAGATTTGTAGTACTAATTTTGCTCGTGATCATACTTTTGACTTTTGAATAGGCTGATTGAAAGTGATAGTTAACTCAAAGACTTTTGAGTAAAATTGTAGACTTGAATCGGGATGTACACGGATCAGTTACGCACTCTTCAATTAATTTTGATCGTCAATATTACTTAGGGTAATTTTGACAAAATATTAAAAGCGTGATTTAAATTGAATTTAAAAGTTAGGTTATGAGAGTTTGGAAATTTGAAATAAAACTTGGATTCGGTTTGAGTGTTAAGATTTTGGAAAAAAATAAGTGATATACGTTAAATCAATGACTTTATTATAAAATTTGAGATGATCTAAAGTGAATAAAAAATATCAAATCAAATTGATAGAATTTAAGATAGGAAAAACTTATGATAGATTTCATTTGATTTTGTTCGATCATTGTCCAAAGATGTTAATTTGACAAATTTTCCACTATTTTCAATTAGTTTTTATCTCAGTATTGGTTTGGTAATTTTGGCGAAATATTTAAAGCGTGATTTAGATTGAATTTAAATGCTAGGTTTTGAGAGTTTGAAAATTTGAAATGATAATTGGATTGAGTTTGAATGTTAAGGTTTGAGAAAATGAAGTAGTAAATGTTAAGTCAACGACTCTAGTGTAAAATTTGAGATGAAATATGGTAGATAGTTGAGTGTCAAATCAACGACTTTAGAATAGAATTTGTCAATTTGAGATGAACTATAATAGATGATAAATGCCAAATTAATGATTTTGATAGAAGATAAGATTTCATTTGACTCTGCATGAGCCTTGTCCAAACGCGAGTTGAATTGATTTTGCCCTAATTTCGCGGTTTTGCAAAACCAAGCCAAACTATGTCCATATGGGGCCTTATATTCTCTATGATAATTGTGAATGAATGAGCTCGTTTGTTTGAGTTTTCTAGAAGAGGTTCTAGAAAATTCGTGAGTTTTAATAGATTTTCTCGATAGTTATGTGTTGAAACAAAAATGTTGAAATGTTTGTTTGGTTTTTTCCTTTAAAAAAAGTAATGACTGAAATTTTTCGAATAATAAATTTTCTTTGCCTTTTAGAAAATATGAAAACACTTTTTGAAACTCTACACAAAATATTGATTTTTAACTGACACTAGGTTATGTCTAATTCTTGGATTTCATTGAGTAAAATATTATGAAAATTGGTTTTTCTTATATCAAATGATGAAACATTGAGCTCCGTATATTTTGTCCACTTTCATTTTACTTACTGGAATTCATGAATCAAACTTAGCCTAAATATTACATGGATACTTCCAGTGGCGTAGAATAATATAACTCACTGGGAAAACACGAGAGTTTAAGTTTTTAACTAAATAATCCCTCCGTTTTTTAGGATGGTACACTTATTAAGAAATGTCATAAATAGTCATTTTTCTTAAGAAAAAAATCCCAAAACATCCTTTTAACCAAATAATCACATAATTAATTAGCATTAATTACAGACATTAACAAGAAAGGTAAAATTGGTAGAAAAAAAATTAAATTTTCATTAAACTCCTAAAAGGACTAATTAAAGTAAACAACTTTTTTTGCCAAAGCGAGAAAAACGGAGGGAGTAGTATATTAAATTCAACTACTAATGAATAAAAATTATCCAAGAGAAAAATTAAGCACAAGATACAAATTTAAAAAAAAAAAATTTGAACTTAGAAATAATTAGTTAAATATGAAAACTTCACAAGTGTACACCTTGATTCTCATAAATTTAAATTGTTTTATAATTGAATCTACAATATTCTCTGTTTGTAATCGACAATCTAACTATCATTTAATAGTTTATTTGTCGTAATTTAATTGAGAGCATGGGAGATCCCTCATCACCATCTCTCCATAACTATAGACCAATTGTAGATGACAGTAAAAGGAGTAATAGCATACTTTATTAAATTAGTCCTTTATTAGCAATGGATGTTTTAAAGGAAGTAATAGAGTGGCTCATTTATTAGCAAAAAATTGTTTGCTAATGGATAGAAGAGACATTTCTATTTTTCATGTTGAGGCGAATAATTTTGAGTTACAAGATTTGATTGATTAAATTAAAGCCAATTTAACTCAAAAAGAAAGAATTATTCATCTGATTAATCAATTAAAAAAAAAATTTCATCTGATATCTTAATTATTTTCAATATACTTCATAGCATAATCAACCCTATTCATAATTGTTGTGAAGTTTAAAAAAATTGATAATAAAAAAATAGTTCAATATTATTTTATAAGTGAGTGAAATATAAACACACTTTAATTAAACATGGACCTCGTTCCTATAGTATTTTTAATTTTATTGAGTGGGGTTCATTCAAAGTTTTTGAAAAATAAACGTAAATATAAAGATTTCATCTATTATTTTCATACTAAGCCCAAAATTCCACTAGGATCATTGCACCCGCTAATATATACATAGCTACGCGGATACTTCTCTCTTAATTTCGCGAGAAATGGGATAGCATAGTTTAGGCTAAATTACACTTATGGTTCTCCAAGTATTATGTGTTTCATTTAAAAAAAAAAAAAAAACCCTATCAATATTTTTTTGAAGTTGGAACAAGTACTATGTGTTTCACACTCATATTCATTTTGCCAAAGAATTTACACTTACGTCCATCATATATAAAATATGATACACCTATCAATATTTTGATACTTTTTCAGCAAAAATACAATCAAATGCAAATCACGTGGCTTTTAGTAAGGGGATTATAACATATAAAAACCCAAAAATGTTACTACTTCAATATGTTTCTTTGATTTACATAAATTTCAAATGTACTCCGAGACTTCCCTTAAAAATTCCTACTATTTAACTGAGTGAAACTACCACGAGAACAAAACTTTATTACATTGTTCTACTTATACCTTACCAAATTCAGCAGGTCTCATACAACTAATTACAAACTACAATCCAGGAAAATAAAAGGCTGTCTCGAACTACCACCAAAGTCAGCAGGTTTCATACAACTAATTACGAACTACAATCCAGGGAAAAAAAAAAAAAAAAGGCTGTCTCGAACTACCATGAAATCAACTAAAGAAGATGCTTCATATAGCAACCCACAAAGAAAATCTTAATAATTCTCAATGCAGCAGAAGACAATCTTTATGGAGATGTGAGGTAATTTGTGTCAAAGTAGTAGATTCAAATCCACTCTCCTCTTGTATTTTGATACAGTCCTCTTCAAACTGCAAATTAGCTGCTTCACAAATACACTTCTTCACCTCTTTAAATCTATTCTCCGATAGAGAAACCTCAGCTAGGAGTCTACACGCGTATTGTTCAGATGCCTCTTCGTAATCCTTTCTTCGTTTGAGCACCATATGTCCACTGATTTCCCAAACAGCAGGGTTCACTTGAGTGTCCAAAAGCTCTTGATTTACTTTTCCATGTGCTTGTTTCTCGGCATAACACTGCATATTTATCACAAGGGAGTTTGTGATATTTGTTTTGTTTTGGAAGATAACAAAAATATGAAAAGGGAACGCACTTTGCCTCTACATCAAATCGCATTGCACTTTACCACTAACTTTTTTTGTATTTGCAAATGCCCCCTCAATTATTTATGTTGTTTTTCTTAACATTTGGCCGGTTCATTGGTGAACACATATCCCAAAAAGAATTGAATACTTACAATCATGTAAAAGAACATACTGAATTTTATCCTCTTAACTTGTTATTTTTTAACCTATACTACGAACAAAGGTTATAAACCACAGCAACTTAGGGGCCAATCTAAACACAAAACAATTAAGAGGGCGGGGGGTGTAAAGTACAAACCACCCAAAAGTCAGAGGGCAAAGTGCTCTTTTTCCAAAAAAAAAAAAAGGTTCACATGCACGAAGTAAACTTTCAAACTATTCTTGCATCCGCAACAATAAGAAGAGCCTATACATACACTCAGTAACATACTAGACATACAAATGTCTAAATGCAAATTGAAAAACAGATAACTTATAAACTTGGAGAATGAGATCACCTGAGGTAACAAAAAGACTCTCTTCCCACAATCGGATATTAGCAAATTGAAAGCGATATTGTTACTTTGGAAGAAGATGCAAGAATTAGCAACAGCATCAGATAAATCACGTAATTTACTTCCACCCTCGAAAACAAGACCTCGCACGGGATAATTCAGTATCTCCGAGACCATCACTCTAGTTTTATACGGCTCTTTACTGCTCATAGTTCTGCAAGTTGGTGCTTTCTCAATCGGAAAAGACCCCGACAAGTAATAGGCCTATCAAAAACCCAAAAAATGTCATATAAAATGCTAATATAACACATCATTCACAATAATCAATAGCATTCTAACTTCATTACCTGAAAATGGAGGTGATTAATGGTGGCAAAGGCACCCAAACTGTTGTAACCCACTCTGAAAAATTGATCTGATGCTTCTCTAGCTAAGTGAAGAGCAAGCAGGAGGCTTTCACAGTCGATTTTCTGGGGCAAGCAATCGAGTACATGTGGTATCAAGAGCACATGTCCATACTCAATAGGACTCACCTGAAAAACAAAAACAAGGTGTTTACATAAAGAATAAGATCTATAATTACACTTGTCAGTGTCACAAAAACACATGTAAATAACTTACATTGATTGCAACCACATTAGGTGCACCTTCCCTAGAATCGACAGGGGAGCTAGGCGAGTAATGGGATTTGTTATCTTTGCTAGGCTCGAACCTAAAGAGCGCTTCCTCTTGACCAACTTTAGTGAAGTTGAACTTGTTCTTATCAAAAGGCTGAAGAACTTTGTCTATACGAAATTCTGTAAGCCGTTTCTTGAGGTGACGTCCCTCGTTCAGTTGTGCTATAAAACCGTATTTCCCTGAAATGACTTTTGTTTCACAGGATGTCACATCGTACCTAAAGAGTCCTCTATTCATACAATTCTCCCACTGTCCTAACAACAGATTGTTCAAGAAGGAGATCCGAGGACACCCTCCATTGCAACATCCATCGATTTCTTTCTCAACATTATCATCCTCAGCATTGTGAAATGCATAAAGTGGCAGCTTAGAAACTGAAAAAATAATGAGAAATTAAATTACAGAGTCTTAGCTCCACCTAAAAAAAATCTTTGTTGTTCTTTTAAATCAGATACCATTCTCAGTGAGATCATACATTTCCTCTTAAAAGGTGTACTATTACCAATACAATAATTTCAAAAGATATCAATATCAACCAATTAAAATTATAGATTTACTGCAGCTAAAATAACATTAGGAAAACTTAAAACAATTAAAAATACCAGGTAAGCAACAATTTCCAAGGCAATTTCGACCGCATCCATGATCTTTTTCTTTGCTTTGAAGGTCTTCAGAAGAAGCATTTTCTTGGTAGTTTGAAACTACCGTCGCCACCCTTTTAATTGTCAACATCCTATCTACAAATTAATACTATTTACAACTAATAATCGTTAAAAAATTAAATTAGAAATTTTAGAGGTAAACTGCAGCCGCCGCCGGCGAGGAAAAGGAGATCGGAAGGGCAGCCGCCTTCAGAGGGTAGGGCGCCCCTGCCGCCGTGCGGGGATGGGTTCCGGTGCTTATCGTCCACCGTGGAGTTGCAAGTCAACGCTGATTTGTGATGAGGATCAATGGTCACCGATCGGAAGGATTCGAGAAGAGCCGTGATTGATTTTTTTTTTTTTTTTTTTGATATAACAATCAGAGAAGAAGAATTATTTTCTGCAGAGAGAAGGTGAATTGATTGGATTGGTTTTGTTGTAGCTTTGGTGAATGGAGGGACAGTTGTTCTTGATTTTCTTTGGCTCTCTCTCTTTCACGAATAAAATTACAAAATTGGATTTTGGATAAAGAAATGGATTGGGTTTTTTACGTATATACTATTGAAAAGTTAAAAGAGAATTTTGGGCCAGTTTATTAAAACCCACATAGGAAGAAAGCTAGCTATGTAAAATGTAAATGGGTGGAAGTGGAACTTCAAATAAATCAGCAATTATTGAACAAGTTCGTAAATTCTTAATATCTGCTATACATAATTTATAACTTATATAATTAACAAAAAGAAAAATCGTATATAACTTATAACAGTTGATAAGATTCGATTGGAAACAAATTGAGATGAAGCACGGATATAGTTGTTGAAAGCTTGAGAGCCGTTCTGGAAACCATTTTTTTTAATAATAAATAAATAATAATAATAATAGCATTATATTATTGAGTACGTGTTTGGTTAACTTTTTTTTTTTTTTCAAATTACATTTTTTTAAAGTACATGACGCAAATTATACTCTGTTATGCATACATTAATGTCTTTGTTTTGACTACTTGCTCAAATTACTATACCTTTAGGTCCCGTTCGGTTTGCTGAATTGGATATTGGACTGATTAATTTTCGGTCCAATTATATAACAGGATCTATAGTTTTATCCTGTGTTCGGCGGATTAAGACTGTGCCGATTATATCTCAATCCAGAATAATATATATCCGGTTCGGTTGGCCCAATTATAATTATGGACAATTTTGCCCCTGGATCCGCACGATCTCACCGTTCATTATAGTGTGATCTTGGCCGTCCAAACAAGATTTTTGACCCACAATTGCAATCCATATTGATAATTGGGGTTTTATTCTGGGCTAATTTGCCAAACCGAACGGGCCCTTAATCTAGAGAATTTGTCCGAAAACTTGATTCAGTAGAGCACCTATTGCAAGAGAAATTTATTTTTATCAGCAAGAATCTTGGTTTCTTTTTCTACATTTCTTTTGGTTATATTATTTATGTCTTTTTATGCCAAAAATCAGTTCATTTTATGGAATCCTCCACACGGCCCACTAGCCCAATAATTAAGTGGTCTCAATCCGATTTCAAGATGCCTCTATAGTTTCAGCCCTTCTTGATATTTAGAAAAAAAAAAAAAAAAATCCACTGTATAAAACCCAAACAATTAGCTAAGGCCTAGGTTGAGACGGAGACAAAGATCAAATGTTCCCTGCTACGCTCTATTGATTTATTCAAGAACCACACGTGTCAGCTTGTTGATATTTTTCCTCAGCGCTACAAAGAATAAATATTTCGAATAACGTGATAAGCGCACCATTTCGAAAAGATTCAAAGTAGTCCCTATATCTAAGAGGAAGTAAATTGAACAATCTCATATTCACCATTATGTAAAAACTAATACGATTAAACCTCAACTATTTGTTATTCCACGTCATTTATGCATCAACAAATGCAGCAGACAAATTGTCTCTCAATAAATAGGATATCACCGACGAATTAAATAATTACGTAATATACAATATTCTACAGATATTAGTCTTTTTCATTCTGACATAATCAATACCCATATGCTCCAGTTTAACTTTTGTCCTCTGAATTCTACTGCATTCATAAGGAATCATGATCTTACACTGCTTATTATCACAGGCTTCATTAGCTAACCAATCTGCATGTCTGTTATCCTCTAAAAATAAAAAATGTTTTGAAAGCATAATATATATCTAAAAATAAGGAAACCTTATAATAAGGAGAAGAAAAAGATACAATAGTCTCGGATTTTCCTACATCAATAATTCAATATCCCACATAAATGAATTGATTACATGACATAACAATATTATTTGTGAATGCAATCTAATCTTAAAGTTTTGAAAGGTGAACATAGCAGTACTTACATAAATATTATAGTACATGCATATTTATTTGATTGGATCTTCTAATATAATCCAATTACAAAGTAATTAAATACTATATTTTAGTTACTTTGTGAATTATTTAATTACGATCAAACCAAATTTGAACTAGAATACATACATACACACACTTATTATAGTGTATGATGAATAATTAACCTTCTAGGTTTACGGTTTCCCAAACATTAGCATCATCAAGAAGAGAACAAAATTGATGGTCGCTTTGTGTGATATAATTGTCAACATCATGCAGTCCGGACGACGATTTTTGATGGTTCTCCAAAAACAAGGTCGACGACGTTCCTAGTTCTCCATTAGTATCCGTAGCTTCAAGCAACTCCTTCCACCAACGAATATATTCATTTGCTTCTTCTTTTGATGATGATGTGGTACATGTTAATGCTGCATTAGAAGATGGTTGCTGCTTGTTTTCGGGATTTTCGACACATGAGTTCATCAAATTGTGTGCATTTGTTGTTTCATTTGGACAAGTTCTGTATAATTTAGAGAAGGTCCTAGGTCGGGGTTTTATAATTTTAGAATCTGTAATGGTTATTGATTTTTGGACATTCTGATCTTTCCGTCCTTGTCCAATTGCTGCTAATTTTTTCTCGACGTGAGTGTTCCAAAAGTTCTTCACGTCGTTAGCTGTCCTCCCAGGAAGTCTACCAGCAATTAGTGACCACCTAATAAATCAAATTAAATTGAAATGACGAAATGTATTGTTAAAACTAAGTACATTCTAGATTGTATATATATATATTGCGTGATCATTAATGTAAACTAGGACTTGTACACTTGTTCAGTACCGCACGATTGTGTAGAAGTTAAATTGTTTCTTTTTGTCAATTTCATTTTCGTTAACTTGAGCATGAATAATATATACTCAATTAGTCCTTTTCTTTTCCTCAAAATTTTAATAAGATCTTTAGTTAGGAAATTTTCATATATTACAAGCTAGTTTCAAGTACCCTTAGTTTGTTTGGCATTAATAATGAAATGATGGGAGAATTGGTACAACTACACCCATAATTAATTTTGGCTAGTCAACCGTAATAAGTTAGAGGTCCCATAATGCAAATAGATCGGTAACCACGTGGCCCGGGACTTTAATTAAAAGTCTCAGTAGTCTACGTAATTATTCACAAAAACAGAACAAACTTCTATAAAGAAATGAATTGGGTGAAACTCTTTTCCTCTACGTAGTTCTGTCCAAAATTTCTTCACGGAAAAACTTCTATAAAGAAATGAATTGTGAAAATTTTTGAATTAAGAAAACACTTAAAATGGAGCAAGACTCTTGGACGGGTTCATGATTGGTCCACCTAGTCTAGAAACCCATAGGTGCCTTATGGTTCAATATGGCCTAGTCTCTGAAACTGTAAAACTGGGCCATAATCGATCCAACACGCTTCTAAATCAGGCTCAACTAAAAAGATATCCAAAATCGAAAGAGGTTAACCTATTGATCACCTACAACTTTTTATCTTGAACTTTTTATAAGTCATTTATCGGACACCTCCGAAATATAGCCAAACAATCTCTCTCGTCCAAGACTTGTACCTAGTGCCACTACGGCCATCCCCCATTCTCCCTCAAAATGTCGTTGTCGTAGTTTAACTATCCTGTTAGGGCTAAAAGAAGAGGGAGGGGGCTGGGAGGGGTGGGGGGGGGGGGGGGGGGGTTGAGCACCACAAACACCTTAATTAACTTTTCATCTTGACCTATTAATTTAGAGCTAATGACAATCATCCCCCGTGATATCATAATTTTCAATTTACTTTCTTGTGATTTGAAGAGCACATTGTACGTAATATATATTCCTTACATCCCATAATTTTTACTCCATTAGTTGCAATGCAGATTCAAAATTTTCAATTTTGTAAGTGACTTTTCAAGTTGACAATGTTACATTTTTTGTGTTTTAAACCTTCTAAACGTATTGTTATACAATAATATCAAGTTATCAATGAAATCATCTCAAAAAAACCTTCTAAACGTATTGTTATACAATAATTTTGTAAGTGACTTTTCAAGTTGACAATGTTACATTTTTATATATGTTCATGATACGTGAGTTAGTGGCATGTTATACAAGTTCAGATAATAAAGAAATCATC
This sequence comes from Penstemon barbatus, assembly GCA_003313485.2. Taxonomy (NCBI): domain Eukaryota; kingdom Viridiplantae; phylum Streptophyta; class Magnoliopsida; order Lamiales; family Plantaginaceae; genus Penstemon; species Penstemon barbatus. The sequence goes on from CM064878.1 coordinate 11,678,372, forward strand.
ATCACCTTCTAGTTAATTAGTCCTACCAACATCTCAAAAAAAAGTTTAATTGGTCCTACAATTTCTTTTTATAGAAAAGAAACAGAAGATGTATCTTCTATCATCTACATTAATATGCCACTCAAATAAATGTGAGATCATGAATTTTAGAGTGGATTCAAAGGAGTGTGTACGTACGTAGTCATTGATTTAGCCAAAAAAGTCAAATGGAAATAAATTAACAACCATGCGGTTTCTGATTTATAATACTGATCAGAAATATATATATAATGTATGGTTTCTTAATTAAGCAATTAACTTTTGGATTAATTAATTCCAAATAAATTTTTTCAAAAAAAAAATTCCAAATAAATAAAAATGAACTTACTTGTTGCCCAACAACTTATGAAGCCTTATGATGAGATCCACTTCATCTTTAGTAAAACAACCTCTTTTAATATTTGGCCTCAGATAATTCAACCATCTAAGCCTGCAACTCTTCCTGCACCTATTCAAACCTGCAAATCAAAATTAAATTAATTAAAAGGCTAGCTAGCTAGATTTAATTAATTAATAAATTAATTTTCTTATATACCTTAACATTAATGATTTATTTTACCTGCTCTAAGGGGGACTTGATGCCATTTCCCTTCACCATATTTCTCGATACATTTCTTCAAGAGGAAATCTTCTTCTTTGGTCCATGTACCTTTTCTCACTCCAACTCCAACTCCAACTGCTTTCTTTTCCATTTAATTTCTCGATCGCTTTTACTTATTAGGAAATATTTTGCCTGTGATATAATATATATATATAAATACCACGTGACGTTAACAATAATAATAATAATAATATTATAATAGTAATAATAGGAGTATCGACGTGAACATCTATTAAATAAGCTGCTCTTTACGTTCACGTTGATGATCTGTCTGACGTGCATATTTGGCTACCATAAATATTAATTTCCAACTACACTAAGACAAGTGTATGTGTATACACTAAGACAAGTGTATGTGTATGTGTGTGTTGGAAAGCATTTGCTTGAAAAGAAACCTATTAGTTTTCAATTTTTGTACGTATTATTTTCTTTAATTTCTCATAATTTTGCACTTCATTTAATTAATTTGTTGTACTGTTAGTTTCTTAATTATCAAAATAAGAAAACAAAATATATTCGTGCCTTCATTAATTTGGGTTTAACATAAAGATATAAAGTAATACATACATTTTTTTACATCATATACTCAATTCTAAAACTTTATTACGGAATATTTATTACATCACCAAAACCCCAAACAAACATAATTATGAAAGTCGATAAAATTTTTACAACCTCAATTTATTTCTGAACTCATATTTACAAAAGCAAGACAAACATGCCATTTATATCATTTGATTACTATTAACTTGGTTAATTAGCTTATGCATTTATAATTAATTGTATCTAATTATATTCTCAATTATATATGCTATTAATTAACATCCCCCCTCATGCAATATATATCTCTAAAAATAATATAATTGAAGGAACAAGAAGCATTAGTAGTGTTACGGTATATATTTGACATAAATGTGTTGAATCGTAATCCCTTGAAAAACAAAAGCTTCACGGATGAAATTGAAATGACAATCCACTGTAATATATATATATATATATATATATATATATGGTGATCGAGCTCATGAAAAGTTGGATTGGCAACGTATTATTAGCATGAAGATCAGGAGTAGGAATAAGTTCTGTTCGCCTAACAATCTGCGAATTGAAGCCATGAAATTTCAAAACAAGCTCATGATTACATATATAGCTAATCAGATTGTAACCTTACTCTATGCCCAGACTTCATTTGAAATGAGTTTATATAATCCTTTTTTTTTTTTTTGGGTAGAAAGTAAGTTTAATCCATTTTCAACCATTATATTAATTCCAAAATTAAAGAGCTATATATATATATTTCTTGCAACAATCTGGAATGAAGGTTAAAAAAGGGACACCGGTTTGTTTAAGAGATGATAATAAATAATTTGCACGACTCTGCGGTCATAAAATCAGTAGCTAAATCCAGTAGTCCTAAATGCCTGCCTGAGGCCAAAGTCTTAATTGTCTTATCATGTACATAGTAAATACTAGTAAATAGATTATTTTTCAATTATTTTTTTTCCTTATCTGATTTGTGCAAAAAATTAAAATTCAATCGGTTAGGTAGTGATATATTCTTGGTTGATATATATTAATGTTAGACAATAAAAAATTCTTCACATCATGAATTTGAATCTGCGCAGTGCAAAGAAACACGAAGATGGTTCAATGGCCATGCATTTACAGTGGGGATAGAGACAAAAGAAGGTAACAGTACTTTTAATCAGTGACCATAGAAATACTTTCTAGTATTAAATTTGGATGGACCAATAGGACTTCTACCTAGTTGTTAAAGGAAATGAAGTACATACATACATAAATTTGAAAACTCGATTGGTTGATATTTTCTTCATCTAATTAAGAAAGACTTATATATTTTGTATCAAAATTCAATTCTTCCATGTATATAATTCATGTTATATATAAATTTCTACAGTACTGAAATATAATTAAAAATATTTAAATCAAAATAAAACAATAATTCTACGTACAGTACACTTTTGAAATTTACAAAATACAAAGTCTAATCTCTTAAAAATTGAATTTGCTATTTGGAGAATAAGTTTAATCATATGACCTCTTAATAAATTGAAATATACAAAATATAAAGTTTAATCAACCTACATATATACATATATATATATGCGTCTATTTAATTGAACTTATTCTCGAAATATATAGCACAACCCCAAACTGATAATACTAGTATGGAAATGGCTGATTTATTAGAATTTGACTTGACTCAAGTGAAAATAACGGAAAAATATCATTTGTTAGTATTTGTAATCAGAGGAGAGATCGATCTTTGTAGTTATTGAAACCAAAACCTCGTAGGTTTTTAATTTCTTCAAATCTCGAGGGTGTAAATGTAATTACCCGTTGTATAACTCTATTTGTTATTCTAAATAGACAATTTAATTCCCAGTGATAAATAAAAGAGCAAAGTACCTCCCTATGATATTTTAAATAGGCAATTTAACTCCCTGTGATAAGAAAAATGGCAAAATGCCTCCTTGTGTTTTTATAAAAGAAGCACATTGCGTCCCTCTAAATTGCTTATTATTTCACATCACAAGAAGTTAAATTGCTCATTATTTCATTTCACGGGGAGGTAAATTTGCATATTTTTATATCACAAGGAGGTAAATTATTTATTATTTAATTTTACAGAGAGTTAAATTATCTATTTTTATTTCACAAGAAAATAAATTGCTTATTAGACATATCACATGTAGTTAAATGCAAAAAAACCCTATAATATGGGATCAAACTTAAAGGAGAAAAACGTATTGAAGCATAATCAATAATTTTGTGGGTGGGCCGTGGGGATCCTTTGCATATATATTCAATCATCATTGTTGGCAGAGGCGGACCGACATAGGGGGAAGGGGGAGCTATAGGCCCCCCGAATAAATTTTTTTTTATGTGAGTGTGTTGTAATTTTTTTTTTACAAAAAAATTAATATATCAGCCAATATGAATTTTTAGCCTAAATAAATTTCAGTCCAATTAATATACACAAGTGGCTATCGAGCATCATTACAAAGTTGAGAGATTCAATACGGTGATAGATAGACAATTGCAAGAGTTGAACAACCGTTTCAATGAAGTAAACACGGAGTGACTTCTTTGTATTGCATGCTTAAACCCATCCAATCACTTTGAAGCTTTTGACAAAGGAAAACTTGTTCGTCTTGCCGAATTTTATCCAAATGACTTCTCCTTTCTTGAGCTCTCGACCCTTCCCAATCAACTTGAAAATTATATAAGGGATGTTCGATCAAGTGATGATTTTTCTAGTTTGAAAGGGATTGGTGATCTTGCTAAGAAGATGGTTGCAACTAAAAGACATGTCGCATTCTCGATGGTTTACAAACTTGTGACATTGACGCTTATTCTACCCGTTGCAACTGCATCAGTGGAGAGAGTTTTTTCGGCTATGAAGATAGTAAAGAATCGACTTCGTAACCGAATGGGCGATCAATGGCTAAATGATAGTTTAGTTGTCTTTAAGAGAAATACATATTTAGTAGTATTTCAAATGATGCTATCATAGACCGGTTTCAAAAGATGAAAAACCGTCGTGAAATATGTAAATATTTTGGGTTCTTACGTGAATAATATAAACTTTATGTTTTTTTTTTTTATGTATAAGTTTAGTCCCCCTGATCAAAATTACTGGATCCGCCCCTAATTGTACGTATAGACTGACTGCGAGTGGGACGTTCAACTAATTTCATTTTCGAGTCTTTCTCTTTACTAAATGGTAACACTTTGCAACTTGTGAAGAAATGTTGTTAAAAAATTACTTTTAGTTTCTTTTAGTGAAACTGTGTATATATTATTACATGATCACCAAAAAAGTACATAAAATGTTTTAAGTAACAAATATGGAAAATATTATCTACTAAAAGGACTAATATGAAACTAAAAAACAATCCATACCCTGGATAGAATTGAAAATAATCCACGACTCTGGTCCAATTGAATGTTGATTTCAAATAGAGTCCAGGGTTAATTAAATTATGTGCCGATCTCAAATTGTACTCAAGAATTAATTAAGAGGGATTATCAAATTAATCTTTTATGATATGCTTAAAGGCCAATTGATCCCCTATAATGAAACAAATGATAAAATATAATTCTTATTAAAAAATACATACAGAAAGATCATCTATAGGCAATTTAATTTCATTTTATATAAAAATAAACGTATTAAATTATTTTTATGAAAGTACTAAAGACGAGCAAAGTGACTTCTTATATCTTATTGAAGCATGGAAAAAGGGCATTAAGACTTGAAAGGAACTTTCACATAGATTACGGGCAAGTAGTCCGATTGTTCCATAACTGCTAGTTCGTGTCTTATACCAACTTTATTAGTAGCGGAAGGAATTTATTATGGCGTGTGACAACTCAACATGTCAAATCTTTTTCAGAAAATTGCCAAATGATACAAAATGCAGTTTTCGTATACTTGTGTAATTCAAGAAAGTACAAATCTAGTAAACGACAAAAAGTCAGAGGGTATATATATATATATATATAATTGTTTTTTATGATCCAGATATTCAAGTTTACGCTAAACTAATCTTGGATCCTCAGAATCCTTGTCCTAGAACCCTGAAGGATGTAAATCACAGAATGTGCCTCCTCCAAGTCTCGGGATCCCACCATAATAATGTACACTCTGCGCACAAAGGGGTTTTCACCACAAATGACCCTTAGACAGACCCATGAAAATGCTTTCATCAAAGTTCTAAATGGGATTCGAACCATTACCCTTGCCGTTGGAGCAAGCCCTATGAAATTGTTGGTCAACTAGTTGAAAATATGCCCTGGGGGCGGGTTTATATATTTTTCACGCAATGCAATCAGGGATTCAAGGGCGTATCTATGTTCATTGTTCGGGGACCTAGCCCCCCAAGGCTTTGATTTTTTTTACCTTTTGGTTCTTATTGTATTAGTTTTTTACCATTGAAAATACAACTAATAAACAATATGTTTATGTATATATGACCAAATTAAATAATCTTATTATGACTCATTTGAAAATTTTGGCTTAATCTTACAAAGTCAAATAAAAGAATTCCACATGATCCCCTTTTTTACAACCGAGTAATATTTCAAAACATTTTTTTTCAATAATCTTTTTAATATGTAAGTAGTGCGAATTATTGTAAGTAACACATTTATACTAGTTGAATAATATTGAATAGTATCATGCATATTGTTCGATTACTTACATAGTAACAATTTATATATGAAAATATAATTGTTGATAATTTGATACTAATCATATATATATAATTATAATATAAAAGAACATTGTGTGCATCTTCTATAATTAATCCATTTAGGATTAAAATAGTTCTTTTTGGTAATCTTATGTAGTGTTGTTGTTTTTTTTTTTTCAAAATATTTGGTCCCCCAGCTATCTCATCCTAAATCCGCTCCTGAATGCAATTCTCGTCTAATAAGTTGAATTTTGCTTACATGTATGTATATTTGTTCCTACGGGCTACAGCATGTTAAAAACAGTTAGCCCCATGCATTCCCTTGAATTTATAAATACGACTAAATATAGGTAAAAGAAAGATCAAATGATATATATATATATATATATATATATATATATATATGGTGATTAATTCTTTCATTGATCTTGTCGAACAACATCACCACAAATTAAATCCTTCAAAATTATTGATGTGTACTAATTAACCTTAGTTACTGCAAGTCTGCAACCATGATTGATCCTAGCTAGTAACATGCTTAATTCAAACATATTGCTATATCATGATAGATAATATATATTCAACAAAAAATTCATGTTGTTCGACATTGGATTTGGACCACATACAATCAATTTCACCTATCAACAATCTTTATATAATTAATTATTTATAAGTCATGTCCCACTAGAAACGGAATACAATTATTATTTCATGATAATTAATTAATTAATCAGCAAGAACAATTATTTATCATCTAAGCTTAGATTTTCCCAAACATTAACATCATCAGAAAAAGAGAATAAATGATGAGCGCTTGGTGTTGCATGTATAATTGTCAACATCATGCAATGCAGACGATGGATGATTCTCCTCAGGGGCGGACCATAAGAGGGACTGGGGGGGGGCCATGGACCCCCCAGGAAAAAAACATTTAAGTAGATATATATCTGTATATTTGAATAAGTTAAAGTGTTTTGCGCTTTTGCCTACAGGTAAAGTTTCTACCACAACTAATCAACGTCCCGTGTTCAAATCCTATATATGGCAATCACTTTGCTTTTTACTTTTGCATAATGATTGACAAATTCAAATTAGTCTTTAATTAATTATCAAATAAATCTGATATGCAGCAATAATATTAGGATAGTGGTGTGTTATGCACAACTTTATAATGCTATTTTAAAATGTATTATAACCCAAAAAATAATCATACTACATTTTCGTTACTAACTATATATTTTTAATTAAATGATAAATATATATTTTAATACGCAGAGTATTTATAGCATTATTTTCCTTATGAAACTTGACTTTATATAAGTAAAATATTTCTATGTTTTATCAATTCTTCAAATTTTTGAACCATTTATTTTAGAGTTGAATTTTAGTGCTTGATTTAGTTGAAAAAAAGTTGAAATTTATTTGAAAGTTCCCTCTCCAGTTCAAAAATTGAGTTTTTTTTTTCTTTTATTTATTTCACCATAAAGTTAATTTAGCTCTTCTTTTTTGCAATTTTTTATAATCGACGTTTCTCATGAACTTGTCATTTACGCAAGCTTCAAAATTCTTAATATATGTTAGATATAATTTTGTGTTGAATTATGAGATCAAAATTATACTATAATTATAGAAGTAGAAAATATAATTTTATCTTTATATTATATATATTAGTGACATTCGATTTTCATGTCTTATCTAAGCAATATTTATTTGTTTTTGTCTAACTGAATTGCGTGTTGAATATTCTGTATTGAGTGTTTTAAAAATTTGTATTCTTAAAAAAAAAATTTCAGTATATTTTTTTCATCTTTGTTTGATAAAATTGTAGAATTAGTTTTTGTTATTTTTTCAAAACTTCGAAAAAATATGTAGTTTTGGACAAAAGAAATCTTCTGCCCCCCAACATAAATGGTCTAGGTCCGCCCCTGATTCTCCTGTTTTATTGTCCTCTGGAAATAGGTTTCCTGATTCTCCATTTTTTGTAGCCTCGAGCAGCTCGCTCCACCACTGAATGTATTCATTTGATTCTTTTTTTGATGTACATGTTAATGTTGCATTATAATTAGAAGGTATATTTGGGAAATTGGTTGCTTCTTTTGTTTCATTTGGACAAGTTATATGTAATTTTGAGAAAGTCCTAGGTCGAGGTTTTATGATATTGATTTCTGTTGTATTGTTTTTTTTTTGACATCCGTTCTCGTTCGTTCTCCAATTACTGCTAACTTCTTCTCAATGTGGGTGTTCCAAAAATTCTTCACGTCACTAGCAGTTCTCCCTGGAAGTCTACTAGCAATCAACGACCATGTACGTAAAATATCAAAATTGCAGTCAGATTTATTTAAGTGATTTGAGTAACTTTTGAGGTATACTTGGTTTTTCTGTATTTGAAAAAAGTTGAAGATAAAATGAATAACATGATAAATTGGAAGATTGTTTTTTTTTGAGATTATTAAAAGAAGAGAAGTAGGCCGGGTAAGAGAAAAATTATTTTGTAATATTAAATTAAATTTGGTATGTGAGTGAAGTATATATGATAAGTACGCATCTTACTTTATATTAAATTAAAGTAATTACATATTGTTTTTTTACTTTATATAAAAATTGAGAGATAAATTATATGATTAACCTATAATTAAGTAATTGATCTTACACTGATATGCTGTTGAAAAAACAAAGAAAGAGGCCTCATGTTTCGATCGAATTCATAAATTCATAAACATTTTCCAACTGCAATATAAATATGAAAAAAATTACTTGTTGCCTAGCAGCTTATGAAGCCTTATAATGAGATCCACTTCATCTTTACTAAAACAACCTCTTTTAATATCAGGCCTTAAATAATTCAACCATCTCTAAGCCTGCAACTCTTCCGGCACCTATTCTAACCTGCAGCAAATATATAATATATAAAGAATAACCATTTCATTGAAAACACAATAATTAATTAATTAATTGAAACTTTAAAAAATGCATTAACTATTATAAATGTCATTTCCCTTCACCATACTTGTCAACGCATTACTTCAAGAGGAAATCTTCTTCTTTTGTCCATGTACCTTTCCTAACTCCAAGAGGTTTGTTCTCCATTTATTTTAATTAATTTAATTTGCCTTATTTAAAATAATTAGAGCACGTGGACTTGAGAATAATATTATAGTGTATATATTATTGTAAAGAAACATCTGTATAGCTAGCAGCTAGCTGCGTTTCCACTTATAGTGATCAAAAGTACAATAGAGTTTTACTCAAATGGTTAAAAATACAATGAAATTTCGCACAAATTTTTAAAAGTATAAGAAAGTTTTACGCAAACATTGAAAAGTACAAGGGTGTCTTACGAAAATAAAATTATGTCAAAATTAACGGTGTTAGCACCCAATAAAGATTGGATGTTTTATGTTTTTTCAAAAGTACAAGGGAGTTTGATGCAAAAAAAAAAATCACAAGGTAGTTTTGTGCAAGTTTCGCATAACATTGAGTAGTATCATGCATTTATCCCCATTTTTTCAATTATATAGGCTTGTTTGTTTGATGTTTGAGAAAGTAGTTTGGGAGATTAGTAAATGTTTGTGAAATAATCTCGATTTGCGTAATGTTGTATGTTTGAGTTTTGAGAAAGTGATTTGAGAAATAAAGCAAGTATATATTTTTTTGGAAGAATTATGTTGTAGGTGTAAAATATGTAAGACTTTATATCAAATCTTTTTGTTTTGTGAGATAATTTTTTTAAGAGATATGTTATTTTATGTCAAATCAGAGTAAAATTTGAATATATTTTGTTTAGAGATAAAAAAGTATTGTTAGTTTGATTTTGAGAAAATTAAGAGTTGAAAATTTTATTTAAGAAAATAAAAAATATATTTTGTTTGACTACACAAAATATTTTTGCAAACGCCGCTAGAGTAGATTCTCATTGTCCTTCTGGCTGACTCTGACGTGCATATCTAGCTACCATAAAAATGATATTTCCAAGTACATTATGATGGCAAAAGGGACATGTCATTGTTTGAAATCAGGCGTTTAAAATTTTCCTTTTATAGTATATTGTTAATTTATTTTATGTCATTTGTTTTTCATTTTTTTGCATTTCATAATTAGTCTGGTTCAGGTTGTTTGAAGTTTGTGAGCTTTCTGTCCCTTTTTGACTGTTTTGTAAGGTATGACCCTTACTTTTTTTTTTTTTTTTTAATTATTGGAAAAAAAAAAAATTGCTATTAGTAGTCGATGACAAGTTCAGTTCAAAATTTACAAAAATGAAGTCTCGATGTCGTTCCTCACGATCATTGTGCTCTCGAATTACTGGACGTTTATGATACATTTCACGCATCGCCAAACGTTAAGAAAATCTGCAATCTTTCTCTGTAGATCCTCAATCATTTTCATCGTAGCCAAACACTTATGGTATTGGACTTCCTCTTTCGAACATGTCCATGCCGACCACAAACTTTACCACCGGGAAAATAATGCGACTTTGATGCCAACTAAAATCGGGTAGAATAATGATTACTCCGCAGGCAAATTTTTATATAAATCTATAGGGTTGGAATGCATAAAATGAACCCAAGATGTGTAAATTTCGAGAGAGAAAATTCTCTTTTATTTTTTTTAATATCAATAAACAAATATTTTAAAATAAGACGACAAGCCAGACTTTTATAACTGAAAGAAAATAATTAACTAAAAATAGATAATACTTCTGGAGGAACAAAATAAGTTAGAGATAACAATGAAGACTTTTTTTTTTTTTTTTTTTTTTTTTTTTTTTTTTTTTTTTTTTTTTTTTTTTTTTGTAATGAAAGCTATCTTCATCTCTAAAAAAAACAATGAAGACTTTTCTAGAAATAAAATAACTAAAAAAATAACAAAAATATTTTTCAGAATCTTGTCTTTGATATACTTACCTGCATTAGTGAACCTCACTCGCGGACCTATTTTATTTAAATTGGGGAACTGTCAGCTCGTGAGTGAGGTTCACTTTCGCAATAGGTCGATAAGTCGCAATATTGCTTCAATTTTATAAATTTTGGAATAAAGTTATCAACTGAAATACTTATTGGACAAATTTATCGGCGGCCATTAGTTATGTGACTTGCCTTTTTTTTCCCCTTTAATGAAATATCACTAGCTATATGTGATTTTTTAAATGCAATGGGATAAAAATCATCGGTTCTTACAAAACTTATATTAGAAGCACATTCTAATTTCATATCATCATACTTTTTTAAATAAAAATGTTCCACAACAATTAAACATTCTTTGAAATCCTAAACATCTTAATTCTTACTTCTTTCATTGGAAACTAAAGTTCCATACAACCTAAAACTAGCATTGTATAGTATCATCTGGCAGTTGTCGGAATTATTTGCCCTCCACGTTAATGTCAAGAAAGCACTGTGAATTTAGACATATTTAAAATAATAAGAGTACTACAAGCTCTCACAATAATCATGAGACAATAATTGTCTAATCTAGCCTGTACAATGACAATTATCTCAAAATAGTTCATTCAATTCAATAGAGTGTACGTAATAGGACAAGAAGTTGAAGCTACGGTTAAAAGTTTAAAACTAGTATGATATATCATTTTTTGTGATCAAGATCATGTCCTACTACAATATGATTTTACACTGAAAAATCGAGAACCAAAATTGTATATCAAAGCGCGTTTTAATATTTTTGTTGTGGTCCAATATAAGTAGCACATAATGGAGACATGAATTAATGCATGGCGATTCTTTCAGTCGGTACAGTTGTTTGAATTTCCATAATTGGCTATAAGTACGACAGCTTCTGAGATTAGTTAATAAATGCTGTTCCATCACGTTTGAGTTTTATCACTAGCTACTCTCATAATAGCATTAAATTTTATATTTAGACAACACAGAAACGTGTCTGAATCGGGAATTTAATTAGTTGAAAATGAATTTATTACGACTTGTGACAACCCAATTGTTAGATCTTTTTCATAAAATTGGAAAGGAAAAAAAAAAGGTTAACTAAAGCTATATTATATTCATATGTTTGAATAATTGAAGAATTAAAGGATACTGCAATTATACAAATTAAATATGATTAAAGCTACACTACTTTTTTTCAATGAGCGATGATTAAAGCAATACTTGAATAATGTAGCTTTCTTCAAATATGCATCGTTAATTTTATTTTTTTTCTCTCATGCAATTCATGTGATTTTTTTACGTGTATATATGAATTACTTTATTATTACCCATTCCTTATACCAAATATTAGGGGCATGTTTGTCTCGTTTTTAAAGAGCGGTTTGGGAAAAAAATTCAATTTCCGTAACGTATTTTGTTTGAGTTTTGAGAGAGTGATTTGAGAACTAAGGAACATGTAGTTTTTTTTTTTTTTGTGATAGTTTAGGCTGTAGGTGCATGTAAAATTTCATGTCAAATTATGTTTGTTCTGTGAGTAAGAAGATAAGTCATTTTATGTTAAATCAATATAAAGTTTGTGTAAGTTCATTTTTTATAGATAAGAAAATGATTGTTTATTTGACTTTTGGGATAGTAGTTTGAGAAAATTGATACTCCCTCCATTTCGTATTAATAGACACATTTCTTCTTTTCGCACAGAATAAAAAATCTCATCATTACATACTTTTTTATGATAAAATGTGTCAAATACTTTTATAATGATGACTACTTTTTAAATTTTTATTAGTGGATGGTGAGTGGTGATCATTAAATTTTCCAACTCCAATAAGAGAGAGGGGCAAAATTAAAAAAAAAAAAAAAACATGTTTGAAAACTCAAATATGCCAATTAAATGAAACGGAGGGAATAGATAATAAATCTACTTCAAAAGTAAAATACGTGTTTGCTAAGCACAAAATTATTTTGATAAAAACAAGACACATACTTCAGGATTTTTCATCCCCCACCCCAAAATTACATGTAATATACTAAGCATATGTACTTGCACGTATGTTTAATACTTTTGCAAGGTTTCCACTTGTCTCTTAGATATTGAAGAAAATACTTCATCCATCCTTTTATTTTTTTCCTCTTTGGTTTTTCTTAAAACAACATTTTATTTCTAATAGTCTAAAATTATTTTTTTCAATAGCATAATTTTACATAAAGTAATAATTGGACACCACTAATTATCTATAATTACCTTTAAGAGCATAATGTAAATATACCTAAATGTTTAATTTTTCAATTCTTACTTAAAACTTTATGCCAAAACTCGAGGGAAAATGGACAGAGAGAGAGAGTATAAAATTTGCAAAGAAAAAACGTCAACTATAATGCTACATAATTTTGTAAAAGGAGCTAGCTAGTTTGTACTTTAAATGCAATTATTCAGACGAACCATATACTAATGTATAACGTGATCATTTTTGGTAAGTACTATAGATATATATATATCTAATTGAAATATAAGACTAATAAGCGAAAACATCTAATTAAGTAATAAGGATAATTTTATTAATTGCAGAAAAGTGGCTCCAACGACCACCTCCTACAAAACTCGGAAATGTTAATTAATTAATTGGGGTTGGGGGTGGTTGATGGACCAGAAAATCATTTTGAATAGCCCCACTTTGATTGCTTTTAATACTTAAATTAACTTTAACTATTAAAAAGAAAACTTATGTCAAGAAGTTGCATGTGACCATCGCATGATAGAATTTGACCGGAATATATATACCATCTCTGATAGCCTCAAGGGGTAATCTGCTGCGCGCTATTTAGAAAGGTGAGGTGAGTGACTTAATTTTTCAAAGGATAGGGGGAAACTGAAAGTGAAAAAAGTTCCAAAGGATAGGGGTAAAGTGGGATTTTCCAAATTTTTTTAATATTTATATTTTGTTTTTAATACTTAAAGTAACTTAACTATGCCACTTTTTAACTCTTCACCTATTATATAAAATTTAAGTTTAACTTTTCCTCATGAAAGAAATCCTCATTTTGTGTGTCTAAAAAATTAATGCACGCGAAAATGCGTGCTGAGGATGACTAGTACAATATACTCCCTCCGTTTTTTTTTACTTGTCGCTTTAGGTTGGTGCACACAAATTAAGGAATGCAATAACTAACCACCTTTTTTAAGCAAAAAATCCAAAATACCCTTTTAATCAAATAATAACATCATTAATTAGCATTTATTACAAGCAATAACAAGAAGGGTAATATTGGTAGAAAACAATTAATTTTACATTGAAATCCTAAAACGACAAATAAAAGTAAACAAATTTTTTTGGCCAAAGCGACAAATAAAAAAAAACGGAGGGAGTAAAAGGAAGGTTAACATATATTTAGAATAAATATTAATCGATATTTATTTAGACTTCACTTCTTCTTTTTTTCATTTTATCAGAATTGAATCCCGGTTAAATCACATTAAACTCGACTCAAATTCATTCAGGTTAAGCGATCAGGCTTCAAGTAGCTATGTCTCAGTTGATAGGTATGTATACATGTACGACATATATGCACCAACTTGAGGAAAAATGTTGACTTTGTCAATAAAAAAATACATTTGATTTTTTTTTTTTTTTTTTTGGTACTCAAAAAATACATTTGATTAGCTCATAGATTACTATGATCTTGAATACTTTAAACTAGGAGATATACATTGCTTATAGTTATTCGAGAAAAAGGCAAAATTGTCTAGTAATTTATGATTATGAATGCTGGCAAGTTCGTCCAATAAATATTTGGGTTGCCAATTTTATCTCATTAGTAAGTAAAGTAAAGCAAATGTCGGATTTTTGTCCTAATTGGGAGAATACGTTTCATTTACGAGCTGATGAATCTTAATTGAATAAATTTGACTATGATTAAAAGTAAAAAGGAGAAAAATATATATGGGTCATGTCTCATGCAAAATGTGATGTTGGCTTTTTAGAGAGCTCCTAATCGCAATTATCGGACAAAATTCATTTTAGAGAGCTCCTAATCTGATTTGATTTAGTGACTTAAGTGATAAAATTGTTTATGAGACAATTTGCCATAAGTAATAGATTATGGGATCAATTTTGTTATTTTTTCTAGTTATTCTTAGCCTGTTGGAAACGCAAAAAAATTTACGCTAAAATCCCATTTATATAAAACGTGTTACACTTATAGTTTTTTATTCAGCCAAATTACATCGATGAAATATGTTACACCAATCAAATAATAATATTATAGCTCATAAAACCTAGAAAATAGCCTTAGTAAAAGTCACATGACTTGCAAGCGGTTATTTTCGCCGAAAAATTGATTGGTGTAGTATAAGTGGGACTTAAGCAATGTTATTAAAATAGGACTGCACCGGACCGCGACTCGGAGGCCTGCACAGTCCTGTTAATCCCTAAAATCGGTCAACTTAAAACCCACTATGGCTATTCACGGTTCGATTAACCGACCGAACCAAAGCAATTCGGTTCGGTTTTCGGTTTTGATATTTGTTCTAATTCGATTTTCGGTTCAGTTCAGTTTTTTTTGCCGGTTAACCCCCTAAAATCGGTGAACTTAAAAATCAGTAGGGCTGTTCAGAGTTCGGTTAATCGACCGAACCAAATTAAACCGAAATATTTCGATGAAAACCGAACCGAACCAAAGCTATTCGGTTCGGTTTTCGATTTTGATATTTATGCTAATTCGGTTTTTGGTTCAGTTCGGTTCATTTTGGCCGGTTAACCGAACCAAAAATCGAAATGTGGCCTTCAAATAATTATATATTTAACATTTTATGGATTTTAAAATCCTTTAATTTTATGCCTTTGCCTATGAATTTTAATTGTTTAATTTATGTCATCTCAGGATTATTAAATATTAGTTTTTGGAGTTGGACCGCAAAATTCTATAATTTTATTTTATATCTATATCTATATATGGATATGGATTTTAATTGTTTAATTTATGTCATTTGAGGATGGTTAAATGTTAACTATTAAATTTGTAATGTTTAATATTATAGTTAACTATTAATTTGATATTTTTGTGCTAAATGTTATAATATTTTACTATATAATTTTTAACAAAATATATATAATTTTGTTTTAAATCGAAACCATATCGAACCGAACCGAAAACCGAATTAGGATGTTCGCTTTGATTTTCGATTCTAAAAATCAAGAACCAAAATTCGATTCACCGAATGAACAACCCTAAAAACCAGTCTAAATCAGTGAACCGAAAAATCAATTGGACCGGCTCAAACTGGATTTGGTTTTTTTTTTTTTTTTAAATATTAAAAATAAACTGAAAACTTTTGAAGAATGAGGGATTTGAACACCTAACCTCTTGAATAAAACATAACATCTAAGCTACATCATATTTTTTTGACTTTTAGTGTAAAAATTATAGAAAACTTGTAACCAAATTTATTTATAAATTAGATTATGATAATTAAGTCAAATTAATATTTTACACGTTATCATTGAAATATAAAACTAGTTTTAGTATTATGACATAATTTCTTATTAAAAAGTTTTTTTATAAGATATTTCTTTCTAACTATATTTATTTTAGGATAAAGAGTGTCAAAGTTTAAAAGTCAAATTAATCAATATATTTTGAAAACTTTGACTTTGATTATTAGACGTGTATATATAATCATATTTTAAAATTTATTAATCTCATAGTTTGTTGTATTTTTAACTTGTACTTTTATATTTTTAATTAAATAAATATAATCATATTATATTTATGTGAGCTTACTAATTAGTATCATATTACCGCTATGATATAAATTAGATAAATATTATATGGTTCTAAGTTTTCGTATATTTTTAAATAATTGTAGGATAATGTTTAAATTTTATGCATATGGTCTATACTTTAAAATTAAATATATTTATTATAGCATTATGACGTCATTCAGTCCGACCAGTGGTCCGATCAGTTCGATCAGTAGAACAAGTGGCCAGTCGGCTCACCAGTTCATTGTCTGTTCCAGTTCTTAAAATATTGGATTTAAGGGTAAATTCTTTGACATAAGGATGTAAGTGTAACACATTATACAAGAGGGACTTAAGTGTAATTTTTTTTGACAAGAAGGATATAAGTGTATAACACTTTATAATTGAGTGGCCATATGTTGATTTAGACTAGCTAGTCATTCTCGGCATGAATTTTCGCGTATTTTCATTTAAAAGATATAATGAGATAAGTGAATTGTATTGCATAAAAATGAACCCAAGATTGGGTAAAATCCGAGGAAGAAAATTTTCTTCTATTTTTAAATATATAAATAAAAAATTGTTTCAAAATAAGACCAGAAATCAGATTTTTATAACTGAAAGAAAATAACTAACTAAAAAGTTTCATTTTATTCAAATTTGAATTCGTTACTTTGTAGTAGTGGCTAATCTCTTACACTAATATCTAAACCAATCACACATTGTTAATATAGAATTTTAATTTGATGTAAAGGTGTGAATTAACTACAGCCATTCCTTATTCACCTACAATATTTAATTTCTTTCTTCATTGCATATGGAGACATTCAAAAGTCCATTGACAATTAGTGAATGAAAGATACATCATAACATCTCTCATTGGGGGCGAGTCCCTATGACCGTCCCTACATGAAAATGAAATGATCTACCAAATTTGGCGAAAAAAAATTTGTTTTGTTTTATAATAATAAATGCCCAATAACGTACTAGACATATACGGTAGTCCCAGATCTTGAGATCTTGCCATGATTCGGGGCTATTCCCCTTTTTGCACTAGTTTAAATTGTTTGCAGGAAATATGATTTGTGGCATTCGTAAATACTTTACGATTGCATTAAGGTAAAATTGCAGAAAACGTCCCAAACTAATTACTGATTTTGAATTTTCGTCCCGAACTATTTAACTTGGCGAATTTTATCCCGTAATTTAATATTTTTTTGGAATATCATCCCAAACTAATTACTAATTTTGATTTTTCGTCCCAAACTATATCAACTCGCCAAAATTCGTCCCATAATTTACCATTTTGTATGAATTTAGTCCCAATATTAAATTTCTAAGTTAATGAATATGACGTTCAATTTTGTAATTAATTTGGGACGAACTCTGCAATATTATATAATTATTCATGTTAAAATTTACCATTTACCATGTCATGACCCTTAAGCAGCCATGTGATAATTCATCGGCAAATGCGCAATTCCGTTTTATAATTAAGGTGGGACGATATTTCAAAAAAATATTAAATTACGGGACGAAATTCGCCAAATTAAATAGTTTGGGACGAAAATCCAAAATCAGTGATTAGTTTGGGACGATTTTTGCAATTTTGCCTTGCATTAACTCCTCTTTTTCTTACGCACTGTTTCCAAAATTTATTACATAATGGCTCTTCATTTTTACTCACCAAGTGTATTCAAAATTTATTACATATACATGATTCAAACAATCTTATTGTGTTTTAAATAACTTACCTATATAGCTACAGAAAAAATTGTGGTGTAGTTACTCAGTCACACAAAATATGTCTATTCTTACGTTAAATTCAACACATTTTGTATTGTAAAGTTGTATGTAGGGTTGTCAATGGGGCGGTTTATAATCCAAATTCATTCGAATTCGGTCCGATCATCAATTCGATAGGTTTGATCCGATTATAAGGCCATCTCCAACCCACTAGGGGGTGGGTGGAGATGGCCCTCCCCCGGCTCTAGATGGTCTCCAACGGTCCAGGGATTTAAATCTGGGCTTTGCCCTAGGCCAACAGCAGTATGGGGCACAACCTAGCATTTGGGACGTGCGGGTGGCGCCATTGATGCCTTCTTATTTGTTTTTTATTTTTTCTTTTAATTAAAAAATATTTATTAATAAAAAAATTACAGATTGAAAAAATTAACTACGAATTTAACAACTTGTTTAATTTAATTAACTAGAAATGGAAGATACATTTAATTACAAATTTGTGTAAGATTTAAAAATTTATTTTTAAATTAAAAAGGTAACATCATTAGTTTTAATTTGAATTTATATATTTGTCTATGAAAGTAAAATTTATTCAAAATGAATAAATATTTGAAAATTGATTTTTTATTTTTATATTTTATTTAACAACATTATAGTATAATCGAACCCTTATCCACTATTAATTCTGAATTTATATATTTGTCTACAAAAGTAAACTTTATTATTATATATAATAATCCAAAAAAAAAAATTTATGATTATTATCATTGACATTATTATTATTATTATTATTATTATTATTATTATTATTATTATTATTATTATTATTATTATAGGTGTGAGTAGGGAAGTTTTCTTTCAAAGTAATTTGTTTTGTTAGCTCTAACGGTTGGAAACGGTGCTAAAGGTGGTGCAGATTTACCCGGGGTGGAGGTTGACAGTCTTGCGCTATGAAAGTCCATAGGGTTAGAGATGCTCTAAAAATCCATAATTCGAAACACAGGAAACGAATATGGATTTAGGTCGATTCGATCCGTTAAAGTTCCGTATCAGACAATGAATAAAAACATGAAATATATAAATAATATTTTATAAAAGTAAGTATCATTAATAATATTTCACTGTCAATTGAAAAATAAAGTAATATATAATTCGTTTATTAATTTATTTAAAGTTTTAAACCCATATTTTCATCTAGAAATATGAACATTAGTAAAAAATGTTTGAACATGTTGGTTAATTTAAATAAAATTGACAAGTTAATAAACTTATTTTTAGAAATGAAAATTGTATTGAATCCAAAAAAATCCGATATCCGACCAAATCTCAAGGCAGAGTAGGGGGCACAACGCCAAGTTGATTACAAATAGCAGCGATTACCTCCAGTTCTCTACAGTGAAAGTATAACGTGCATCTTAGGTCCATTGATAAAACCAGTTGGGTCGGTGTTAATTGAACAGTTATCTTTAAAAGGAAATTTATCTAAAAACAAAGAGGCAATAAATGAAAGTAAAATGCAAAAATACCATCTGTGTTACTCTTAAAAATAAAATAAAACGGATGATAAAAAAAAAAAAAAAACACTGGAGGATTCGAAATTTTCATCAATTTATATTTTCTTACTAAAAGAAAACTAACATTTTGGCATTTATAATTTATTCATGACATGTCATAGTCCTAAAACTATACAAAATATAAACAATAAGATAAACTCGGAAATTCAGATAAGAGTATAGACGTATGTTCTTTATATAACTAAACAAATTTTAAAAATTATACAATAATGAGAAATTTGATAGTAGGTAAGTTGAATTTTTAAGATTTTGTATAGATATAATACAGCAGAGATGAATGAAGTACTAAGGGAAATTAAATTTCGGTTGGATGCATGAGTATAAAATATATTATTACTATTACAAATTAAAGGAAAAATTAATAACATTTCTCTGAAAATCGTAATAATGTAATCTATAATGAGCCTACTTAAAAATATAAATTTGATGGGCACTGGACATGAAAGCTGCTACTATATAAACCTGAAGATTCATTCTCGTAAGCAGATTGAGGCCCATCTATTTTGTCTGCTGAAGATATATAAATTATTATCAAACAAATCTAAGTTGGGCCTGGCCATCAGCCCATGTAACGGAGAATACAAGAAGGACCAAAACATTTCATACTTTTCCCCTTTTAGGTATGTTTATAATTAGTACTCCCTTTCCTTTTTATATGTCAATTTATAGAAATTATTTTGTTAAATAATGTATGTCATTAAGGATTTCAATGCGACACTAATTATCTATTTTTTAATTTTATTCTTATTTATTAATTTTAATCTTATCACTTTCTTATTTTTCTTTCTCTTTTATCGTTACCAATACAGGTATTTTTTATATACTTTTTGCCCTTTATTCATAAAATTTATGTTATTTATTATGTTCCTAAAAACTTGTGAAAAACTCTAAAGCGATAGATAAAAAAAACGAAGAAAGTACTATATAAAAAGGGTCTTGTGATCTTGTCGTATGGGTTAACCCAATACATGCACTTATATTTGAGGTTGAGATTGGGCTTCAAAGAATATTAGTCGTTTAAAAAGGGAATTTGTTTATTTTGTATATTGGATGTCAAATACAAATATGTGAATTTAACCCAAAACTAGCCGAACTTATTATTGAAATCCTAAAGCGATAAATATTTTAAAACAAAAATAATTCTATAAAACGATAAATATTGTGGAACTGAAGATTGAGTACTAAAAGAGCATGTGCCTTCGACTCTCCTGAATCCGTCATGCTACTTGCCTCAAGAAATAATTCGTCGTGTCGTGGTCAACCCCTCGCCAATAATATCACACCAACAATTAGACGTGATTGGCAGTACTAAATGGGTATATGTATT
Organism: Penstemon barbatus; assembly: GCA_003313485.2. Taxonomy (NCBI): domain Eukaryota; kingdom Viridiplantae; phylum Streptophyta; class Magnoliopsida; order Lamiales; family Plantaginaceae; genus Penstemon; species Penstemon barbatus. The sequence continues at coordinate 11,699,511 of CM064878.1, forward strand.
CAATTTAATAGTATATATGATGAAATTAATGGATCAAGAAATCATGTTTCAATGTGCATTGCACTCTAAATGAAGAACAAAATTAAATCTAATGAATTTCCAAGCCTATATTAAATAGTAATTTGTATTATGTTAATCCAAAAAGTTTGGCATATGATCCATTTACATCCCCCATTTATAATAGTACTTCATTCATGTAAATGTAATGATATGCGGCTAGTTTGTGCAATTTTGAAAACACGAAGGAATCTCTCTATAATTTGACCATGCTCATTGAGAGATTCTTTTTTTAATATTTATCCTAACAAATAATATTGATTAAAGAAAGACATAGGGAAAAAAACCATGAACGTGATGAAATTTAACAATAACATATGACATTAAGTTTGTAGAAAAATAAATCACAAAGTTTTAGACTTTGGTTTATCATTCAAAGAGCTTCAAACATAGCAAACGCGAATGTACATTATATGAAAAGTCATTAGAGCCCTCTGGAGCCGGGGACATCGATCCAGTTCAACATGAGCTCGATTTCGCCACATTCAACATTTCGAAGTCGAAGAAACAAGTTTTGGACAACTTTGCCATTTTCCCACATAATGTTACTTTCTTCAGCTAAGCAGTTTTCTCTGTTTGGTTTCACCTTGGTAATTACAGTTCCACTTGGAATATTCTGTAAGTGCATCTTCAAAGCTTCCACATATGCTTTAATGTCAAACTCTGCATCCCCCATTTTGTCATCCAGAGAGAATGTATCTCTATCATAAACTTGCTGTAAATCAAATCAAATTTTAAAAAAAAAAAATTGAAATTAGGATTTTTATTTACTTTTTATTACAATATCTATGTCATGATTGAAGCGCTATTGCCCAAACAATATAGTAGTAATTAATTTGCCTCCCATTGCTAATTTAAAAATCCAATCTTATATAGACTGTTTAATGTAGAAATTAAAAATAAGAACTTACCAACTTGATTGGAACATTTGGATCGGAAATAGATAGTGTGAGTTCTTCATTCCACTCCGGATTGATGTTCTTTTTCACTACACGGGTCTTTAATTTCTGATCCAACAATTAGATTTGCACAAAATTAGCATATATTAAAATACTAGTAAAACAGAATTCAACACGACAGAACAACAACCAACAATAAAATTAAAATGGCAAAGCTCCAAGCAAAGTAAAGTAGCTATAAAAATAAGTCAAAGTTTAAATAGTACTAATTACAGTCAAACTGAAATTTATGGAAGTTTTGAACTAAATCTTATAGTAATTAAATAAACCATCACATTTACATTGAAAATCAGTGGCCGTGTTTTCACATTTCTTAAGAACTCAAACAAACATTTACATTTTTCATTTTTCTTCGGTTTTGAGAAGATCTAAAAATCCATCAAATCTCTAAAACCTCTCTAAAAAGTAAAAACCCGAAAAAAGGGGGCCTAAATATTCTTTACCAGTCATTTATTGGGAATGAAAAAGTCAGTACAAGAAATCTAAGCAAAGACTTTACATAACTCAAATGATATTTAAGCAAAATCCAAATTAAATTAAAGCAAGAAATCTATAATCCCAAAATTAAGTAACATTTAATTGCAAAAAAGACTCAAAATCAATTAAAAAATTCCGGAATCACCTACCTGCTTGCCCATCTTAACAATGACGTAAGGATCGCTGCTACTGACATCTCTTTTAGCAAGGTTTACCCCTCTTACAACAGTAATTCTCAGCAAACCCACCAAATTTTCCATAGCAGAAAAGGAAGAAAAGTCTAAATAAAGAAGAAATAATCAAAAATGTCAAAAGACTGGGAAAATTGAAAAGCTTAAATCACGCCTAGTGTTTGTGTGTGAAAGAGAGAGAGAGAGAGAAAAAGAGAAGTTTGGAAATTCTTGGTTTTGGGAATTAACAACACGGTTTTGGGATTTTGTAGTGTGAGACAAATTATGAGGTGGGAATTAAACAAACACACACACACACACACACACAAAAGGGAATAGGGATTATGGTAATTGGTATTGGTATTGGTATTGGTATTGGTAACATCAAAAAGATTAAAGTAATAGTATTTGGGCTGTTGTTGAATTTAATTGGAATGGAAGAAGAAAGTGTGAAAGAGTAAATACAAGCTGGCATTGGACTATTTCCAGTGACCGGCCGCGGGCTTAAGAGAATTAGGTAAGTTGTTCTTTCTAGAAAAAGACATGATGATATATCATATTGATAATAAATTGTTTGACTTAGAAGAACAATATATATTTTCTGTTCCATATTACCGAAAACAAAAGAATCATCTCGTGTTCAAACTGTAATAAATGACTCATTTACTTTCAAATGTACCGTAATTAGGTAAGAAATTTAGAACCTATTTACCTCGAGTTTGGACAACACTCAAGTAAAACATAACTATCAAAACTTTTCTTTTTAAATCATTTTACACTCAATAAAATTATTAATTTGATATTTATTATCTATTTGTTCTCATCTCAAACTTTATTAAATTCATTGCTTTAAAAGGTCAACACAAATCACCTTTCAAATTTTTTAAAACAGTCAAAACTCAACATTGAAATTCAATTCAAATCGCGTTTTAAAGTTTTTACCAAAATCACCCACAATATTCTAAAACCCATATTCATTTAAATCATGCCAAATCCGATCCATTGACAAAGAAACAATGGTTTAAACAAAAAAAATCATCTTACATAAAATATCATAAGATTTCTTTTACTAACCTTTTATTTAAACAAAAACATCATCTTACATAAAATAATGGTTTCATGTTAATAACTCTCTCCCTCAATTGAGCCAAAAAAGTTTCCAAATTTGCTCTAATTTAGTGAATTGGGGTTAAATTGTCAGTCTAAATACTTATGGGACAAAGCTATCAACGACCATAAGTTATGAGATCAATTTTGTTATTTTCTTTATTAATCACAACCTAATTGCAACAAAAAAGAAATCGCAACCTAATCAATTATTTTTTGGTGAGACTTTGACTTGGTTTAGTTTTTGATTGGCAATAATTCATTGCTGATTAAATCTTTAATTTTCACGAGGCCTAATCTTGTCCTCCTCCTAAATTTGACTTGATGCTCATTGTCTTTCTCTAGTCCAATTCTTTTGTTTCCATTTAGCTTGAACGTCCAAAAATAACTCTTCCGTCAATCCTCTAAAACAATTAATCATATGATCGGATAATGATGTGATACATACCCTAATTACTAACAACTTGTACATAATAATTATTAATTAGTTAAATGTTGTAATTTAATTAGTGATGTGGATTATTTTAGGTGGGTAGGATTCAAGTCCGGATTGTTTGGGTCTCAAATTAATTGTCTTTTTCGTATATATAGAGTCTTGCAAAATGAACAATGGTTAAATATATCGGTGTGATTTCGACAAATCCATTTTGTTGCGTAAGTTAAAAATAAATAATTATGAGAGCATAAATTAAAAAAAAAACAAGTGTTATGTATGTAAGACTTAGACATAATGATCATGCGGCATACCTTGTTGAGTAAATCATCATAAACGATTAAACGAAGTTGAAATTACACAATACTTCCCTAATTAATTATTTATCATGATCAAGACATTTCTTATTGCTAAATGGGAATGGGTATGTGTGACTCTAAGAGTATTTTCTTAGCTCTTTCTCATCTCTTTCTAAGTCTTGGAGCATTCTTCAATATAGCTATCAAATTTATTGTGCATGAAAATATATTGATCTAACTAAATATAAACTATTAAAACAAGTATTGTCTATAAAATAAAAACGGTTACAACGAGTAAATTTTATGTTTAGACAACAACTAGTATTAAATTAACGCCATGTGAACTAACTTCATTATTGAGAATGTTAGATCACTTATTCTAATGTAACAGAAAAAAATATATATTCCAATTAGTGCCGTCCACTGTTCACATTTTAGATTTTCTTATGAACTTTAGTGGGGTTTTTTCTTTTTGGTATAGTGCGGTTGGTGGAACATACGTCAACTCGGTTAATAGTTACCGGTGACATAAAATGATGTGTTTCTTGCAAGTACATCATCTCTTGCAAAAATTAGAAACATTTTGTTTTTACTGGGTGGCTAAGTTGATGGTAGCCACGAATTTTTTCGTGCAACTCTATTTAGAATCACGTGAGGACATAATTTTCGAACCCCAGTCGTTAGTTAATGATCGTGCCAATTCATGTGCAATTTGCATCAGGAACATGATTAGTTAATGTAAGGTGAACATCCATTTGTATTAGAAAAAAGAACTAATCAAGATTGCAACTTTTAACCATATTGCGATTACACCAAAAGAAAAGGAACAAAAAAAAAAAAAAAAAAAACATTATATAAGTGATGGGGTAAGCCCATTATGGGCTCAATAATTGGGCCCCCGGCTTAAAACATTCAGTCTAGCCGGCCATGACCAGCCCAACAATTCAAATGCGATCCCATTAGTCCTCTCACCTATGGATAAGTCTTCATAACAGGTAGGACTGACAATGGCGTGAATTTCAATCCTAATTTGGTTTTGATCCATTAATAAAGATTCATAATTCGAAACAAGTGTAGCAAATATGAATTTAGGGCGATTCGATCCGTTAAGATCCGTCTTTGATACTATCCTGTATTATATGAAACCTGCACAAAATTACTTTGTAAATTTTTTTTACAACAAATTTTCTTTTACTTTCAAAAATCATATATAAAACACTCAATCTTTATTATTTACTATACTATTTACTTTTGCATAATTTTGTTTGCGTAGAACTCTCTTGTACTTTTGAGTGTTTGCGCAAAACTTCTTTGTACTTTTGAACGTTTGAACAAAAATTTCTTGTACTTTTTAATATATCTAGGGATAATTTAGGAGATTCAATTAAAAATTAACGATTTTATTAACTAACGGATATTGGCTATTTTATGCAGTATTTTTTAAAGTACAAGGGAATTTGGTGCAAAAATAAATCACAGGGTAGTTTGGTTTGGTATAGGTTTCACAAATAGGAATTGAGACTAAATATCCCACATTGGTTGAAAATAATAGTTAAGTTCACCTTATAAGGTCTTGGACAATCTTCACCTTACAAGCTAACTTTTGAGATTGAGTTAGGTCCAAGCCACGTGGTGAATTCCAATAGTAAGTTTTACATAAAAGTATATTTAGAATAATCATAGGATAATTTGGTTTGATGTAGGTTTCAAGGACATTTTATAAGTTGAAGATACAAATGGGCCTGAATTCTCAAATTGAATTTCAAATATCCACCGAATTCAGATCAGATTGATGATTTGAAGCATCCTAATGGATTTGGAGGGGATCGGATCATATCAAATTAAATCAGATAATGATATGGGTCGACCCGATTCAATTTATATCCGAACCATTGACATGCATTGCCCATTTAAGAAAATTCCTTAACTGCAATACACGTGGCCCGGTAAATTTGTAAAGTACAATGAAATTTTAATCATCCAAAACGTACATGGGCCAAGCACATAGTATTAATGAATATTGGGCCGTCCAAAACTTATTAGAACTTATAAATGGACAATCCAAAAAAATATAATAGAAATTGTATAATAAAAGTGATTAATCTTTCCTTATTAATTAATACTCCCTTATCGATGAACAATCAGACATTTATTTATTTAAATAAATAAATGTGGGCTTTACATCCGTCTTAAATTAAAGCTGCACCTTTGATCAAATAAAGAAATCAGAAATATTCAAAAGACTGAAAAATTATAAGAACTTAGTAAAGTAAGAAAAGCACAAACATTAAGGAATTAACCTGGTAATATTTTACTTCAGAAGTGGAAGTAATCATGAGAATTTAATACAATATTTCTAACTTTACAGCGGAACTTCACCAAATTTAGAAGTTTAATAAATATTAAAACAGAGTACTAGGTTTTAAAGTGGCATTCGATATGTACGTATCGTATCAATACAAGATCATTATATATTGAGGATATATTAAATTTATTAATTCAACACTAAACTGAGGGATTTAATTCCTTCTTCAAATCTTTTTGGTACGTATAGGTACAATATAATATTAGAGGCTGGTATAATTATGAAAACTAATATTGTACCGAAATATTGGGCAAATTTTTTTTGTCAATATTAGAACCTCTTTTATTGGAGGAAAAAGAAGTGAAAAAGAACTTCAGTACACATTTGTTGGGTTTTTTTTTCTTCAAGTTAACTCCCTGTGATATATCTGGTGAATAAAAGGGCAAAATACTCCCTTTTTCAAGTTAACTCTCACGTACTTTCTGGTGAAATTGGACACCTTATGTGCCACCCCAAAAAAAAAAATTGAAACTCTTATACCAATTATTTGGTAATGAACCTTTGACCTTTGGATTTAAAGTCCATCATATAGAGTATTTCCACTCGCCTTTCTTATAAGAAACTCTTATACCAATTATTTGGTAACATGTTCATAAATTTATCAAAGAAATATTTTGCTAGTTTGTTATTAGGTCCTTCCCAATAAAATAATTGTAAGTTTTTTCTTTTTTTTTTTTTATCTACTAGTCTGTGTTAGGTCATTTCCAATGTGGTGTCTTCAGTGGAATTCGAATTTGAGTATTCTCGGAGAGTCGTAAGTCATTACCACTTGATCCAATCACCCTAGGTAGAATTAAATTTCTTATATTCCATGCAATTACTTCATCCCTCATAAAAAAAGAAAAAGAAAATCCAACCTCGATTTGCTCCATTTGTTTGTTCTTGCCTTAGCAAAATTGACTTTTAGCAAATAACAACGTGATTATGTCAAACAACGTTCAAATAACATTAATTATAGGACAATAATTTGCAATCTTATTTTCAAACAGCAGACGTCATGCATTACCTCAGTATCTCTCCTCTGGTAAAAAGTTTATATAGGTCAATTATGAAATAATCAAAATTATAGGGAGATCTATATCTACTTGAGAAACTACATTAAAATATTTTAATTTAATGGTTCAGTTTGAAAGTACATAATTGTAGTCGTTCTTACTCGTTAAAATTTAACCCGTTTGTGACTTGGACATCGCTCCACAAAACATATTTTAATACGATGATCGAGGATGATGTGGTTACTATAAAAACAAAAAAGTAATGCTCATACACTTGGCAACAATTAGTTCCATTTGATTACTTTTTTTTTTTTAAATTTTTTAGTAATAATTTAGTGCACCATTTTCTTACTTTTGGTACCAAAAAATATTTGTCAACAGATTTAGTATCGTCGTTAGTTAAATTTAAAAATTACTATACGTTAAATTGGTGACCTGGACGTTACGTCAGTTTTAATAATTATAAAATTAATGTCATAAATTATACTAGCTAGCTGACAACACTATCTTATAAAATTCCGTGCTGACAATATAATAATTCGATAGAATTGTCAGCTAGTATAAGTTATTGCATTAATTTTGTAATAATTGAAATTGACTTAATGGTCACATCACCAATTTGACGGTGAATTTCGAATTTAGTTAACGACAATACCAAATGTGGAACGATTTACTAAATTATGGTAACTAATTTGTTGACCTGCATTGTTTGGTACCAAAAATAGAATTGATAAAACTCGATACCAAAAATACAATTATCTCTTTTCAAAATTCTCATCAAATTTTTTCTAAACCACATGTTTGTTCAAGATGCAATTTCATGATCATTTATCTCACGTGTTCATTTTCTTTTCAAAATCTCCTAAGCCCCAACATAAAGAAGATCACGTTATAGGATGGAGTTCATGTAATAAAATTAATTCATGTTTATGTTACTTAATTATTGAACTAAAATATTATGTATATGTATGATTTTATTTATTTATTATCGGACTTAGATTATGTATATGTATGATTTTATTTATTTATAAACCACATGTTTGTTCAAGATGCAATTTCATGATCATTTATCTCACGTGTTCATTTTCTTTTCAAAATCTCCTAAGCCCCAACATAAAGAAGATCACGTTATAGGATGGAGTTCATGTAATAAAATTAATTCATGTTTATGTTACTTAATTATTGAACTAAAATATTATGTATATGTATGATTTTATTTATTTATTATCGGACTTAGATCTCCAGAGATGTATATTAACTTGATATATATAATTTAGATTAGTACTAATCTGTTAATTCAAATCAGATTTATCGAATTTCTACTGAAGGAAAGGTTTAATAAATTAATTTGATCGAATTCGAACGATATATGTCTGCAGGGGGACATTCATGTGAGCATGGATGGTGAGAAGAAAGCACAATATCTCCTTCCCCGGTTGAGTTCATAATCATATATATAGAAATAGAAGTAGATTTTTCCCTCTATAAAATATTTTTTATAGTAACATAATTAAAATGGAAAAGCCTAACTTTAATTTGAATAAATGGTATGTTGAGTCAGAAAAATGTCGACATTTCCACTGTTGTCGAATACAGTACTAGGAAGTTTTATCTTCTTGGTTTTTGAACGTATATGATTTGCTGATGATTGACACCTGTCTTTAAGCATGAAATATTGTACGAGTGTACAACTATTTTAGTCCCGTACGCTCCTTAGTCCAAGGAACTCGTCATCATTATTATTAGTATTATTTCAAGTAATTAAGAAAGATTCCTATTGGTTCATCAACTTGTGTGTTCACGTGGGTTTAGCCAATAGAAATCCATCTTTATATTATAGACTATAATTATCTTTTTTCAGAGCTGAATCGAGCTAATTAACAAATACTCTACGATTTAAAATTAATTTGGAATTAATTTGGCCCCTCATATTTTGAGAGAGGAAAAAAGTCCTTTACGATTTAAAATTAAAATTAAATGGAAGCTACTTTTTTTCCTAGCTACACTAATTACATTAAGCATATATTGAAGTATATTAGAACACCAAAAAGTTTCTTCTTGAGATAACAACATGCTAAAATATTATGGAATATGTGTTTGAATAAAACAAAATATGGGAAATTAACACTTTTGACCTATTCACGAGAAGTTAGTAGGGTTTTCCTTCTTTGTTGTACTGTATATAGTTGCATGCAACATAGAGTTAATACATGGTAGATAGATTAGAATCAACACCTCAATATATATATATTTAGGCATTATCATTAGTTGCAAATCGAGTATTTGCTCCCTGTCTACATTCTCGAACAACCATTTTCGCACTTGGATTGGGTGGTTTGTGTTTAACGAGGTATCCATATGACAATTTTGGTGAATCATAATTCTCGCATTATTAGTTTCACTCTTGTAATTGTAAGCGTGCAAGCAAAAAGACGAATACCGCTCTATCCCCTGATGACTTTGGGCTCTAGCCATTGTCAGCGTGCGAGTATTAGAACAATAACATTATATCCCTTGATTTTGTGGGCTTCTGCTCTAACCATTGTGGGCGTGCGAGCAAGAAAACCAACGTTATATCATAGTCTTTAGGAGCTTAAGCTCTAGCAACTTTGCGGGTGTACAAACAAGAAAATCAATAATACTCTAGCCATTTGCTTTGCAAGTGTTTTGACCAATGTTGGCACGCGAGCTAGAAGAACAATACTATATCCCTTAGTTTTGTGAGGTTACGCTCTGGCCATTGCATGCTCGCAAGCAAAAGATATATATATTGTGTTCTATCCCTTCCCTTTGAGAGCTTACGCTCTACCATATATCGTGGACATGTAGTCATTCCAAATCTGCACTATTGAACTAAAATTTCCCAAACGACCACATATATATTAAAAAATAATGTCCCCAACATACTTTGGATGATGTAGCTTTTCTCGAGTTGATTTAGTGGTCATTTCAGTTTTTGAAAGCAAATCTTGTTTGTCCTAAATTTTTAACACTCTAGTCCTATATACTATAATTAATAATTATTTATGGACAAGTTTGGTATTAACACGTATCGCTTATATATATAGGTCAATTAAAAGTTTTCCTAGTAGACTTAATTGTGTGTCCCACTATATATACGTTAATTTCTAAGATTTATTGAATGAAGGTCCAAATTGAGTCACATTATTGTAGTCTAAGGTCGATATTAATTAATTCAAAGCATCATCCGAAGTTTAATCTTTCTTCTTTTAGGAAAAAAACATGAAATAATGAAAAAGAAAGCATATCTGTATCGTATGACCTTTCCAAGATACAAACCGAGAAAAAGAAAACCAAAAAAAAAAATCTTCCCAATGTTGTACCTTTCAATGTCAGTTGAATTGAAGGCTTAAAGTAACTTAAGTTGAAATAAAGTATTTCCCCTTATAGAAATATTAAGGAAGCAATCAGATTCCCCACGTGTCGATAACTAATAAGGCGACGGCGCTATTACAATTTCCTTAAAAATTTTAATGTAAAATGACATAGTGGTCCACGAGTTTTCAAAATATTGTAGTTTAAGACCCCACTTTATGAAATGTTTTGAGGAATCCAAACTTATATACAATTAATTATTCATAAAACAATTCATTTGCCTATAAAAAGAGCTTGACTTAGATATCATATCATCTCCCAATATTCTTCACCCTATCAAATTGCACTTCATCTCCAAGCTCAAGAAAAGTAACTTTTTGCTTATTTGCTTTTCTAATAATATCTATTTAATTGAATGATGACCTAAATGGTTTTGAGATCTAACCCAGGTAGTCTTGTTCATTTTTCTCAGATAAGAAACCCTAGAAATCTTGATCTGAAAATATGGGTAGGGGAAAAATTGTGATCCAAAGAATCGACAACTCGACAAGCAGACAGGTGACCTTCTCGAAGAGGAGGAGTGGACTTTTGAAGAAGGCGAAAGAGCTCGCGATTCTTTGCGATGCTGAAGTTGGAGTAACTATATTTTCAAGCACTGGAAAACTCTACGAATACTCAAACACCAGGTTTGCACAAAAGAGTCAAAGAAATTAATTGAATTTCCTTATATTAAATTGAGTAGTATGATTTAGATTATTATATAATACCAGATCTCATTTACTAATTGGATTGTGTGTCCGAATCACTTGCTAATGTTTCCCAAAAATGCTCTATGCATTATTTCTATTTGGGTTTTCCAATTCCATTTAAATCAGACTTGTTAAGAATTTAATGCCGTTTGCATGGCATTAAGTTAATTTATGGAAAACAATTCAATGAAATTTGGGTACATTTTTTTTTAATATAACTCACCGTTAGCTTTGATAATAATTGAACAAATAATATATTCTATACATTGCTTTGGTAATTATCACGACACTCTATGAATGTTCAAAGTTTACATATAAACATAGTTAGACAATGTCTCGTTTGACTTTATGAATCAACCTTAATTCAGATTTCATATGTATTCTCTATTTCTTTGAGTACATGATTTGCAACTTAATTAATTTCAAGTTTATTAGCAGAAAATATCTTTCTATTTCTTTTTTTTTTTTCATTAAGTTGAATTAATAATTATATAGGAAAACCTTAAAGTTTGATAAATTAGTGAAGTAATTTAATATTCCGATCCTTATGCTAGCTCTTTGTAATTCTTGGCTTTTCTTTAATTTATCCTTTGTTTTTGTGCATTTGGTATACATGAAAGTTTAATTTATGAAGTGGAGAGCTAGCGCTGTTATAGAACTATAATCTATATAATAATGAAGAATAGTTATTTTATTTTTTTTCATAACTAAGGATAGTACTTCTTAATTTAATGGTTTAATCTTATATAAAATGAGAAGTATTGTAGTATTTACACATATACAAATGTAGCTGTCCAATGAGCTCATCAAGATAGAGGACATTGATAATAATTAACCTGTCCTTTGTACTGACAATAAAAGTTGAAGCGCCAAGAAATGCTTTAGGGATTACCTCATTTACCAAAAAGTTAAAACTAGCTGTAATATAGTTATTTTGTGATTAGATGATACTCTCCAATTATAAAATATATGCAGTACATTTATTTTGTAATTGGTAGAATGTGATCACACCTGATTTAAGTATGATTTTTCTATGATTATAAGGCTAATTTTCTACTTCTTTTTCTGCCAATGTACGTAATAATCTTGATTATAATCTTGATCGAACCTCACCAGCGGCAGTGTGGGAGCAACCTCTCAAAAAATGAGGGGGGCTCCTTGTGCGCAGTGAGCACTGGTCCCAGCCTCTGTTGCCGGTTAAGTCACCATGATTTACCTCCTCTCACAATCCCGTCGGGCAGGGGGTGAGGGGCGCCCGGGGTGAGCGATTTCACATTTTTTGGAACAAGAATAGAGCTTCAGATTGTTTTCACACTTTCGCAATTAATAAATAGGTGTTGCACATGTCATGTTGAGAGGCATTTAAGTGCATTGCCCTAATTATATATATTTAGAGCATCAATGGGGAGAGTAAATTGATTAGACAGTAACTATGTACTAATCACTAACTTTTCTCCCTCACAATCTTCTTCTATTCCTAAACCTCCTATTTCATCAAAATCAAGACGCAACCAACAAACTAATATACATATTTTATTTCATCAAGAGATAATGTACCACATTTAACACTCATTTTGTATGACTTCCTTGTGTATAGTTCTTCAAAGCATTTGTAGATTGAATGGACACGTGGGACATATATTTTCTTCAAGAAAAATGTAGCAAAATAAATTGAGTTAATACTTTCCAAATTATTCCATAAGGATATTATAGAGATTATCTCATTTTTCATTGAAGGTTAAGAAAACATTCGACTCTATTTAATTTTCCATTCTATAGCATCCTAATCTAACAATCTTCTTCATAGATACATAAGTATTTTACTAACTTCATAATTTGTAATAAAATTCCCAACATATCTTTAATGGTTAAATCTTATTATACTTAACTAATCTTAATCTAATAAATATGTTCTATTTTCACATAACCTTAATTAGATAGTTTTTCTTTGTTTAATCAGTAATTATCGTGAATCTGTTGTAAGAAATTAAAGAGCAACTAAAACTCAAGCTCACATAGAAGGAGTGAAGGAAAATATCAAGGCAATTACACTTATAAACCAAAAATTTACTTGTTTCAAATTACTAATTATATAAGTATTTATATGAATTTCTCGACATGAACTAACGAGATCTAGTTCATGAATCAATAAGTAATTTCATGCACCTCATCTAGCTAGTTAAGTTCATGAACCTAACATAATGACAAACTCATCTACTCTTCCTAGTACATGCATGAACAGAACATTGTAATACTTCTATATTTACTTACTAGATTCATGTCTAAATTTAATGAATTTAGCTTATTTATTTCAACAACAATTAAGATATTGAGTTAATGTATATATGGTTAAGGAATTATGTAATAAAGAAATTAATGTTATTACTTAAGTTTGGGTTCAAAATTCTTTCTTGAAAATATTATCACTTCACTTAAGTTATTTTAAATGAATTAATTAGAGTTTTTTTGGTTAACTTTGTAAATTATTTAAACCTATCTAACAAGTAAGTTTTTCCTCTAAGTAAAAAATTATTCTTAGCTTTTAATTTTAAAAATAAATTCTTCATATTTATAAGCATCACAATGTTTTTTTTTTTTTTTTTTTCCAATATAAGTTTATAATAATTTTTAGACTAATTCAATTTAATAGGGCATTAGGGTTTATGTTGAAAGTTATATGGCGAATTTTGTTACAATATTACATATATGAGTATCATCACTGATGTAGGAAATTGATAATAGGAGAATGTAACATAAGTGAGGTACGGAATATAAGCTCACAATTCGTAGAAATTCACTTAAGATATCTCTGGATAAATCAGCACTTAAAGAAATTCATCTTAGAGATTCAGGGATAAGTAAGAACAAAGTTGTATGACTTCACTATAATTTTACTCAATATGGGATAATTTGGATGGTTGGGATGCTGCTGCACCATATGCCTTCGTTGCATGCAAACTCATCTTTGAGTTTCCATTGTGTTCTTCATCATTGTAGGAAGAAATATCAACAAAGTTTGTAGCAGTACTAAGTCAAACGTCATTATTTAAAACCACATAAAGCCACCTTGTAAGTTTTAGAATATGTACTCCAATTTTTTAATCTTGCTCGATAATGGAAGATTTTTCTTCGAGTCTTGGTCAATTTATTCATCAATGTAAGAATGAAGATCACTACAACTATGTAATCACATTGCACACCTTCCTTAGAAAAATAGTGGGAAAGATGTTTTCTTCAAACAAAGTATCCTCGCGTCTACTTAGACTGAACTTAGACATCTATGAACAATAAGTGACTCTCTTTGGTCTCCATATGTGATTCGTTCTTATCTTCTTGATCTTATTGCTTGATTGCCTCCTCTTTTAATTCGGTATCAACATTTTTTTCAACAAGAGATATTATTTTTCGATTTGGACAATCTGATGCAATATGACCAAATCATTAGCATTTAAAACAATTACGAGAATTTGAAGCAATAGATGGTTGTTAGTTATTTCTAATTTTGGATCATGATTGATCAAACTTGATTCTGTCGGTAGTGGGTTGGAATTGTTGTTGTAGCCTTTACTAGTAAAACCCTCTTCCGCCGATTATCTCACACCACTTCATCATGCTTCCTTCAATTGTTTTTGTACTTTGATTGCAAGCTTTAAAACATCATTGTAAGTTCAATATTTTTTTTGGTACAAAAGGGCAAGTAAAGAACAAACTAACTATCCCCTTCTAACAATTCCAACAAATTCTGGGGAGGGGTATCTCTTAGGTGTATTCCTACGGGTGGTAAGCATATATTATGAATTTTTGCTCGAAGACCACCGAGGTAGAGTGCAATAGTTTGTTCCTACGGCTCCATTATGTCACAAGCATATTAAGAGGAGATCAAACTCCGCCAAATATTCCTCCACAGGAAGATCCTTTTGCTGAAAATTGTGTAATTTCAAGAAGATATCTTGACGGTAGTTATCGGGTAAAAATGTTCCTTTTTCATTTTATCTGAAGTGATAGTACGGCTCTTCATTTCACGTGCTCGTCGAATTAAATGTTCCCACCAAATTTAAGCATGCCTTGTCAGTTTGATGGCTACAAGTTTCACCTTGCGGCCATCGTGTACATCTTTGTAGTGAAAAAGTCTTTCTACTTTTATGCAACCAATTTGAAATTTCTTCAGCATTTATTTTTCCAGCGAATTATGGAATATCGACCTTAACATCATATTTTCGAGGAAAAATCTGTCTTGGAGCTCTTTGTCAAAGTCTACTCGAGTCACAAAATGGTTCGTCCCTTCACCTTCATAAGAAGTATCACCCTCAGAATCGTGATTAACATCATGATCCTGGATTTCAAAACACAACAAACGATGTTGAAGTCGCTCGACTTGTCTTCTCAAATCGTTCATCTCAATATCTCAAAGATCTCTCTCACGAACCGGAGTAGTATCGACATTTTGTTCATGCCTATATACCACGACCATCCATGGCAAACCTGGGCTCTAAATACCAAGTATGATGATGGGAATAGATGATAGGGAAAAGTAAGAGAAGTGAGGAACGGGATATATGCTTACCACTCGTAGGAATACACCTAAGAGATACATGCTTTAGGATAACTTACCAGTCAGAGGCATCTATTCTAGATACACAAGGCTAAGTAAGAACATATTCTTAAGACTTCTATATTATTTCACTCAATGTGACTTGTTGCAAATGAAAATTAAAATTCACTATTTATAGAGTCAGGACAACCCTCCAGCCTAGGCAAATGGATAAGACTTAGATAAATTGAAAAGACTTCTTAAGAGACACTTGAGAACTTTCTGAACATTATTATATTCTAGAAACTTGAAAAGGGCTTTAAAACATTATGGATTAGTGGATAAATTCAGAAAATTTGCCTAAAGTTCCTTGAACCAGTAGATGAACCACTCTTGGGACTGTTCTGCCACCTTCTACAAGAATTGTCATTAACTTATTCTAGAGAACTCCAAATTATGAACTGTTTCTTGCATTGAAAACTAGTCTTCTAAAGTTTTCCATCCATATAAACTTATAATCGCCTAAAACAATCTGGATCGAGAGATACATGCATTTGAAGTTGACTATCGTTTCTGCATTTTCGAACTTCCATACCTCTTCAACTGCATTCATTATTTATGGGGTAATTTGGGTAGTGCAATGCATTGGGATGCTCTTGCTTCAATCACTCCTTGTTTTTCTTCACATTTTTGTATGTGAGTGTTGTACGTTAAAGATGCAAATATATTATAAAACCTGCAGTTTAATTAGCTTGAATTAATCTTCACATATGATTTATAAGAAATATCATATTCCTCCAACTTATTGAAGTTCAGAATATGTGCGCGCACATGAGTGATTGGTACTATGAGAGTATGATATATTTTCGAGAAACATGTACCTACTAACATTTTCAGAATATAGATGATCTATTCTATTCGATAAGGTTGTCCAAATTATGACGGATCCTGACTTCACTTGGATCTCACTGTTAGTGCATGCAAAAGTTGATAACTTATATATATCTTGAGAAGTACAAATCCACTTAGAAAGTATATAATAGTCTTTTAATTACTATTTTGTGGCTTGCTCGATCTTTACATTATTAAGGAAATTAAATTTCTGAATGACCTTTCTTCTTGTGTTTGTATCAACTGCAGTATTAATTCTTTTCATGTATACTGTCATAAGAACATACTCTGATTTTTATTATTAAAATTTTCATACTATATTCTTGAACTTTATCAGCATGAAATCAATTATTGGAAGATATACAAAAACAAAAGATGAGCATCATCAACTGCTTAATCCTGGGTCAGAGGTCAAGGTAATATTTGTTTTGATTCATTCTAATTTGAAGCAAGGTAAAGATTATTATGACTGCTTGTCCCAAGCTTTTGCAATGCTTATTCATATAAAAATAGTATTGGAAATTTTAAATTAATCCCGATCCTCGTGCTTTTGCTAGTCTATTCATAAGAAGAGTGCATTTGATATTTTTATCAGAGAAGTAGAGAGAGTAGCAGAGAATTATATTTAGAAGACTGCAGTTTGATGAGTCGGTATATATGTAGAGAGAAAAAATTGAGTGAGTAATAAATAAAGAAGGATTATTTATCCTCCTTTCTTCTTCTCCGAGATTTCTTATGTGTATCGTTGTGTGCGTGCTTGTGTTTTACTAATTAGACAATTACTTTCGTTGATTTATTCTTCTTGGAAGCCTGACACATAATGTTTGGCTCTAATTTATAGCTTATGTGGTAATTAGTTTACAAAAATATAGTACCCTAATAACATATGGAACTTGACTAGATGTATACCTTTATCTCACACTTTATCTAAGGACACAAATTAGTTCTTGAGCCAAACTAAGTACTTTGAGAAAACCAATAGTGTATAAAAAATTACAATAAATAAAATGTCAAAGTATAAGTCACAGCGCGAACCTCTCATGACAAAGGCATGGTTTGCATCTCAGAGTAGAGTTTTCAAGAGCTCTCTCTCTCTCTCTCTCTCTATATATATATATATGTACAAGTACAGCCTCCTTGAGCAAGCCATTTCTTTTGGGATCGGAGGTTCTGCAGATAATCCTACATTTGAATATAAAGTGAACCTCCAATGATAACAATTTTTTATGGTTATGTATATAGTTTTTTGTATATTAGTACTTGAATTGTTTGTTTGCTTACCACATTAGACACACTCCATATATATTATGCTTCAACTTTTGCAATGAATACTTGCTAGTTTTGGCAATCGGAGGCAGCCACTTTACGACAACAGTTACAAGACTTGCATGAGAATCATCGGTAAAGTCTTGTTTACATTCATCATGCTTCTAAATAATCATGATTTTATTTTAAAAATAAAAAACAAGAGATAATTATATATGTATAGATTGCTAAAACATTAATTTGAATCATCCCTTCAAAATAGATTATTGGAAAAAGTAAGCTTTTTCTTCATGATAGTAGCGAGAAAAATAAGATTGTTATTTCAATTCTTCGAATCTAGCTAAGACACATTTGCACAGGCATAATATATATATCTTAGATTCACTTTAACGCTCAGTATAAGACAGGAAAATGATGGGAGAAGGATTACATGGATTGAGTGTCAAAGATCTACAAAGGTTAGAAAACCAACTGGAAATAAGCTTACGAGGCGTGCGCATGAAAAAGGTCAGACCTCATGTGTACTACTTCAAAATCCAATCTTCTGAATTATTTTGTATTTTTCTGGAAAATATTAATGCATATATGTCATTTTCTGAACTTCTGGTGTACCACAGGAACAGATATTAGCTGAAGAAATTCAAGAGCTAAGCAGAAAGGTGTGTCAAATGTGCAAACCAAGCATATATAATCAACAATAAACAAGAAAACATATAGTACTAAAAATTACATATCAATTTGGATTTGTTTCAGGGAAGTTTCATACATGAAGAGAATGTTGAGCTCTATAAGAAGGTAAAACTCATTGAACAAGAAAACAGGGAATTGTATAAAAAGGTATTATGTAAAGTAACTTACTGAAAACTTTATCAATCAATTTTAGATCTTATATAAATGTGCTGCTGAACTCTGTTGTGCCTCAGGCTTATGGCACAAGGGACATAAATGCAACAAATGGAACTGCTTTGGTCCCATTTGGTTTCACAATTAGTATGGAACAACATGTACCAATTGATCTTCAACTAAGCCAGCCTGCACCACAAATCGAAACACCGGTCAGAGATACCGAATCAAGATAACATGATATATTTGGACATCGTCGATCCACTCAGGTCAATTACATGTGCTTGTTTTTGCAAAATAAAACAGCTATATATAGGCAAATAATTTGTATTTTTAATTGCACATTACAACATGGGTTTTACTGATTATTCGATCCAAGATTTGTAATCAGCATAACAGAGCTTTGATTTGGTGCTACCGGGAATTAAATCCACTATTTGCCGGAGTAAAAGTATAAAACATGCATATATGGTATTTGTGCTAAACATGAATGACGACTTCCAATTGGATGTAGATAAGTTAATGAAAGTATCATGTGATATTGATGCCAAAACTTTAAACAGGTTAATGGCCCAATTAGACTTAAAGCCGACAACTGGTTAGACGACATTGCGATTCAGAATACTTCATGGCATAATTTAGGATAGAATAAACCAAAACATGGTCTAAATGTTCATGTTTTACACACAGCAAAACCTGGATAAATCATGGCAACAACAAGCCACAAAATGTGTTAACGAAACAGAAAAACTAAAAAATCAAAAGGAAAATTATTACAGAGCAAAACAGATACGAGTAGCAAGATCAGCAAACATTGATCACCATTTACATTTACGATTGCTTGTAAGATTACAAATTTATTCTATACATTAAAAGGCATTGTAACATAATTGGCTTGAATGTAACAGGGCACTTACAAATTACAATACTACGTGAATGGGCAAATGGCTTATTGTCGTACTCTTCTTTCTTTGGATTAAAGAGAGGTTTAAGGAAATTAAATGAAAGATTAAACAGATTATTGGGAGTAATTGGAAATTGCTCTCATGAATAGCGAAATAAATGAAGGTTAATTAGAATTATACTATAATTAGAATTGATCGTGTGATTCGTGAAGATTGTTTTATTAATGGGAAGGAAAAATTAACTGAACTCAACCCAGACGTGTTCTATTTCTTCCGCGCGCGCGCTAATGCAAAAGGTCTATTATATACGGATCTCATTGCTACAGTGATGTGCAATTCCAGCTGAACTCGCGCTTATCTTTGTGATTCTACTCTTATTTTATCTAATTGCCCAAAATTTAAGGGCATGTTTGTTTGGTGTTTGAAAAAGTAGTTTGGGAGAGTAGTGGAGGTTTGTGAAATAATCTCGATTTGCGTAATATTGTTTGTTTGGGTTTTGAGAGTGGTTTGAGAAATAAAGTATGTGTAGGTTTTTTTGGAAGAGTTGGGTTGTAGGTGTAAGATGTGTAAGACTTTATGTCAAATCATGTTTGTTGTGAGATAAATTGTGTAAGAGATATGTTACTTTATGTCAAATCAGAGTAGAGTTTGTATAGGTTTTGTTTAGAGATAAGAAAATAGTTGTTTGTTTGAGTTTTAAGATAGTAGTTTGAGAAAATTGAAAGATAAAAAATTTATTTTAGAAAATAGAAAACGTGTTTGTTTAGCATTTCCCAAACACGAAAATTTTTTGGGAAACGCCAAACAAACAGGCCCTAAATTGCCCGAAATTCCCTTATGTTATTTTTATTAGCAAGAAAACTCTTGTGTCATTTTTCTTTTTTAGGTTGCACAAATACTTTAAAATTATATACCGTGCAGTATCGGATACTTGAATATTCAAATACTCACCCAATACGTATTTGACACACCACCGTGACATTTGCAAAAAAATGAAAATAAAAGTGAAAAAGATATATTGTTCAAATATAGTGGAGGGCATATCGGACACACCCGTTATACTTAGTCCATCTCCAACCCAATGGGGGGTGGGTACTTAGGCCATCTCCAACCCAATGGGGGGTGGGTGGAGATGGCCCAATAGTACAGCCCTAGAAGGTCTCCAACCATCCAGGGCTGTCTATGTACACAACCCTCCAATTTGGACGCGCTGTTCAGCGCGTCCATTACCAAGTGGTGCCACCTGGTGCATTTCCTCTATTTTTTTTAATTAAATTAAAATATAAATATTAATAAATAAATTATTAATAAAAAATTTTAAAGAATTAAAAAACTTGACTACAAATTTAACAATACCTTATTTAATTTAACTAACTAAAAATAAAAGTTACATTTAATTATAAAAGTTGTTTTAAAATTTGATTTGAAATATTTAAATTTTAGTTAAACTCTAATATTGCATATATGTTAAATGTACAATTGGGACAAACTGTAGTAATACATTGTTGTATTGTTGCATTTTCTATGTTGTCTTTATCGTTGCAATTTCGTTGTTATTTCCGTGTAATCGTTGTTGTTTTTCTTGTCCCCGATGTAATATTATTATGCTTAATTTTATTATTGTCTCTAAAATTATTATTATGCATTTTCATATTTATTATTAATATTACTTATTTTTAAAATTATTATTATTATTATTATTATTATTATTATTATTATTATTATTATTATTATTATTATTATAGATAATATAGGTGAGAGGGGAAGTTTTTTTTTTAATTAATTGGAGGAGATAGCCCTATGGATCGAAGACGATGCTTAGGGGGGTGCAGATTCACCCGGATGGAGATTGACACCTCTGGACTGTGAATAGCCCTCCGGGTTGGAGATGGCCTTAAGTCTTTCCACAAATAATTTCTAGATTATTTATATTAACAAAATGATCTTCACGAAACATTTGAAAATTTTAAAAAAACCGATGACCTTGCATATGGTGTTAAAATTGGTTTTACTTGGAACACTTAGGCCATCTCCAGCCGTGGGCTGGGGGCCGCGTGAGTGTCGATCCGGGGCGGAGAAGTGATCTCCAGCGGTGGGGCGTGGCGGGCTGCAGGGCAGTACGGGCTGGGCGGCGGTCGTGGGCGGGAACAGCTCCAAGCTCTGGTGCCGCGTGAGAATTCTGGAAGAAAGAGGGGAGAGTGCATAGCACTCTCCTTCTTTAAGTCTGGTTCCTTTTTTTTTTTTTTTTTCAATCTTTTTAGCTTTTAGCTTTTAATTGTTTGTTTGGTATTTTTTTTTTTTTTTTCAATCTTTTTAGCTTTTAGCTTTTAATTGTTTGTTTGGTATCCTGAAGGCTGATTTAAATGGGTTAATCCTCTGTAGCTGCTCGTTTATTTTTTATTTTTTTAGTTTTTAATTGAGAAATGTAAATGATTCATTAGTATATTAAATGAAAATATAATTGCACACTTACACAAACAATTAAAACTGTTATTTAAAGTATGAAATACTTGAAAATATAATTACACACTTACAAAAATGATTTAATAAGAATAAAATTTCCTCTAAATTAGAATTAGAATTACTTGAAAATATAATTAAACACCGACAAATAATTTAAATTGATACCCTAAGCATAGAAATATTTAAAAACATACTTAATTAAAAAAATACATAAATTATACAATTTACATATATTATACAATTTACATATATTGTTAACCATATTTTGCGTAGACATTGGCGATTAAGTCTTGCTGGAGTCTACGGTTGGTTTCTTTAGATTAATTATAATTATAATTTATATTTTTATGTTTAAATATTTTAATTATAATATTTTTAAATTAATTATATTATTAAAATAATAATTATTATTATTCTATAATAATAATAATTATTATTATTATTAATATCAATATTAAAACTATTATAAAAAGGGTGAGAGTGGGGAAGAAAAATATTTGGAAGAAATTGAGTGCTGGAGACCACTACTGGAGATGATCATCTAGAGCCCGGGCTGGATCGGGGGCTGGCCCGGAAGCTGGCTCGGGAATGGCCCCGGGAAACCATTGGAAATGGCCTTACATGAGACCGAGATAGATGAAATGCAGTTCATTTCAAAATAAAATAAAAGGTTAACTAAGTATTAATTACATAATATTTGTTGTCCATTTTTAATAGGACAAAAAAAATGTCCATTTTTAAAAAATGGTTTCTAACTCTATTTTTTTTTAAATAACACTTATCTTAGACAAATCCTGTTCTATAAATTTTGAAAATTTATATCTGTCATATCCGTGTAATGTATTTATTATTAGGCAAGCCAATGCATCCTCAAGTACTGGACAATTCCAGATCAAACAGGGGGAGAGCGATATACTCTTTAAATCTCGTATCTATTTTTCCAATAATTATTTATCATTATAGTTAAAGGATATCAAATTATGCTCCTAACTTAACTTTTTGCAGACCCCATTAATTATAATTGTTTTAATGGAGTTTAATTCCAAAATGTTTACAAAGAGTTCTCGAAATTTTGATCCATAGTTTGTGCGTAGATATATAAAAGTTTAAAAACCAAGTAGATTGAGAAACATATATATCTCTCTTGATTAAGATCTCACACCGGGAAAAAAAAAGAAAAAAAAAAACTTGAAGAAATAGTGAAAAATCACTTATTATGTACAATGTGTTGTCGCCTCCTACAATCTTGGAATCCTAGCACGTACTGTTGATCATCTCTGTGGCAGCCCTCATCAAAGTTCTGAGAATAGCTAACGGCGTCGTATTGGAAAGTGAGAGGCTTCGGCGCCGTACGATAAATGCTGTTCTTGCTTTCGTTCACTATCTTTCGGAGAAGCTTACGCAGTTTCCGATTGCGACAGCTGTTGTTGTCTCCTCGGCTTATGTGAATGCGGGAGTACTCTTCGTGCACCGGAACGCACGACGGCGACATACAGCTAATGGACAGGTAGGATGACCGCCGGGTAACAATATCACCTCCCATCTTTTATTTTTTATTTTGTTGGATTAGGTTTTATTTGTCAGGTGAGAGAGAGGCTAAGGCTGGAGAGAGTATATATATGTATGTACACTGTTGTGTTGGGTGTGGTTTAACTTTATACTATTAATTTGCACATGGTGTGGCCAGTGGCATCCGATGTGGGGGAGTGCAGAAAATGTTTTTAATTATTTAATCCTTATTGTAAAGTTTTTGTCGAATGAATCTTTCATCTTATTTCAATCTTATGCAATGTATTTTTGAATTCGTAAATACATATAAACTTCTATGAAACTTGGAAAAATGTGTGAATCTTTCGTTCATTAACGCGCGTGTGTTTCACGCGAACAATATGTGATTTTTGTTGTTTTTGCATAGTTTTTTCAGCTAAATTTCCTTGTATTTTTTAACGTTTGCGCATAATCCTCTTATACTTTTGAATGTTTGGACAAAATTATCTTATACTTTTGAACGTTTGCACATAATCCCCTTATACTTTTGAGCGTTTAGACATAATTTTCTTGTACTTTAAATATATCTAGGGGTAATTTAGGCAGTTCAATTAGAAATTAATGGTGTTAGTAATTAACGGAGAATGAATGATTTATGCAGGATTTGTTATAGTACAAAGGAATTTGACGCAAAAGAAAATTCACAGAGTAGTTTTATACAGGTTTTCTGTAACATATGGTAGCATCGTGTATTTTTTCTTGGAACTTGGGTGTTAATTTTGCAGGATATTTAGCAATTGGGCGGTGGAGGATTGATGATTGTTATCCATGTCACATTGATTAACCATAAATCATTCTTACTACTCCCTCCGTTTCAAAATATCTGTCTTTTCACATGTATGCACACAAATTAAGAAAATCATTGAATATGGCTGAATTCTATTGAAAAAAAATTGAAAAAGACTAAAATACCCTTTTAATTAATTATCCTCCACTAATGTTTGAGAAAATTTATGAGCATAAAGGGCAAAAATGGAAAAATAGCAATTAATGCTTTATTGAAAATCCAAAGTGACAGATAATATGGCACAAAAAAATCTTTCCAAAACGACAGATATTATGAAACGGAGGGAGTATTAAACTTGTTAATCATTCTGTTGTTTGTAATTAATCGGTTAGAGATTAAAAAAGATGCGTTAGTTGCTAACCTACTAATTTATTAATTAACTAGCTACCACCAATTCTTTTCCTCAATGGTGGTTGTAAATTCTAATTAACTGCAATACCATCGTCTTGTTAATTTGAAGCAAAACACGACTATGTAATTAGAAAAAATATATATTTGAATATATTTATGTTCAACATTGTTACCGTTATAAGTAAGAGTTTTCTTGTTGAGGAAAATTAATAATGATGGAGTTATGTTAGGAACCAAAAAGCGAAGTTGTTAACATCTTTTAGGTGGCTGGCTAATCTATACCTGACGACAAGTGAAAATGGTGTGGATAAGATACAATTATGGCATAGGAAATCACTTCAATTTTATAATAAAAATAACAAATGCAAATTGAGTAATTATGTGAGACGGAGCTTTAGGTGGCTCTTTGAATGATTCAGAGTCTATTTAGATGAATTTTGGTCCAATTTTATGGGTATCGTTTAAAAAAAATGATTTGAGTAATTTTGGTGATTCATATTGAATTAATGAGATGCATGCCTCTGTTTTATATAGATGAGCAACCTCTCAAAAAATGAGGGGGGCTCCTTGTGCGCAGTAAGTACTGGTCCCAGCCTCTGTTGCCGGTTGAGTCACCATGATTTACCTCCTCTCACAATCCCGTCGGACAGGGGGTGAGGGGCGCCCGGGGTGAGCGATTTCACCTTTTTGGAACAATAAATCAATTGCAATGGGAACAATTTCATCTCACCCTTGACCCTTTTGGTGAGCCGTTTGTTTAAGATTTTCTCAATCAATCAATCAATCAATCAGAAAACTAGAAATAAATAATGGATGTGTAAGAAGAAACATGTGATTTTGGTTTTGACAGTCCAAGCCAAGAAGCAAGACTTGTGGCCTGTGGGGGCTAACTTTGTTGTCGTCACAATCAAATATTTGGTACCGATACTCTGAGTCTGCGCGCGGGGATACTTTATGAACAGAAGGCAGCCCCCACTCAACTCTTATCTTGATTTTCGTGCTTTTATCGGATTTTACCTATTCTGATTAATATTCCAATCAATTATAATTTATAAGTCATCATCCAATACAGTTCCATTCATGGTTTTATATTCTCTCTCTGAGTACGAACATCGGACTTGTTTGGACTCACGGGGAACCTTGGGCCGGGTTGTCCTACTGCTACTAGTTTAGAAATTCATTCATTTTTAATTTTCCATAATCTCTTAGTTATATATATATATATATTTAATCAGATAAAGTATATTCTTCTAGCTAAATGAAGAAATAGCTCAAGTGCTTTGCTTAATTGGTAAAAATAATTGAGTTATTTTTATTTATAAAAACCCATGTATTCTTTTTTTAATACAAAAAAAAAAAAACTCATTTAAACTTTCTTCACAAGTTAATATGAGGATTATTATCAATTTTTAAAATGAAAGAGGATTATTGTTAATTTTTAAAGTTAACAGAGGAATAATTGATAATTTTTTTAAATTAATTGGGGTGCTTTTGTATTTTTTTGATAGGGGTATTATTATAATTTTTCCTTCAAAAATATGTAGTCTAGCTTGAAAGGAGGCTTTTACTAATAAAGAAATAGCACTTATGATTTTTTGCTAATAATAATAACATAGTGGAATTTTTACTAATTGGACAAAGCGTAGGAAATATTTTTGCATTTCACTCTATAATCTTCATCTCTCAAAATATAAGCCCAAGATTTTCTGCGCCAATTTTTTTTTTCCGAGAGTTTTAATCTCCTTTTAAATACATCGAACACATTAGGTTGAAATATCTCCCAATAAAAATTTGAACTTGAATTCGCTATATTATGATGACTAGTTCCTTGATTGCCAAAATTGGTATGTCATTTCCGGTGGCCGTGGCATTCACCTCACGCAGGGACGGACCCACGTAGGGGCTAGTGGGGTCTATAGCCCCCACTCAAACATATATTAGCAGTATTATTAGTTTTGCTAACAAAAAAGTCAATTTGGTGCATTGATTTGTCTTATGCAAGATGAGGCATTATACTGGAAGCCAGGGATCGATACACATGTGGAACTGCTGTTTTATAATTAAATTCTTACACCTTTTTCTTTTGATTTATTATTTTTTCTTTCCAATTTTAATTGTTCTTTAAATATTTCTCTTGGTAATTGTTCTTTGATATGATATATCTTAATAATTTTTTTAATTTTATTTTTTTCTTAATTTTTATAGTACGGTTTCCTCGTATAATATTTTTGTTTAATAAATTACTATACAAATTTTTGCCTCCCCCCATAAAAAAAATATCGATCTAGCTTTGAATTTTGAAAATGAAAAATCGACGTTGTCAATAATTGTGAATGTAATTGGTGTCATTTGAAATTATAATTAAGATACGTAGATTTTTTGGGATCATAAATTAGTATTATATTTAATTAAAGTAACATGTGAAAGTTATTTTCATCAAACTTCACCTCCTCTTATTTTATAAAAAATTTCTCTTGAATGAAATATTTTTTAAGTTTGACTGTTTCATTATTTTTAATTTTATTTTTTTGTATTTCGATTATTAAATTTATCGTAGGACCTTAGCCCCATGGATTAAAGTTCCAATTTCTACGTATGTTTCGGTTAGTTGTATATTAGAAATTTTTCAAAAAATCTTTGAAAAAAATGTAAATATAAAAAAATAGGTTAAAATAGAAACTACTCTATATTCTCGTTTTGGGTAGCTCAAATACGAAGACCTTTTAATATTTTCGATGCAAATTATCGAAATTTTGATATATGCTTAGCCAGTTAGCCCCCACTGCCCCGGATTCCTGGATCCGCCCCTGACCTCACGTGTACCTTAATTAAAGTAATGCACCTGATTGACATAGGCTCCAATTCTTTTTTCTTCTTCCACGAAAATTAGTCGCTAAAATCATTAACCCACTTTCTTTACTTTTACGGAGCACGATATCCTATTGATGATTAAATCGATGTTTTGGTGTAATTTCTTGAATCAACACGAAAGTTGTTGACTTGAAATTTCGAAATGGGAAAATACATTTTTAGTTCCGTAGGAGTGGACACCAAACGGTTTTAGTACCACGCTTGAAATTTGCACTTGGATTTCATCCAATAGGGATCAAAGAGCAAATCAAAAGTGCAAAAAAATACTATCCCATGAAACCAAATGTGCAAGAAAGGCAAAGATGAAATGCGCAAAAGATAGAGAAACAATAAATTGAGATTGAAGTGGACAACAATACTATCCCATGATCTTCGTTTTTGGCTGAAAACTTGAGATTGAAGTCATAAAATCCTTAAACTACAATTTATTGAAGAAAAACACGGAGCGCAAATAATCAATATAAATGTAAATGGATTCTTCGTGATTTTAGTGGGAAACTTGAGGAAAATAATCCATTATTATTATTATTGAGAGACAGATAAAATTAATAAAGATCTAACGGGAATGGACTAAAATACCCTACAAACGGCGAGTTAAATAGCCAGAAGAACGCCCATAGTGCAAAGTGAAACGAAAACATTATTTTCAAGGTGCAATATGCTATTACATTTTCTTTGAGATTGCAAAGTGGGATTGAACCCCCAAATTAATTGCGAACAATGAGCAAGTTTCTCATACTAAAAACTCGCAAATGTTGCTGAGTCTGACTCTGAAAATCAAGTGGTCTTGTTAAATTTGAATAACAAGGTAAGTGGTAAACAATTATTTCCTTAGATGTTTATACGTAACATGTAATGCTAGTGTTAATATATAAAAAGCAAACTTTTCTTTTTGTAGGGAATCGATCGATGGTTCTAAGGTAGGTAGAAAAATTGTTGGAATCTATTCACATAAGAAGAATACGGTCCCTGCCGATGTATCCGCCATTGTTCCTGGTGGCATCAGAATGGGTAAGAACTCCGCCGTTTTACTTCTAAAGGTCTTATAGAGAGTTGCCGGGTTTTTTGATTCTGCTGTAAAAGTTGGCTTTTAAAAATAAAGGCTGAGGCTAAAGATTCTTACTTGATCTTGTATTCTCTGTATATACTTGGAACCGTTTAAGAATTTGTGTTTGTCTCTCGTTTTTAATTTGTTTGCTCAATACAGGTGAAGATAGATATTAGCTAAGAGTTTGAAACTAACTAAACTTTGTACACTAGCTAAATATTTGAAAGGAAAGAAAAACTAAATTGCAAAGAGGTGAATTGGGCAGGAATCTACAGATAAATTAGGATATTTTGAATCTTCTTCTTTCTTCTTTTGTTCTTCTGCAGAATTTGCACATTGAACTCCATCTTTTTCTTCCAATGTAGACCTTTAAGCATTAAGCTGGAGAAGTATTCTTTTTTTTTTTTTTTTTGATTAATTTATAGCTGTGGTTCTATTCTGAAGAAAACCATCTTCTGAATATCTTTGCCTGATGAATAGAGATGACATGTCATTGCCTGCCTTGTTATCCTTTTTTCAGCAAAATGAAGTTCGATTTAATTCAATAAATAAAAGCTTTTTTCCCCAGGAAGAAAGATGGATTGAGGTCATACCAAAATCTGTGACATATATATATCTTCAACACTCGTACGATTTTGAAGTTTCACCTGTTGGTTGAATCTAATAAGCAAAATATAAGGAAATTATGTCAGAACATCATCAATCGACTGGAGTTTCAACTTATTCTATGCTCGTCAAATTTTAGTTTTAAATTACCAAACAAAACAACTATCAAATTTGAACAATTAGTTGTTGGATTTGACTCGCATTATTTTTATGTGGTATTATTGTTTTGCATTTGATTCCGGAGCGAGTTGTACAAGATCTTCTTTCCCTAATTCATATGTAAATCATATCTCATTCGCAAAATAATATTGAGAAATCACAACAGCAATCAAAATCAAAATGAGATCAGAAAAAATCCTAACCGCACATTACCCACCCGCCCGAATTACCCAATTTCATATACAACCTCTCCTATTGCTCATCCTCATGGCGACCCGTTTTTCTCTCTCTCGCTCAATCCATTTCCAACCCGTCTGCTTAATAAAACCCTCATCATCCTCTCTCCTCCCCAAACCCTCTAAATTCCTATCTTACCCCTACCGTTCCCTTAAATCTCGACCCTGTCCCCTCTGGTCTTCTTCATTCTCACTCTGCCTTCTCCGCTCCCGCTCTCACGCTAAGCCTCCACACAGATCAATCTCATCAGTCCGATCATTCTCAAACTCAGTTTCATCCACGGTGCCTCAAGCTTCCTCTGCCGCCGCAGTAATGGCAGACGTCGAAACTAATCCTCTCTTGAAAGAGTTTTACTTTCCACCGTTCGATTCAATCGAAGCCGAGCACGTCCGCCCCGGTATCCGTGCCTTGCTCGAAAAACTCGTAAGACTATTTTACTTTTCTTCGTGAAGTTTATGTATTGATGATCCATTTTGATTGCAATTTTACGCGTTTGATTGACTTGGGGGATGAATTGTAGGAATTTGAACTGGAGGAACTGGAGAGGACGGTGGAGCCGACGTGGCCGAAGCTGGTGGAGCCGTTGGAGAAGTTGGTGGATAAGTTGGCGGTGGTGTGGGGTGCGGTTTCGCATCTCAAGGCCGTCAAGGATAATGCAGAACTCCGTGCAGCCATAGAAGAAGTCCAGGTACTGTAGATGAATTTGTATTTGTATCCATTATATATTTTACCTGGCTTTGTCAGTGTTTTTGGTACTAATTTTGGTTTTATTTTGGATTTTTAGCCTGGAAAAGTGGCTTTTGAGCTGAAATTGGGTCAAAGCAAGCCACTTTATAATGCGTTCAGAGCTATTAGAGAATCTTCTGACTGGGATGCATTAAGTGATGCTCGTAAACGAATAGTTGAATGTATGTTATAATTGTTGTATGCTTGTGCGTAGTTTGGATTTGGATTAAGCTTTTTCCTTGGTCCCTGAGTTATGAAATTCTGCTTCATTAACAGTTTCCTAATGATGTAGTTCTAGTCTTGCATTGAGCTTCTTACTGATCTTTTTATTGACCATTTTTTGCAGCGCAATTAAAGGAGGCTGTTTTGAATGGTGTTGCTCTTGAAGATGATAAAAGAGAGGAATTCAACAAGATTGAACAGGTGTTTGGAATAGATTTATTAAGTTTGTTGTCAAATAGCTTCAGTTTTTCTTTTGTAAGAATTCCGGCAGTATAGTTCATTGGGAGTAATTGAGCAAGGTAGGTTAAGTAGAGGGAAAATTAATGTTAATTAACAAAATACATAAGTTAGCATGCTCTAGTGATTTAAGGTATACCTCCAGTCTGGGAAGAGAAGATTTGGTTTAGTTGATGAAACAATTTGTGAATGTCTACTAGCCTTATGTGTTTCTTTTATTTTGCTCAAAGGTGCATCTAGTAGCCCTACTTCTAAGCTAATACAGGTCTTCTTTTATTTTCTACTCTCAGGGTTTTTACACGTCTCTTTGTTCAATCCTCAGCCATTATTATTAATTACTTGTAAAGAAGTGTTCAATAGCTAGTTTGATTTCTTTTTTTTTGGGTATATTTTGAAGCTCCGTTTGTGACAGTTTACTTCAGGAGTTTACTCTTTTCTCTTTCTAACTTATTTACAGGAATTGGCTAAACTGTCCCAAAAATTTGGGGAGAATGTTTTAGATGCAACAAAGAAGTTCGAAAAATTAATAACAGACAAAAATGAAATTGAAGGTTTGCCTGCTACAGCTCTTGGATTGGCTGCCCAAACAGCAGTGTCTAAGGTACTCCAAATATTAAATAATTAGAATATATGTCCAATTGTTATATTTAGCTTCAATAGTGACATGTCGTCCATAAAACAGGGACATGAAAATGCTACTGCAGAGAGTGGGCCTTGGATAATAACATTGGACGCTCCAAGTTTTACGGCTGTAATGCAGCATGCTAAAAACCGAACTTTGCGTGAGGAAGTCTATCGTGCCTATTTGAGCCGTGCTTCTAGTGGAGATCTCGATAACACACCAATCATTGACCAAATTTTGAAGCTCAGGCTTGAAAAGGCTAAGCTTCTTGGGTACAATAACTATGCAGAGGTATGTTTGTAAAATTTAATGCATCTTTCAGGGCATGCCTGACAAGGTGACTATTATTAGGTAAGTATGGCAACGAAGATGGCAACTGTTGAAAAGGCAGAAGAGCTCCTTGAAAAACTTCGCATTGCATCCTGGAACCCTGCGGTTCAAGGTCTTGTATTTTGATGATGAATGGTTTTATGTATATATAAAAGTGTACAAGCTGAATATGTTCTCTATTGATCCCTTTATTTGTTTGAAGAAAAGTTTTTATCTACTTAGATGATTTTGGCTGAAAGATCATCCATTAATTAGTCGTCATTGAATCTTTGCAGATATGGAGGACCTGAAAATTTTCGCAAAGAATCAAGGTGCTTCAGAAGCCGAAGACTTGAGTAATTGGGACATCAGCTTCTGGAGTGAGAGATTGCGTGAATCGAAGTATGACATTAATGAGGTGGGATTTCTCAGTCACTCCATATCTCCTTTTTAATGGTCTTTTAGATGTAGTATACTGGTAATTGCTTGGCTTCCTGTGTAACAGATTCTGCTCTAATCTTTTCCAAATAATTAGTGGTGCCTATCAATATCAGATGTATGTTTTTTCAATTCCTTCCACTGTCGCTGGATTCCGTTAAGAAGATTGTTTATCAGCATCTTGCATTTCCCAAATAGACTTGTACTTCTAGAGCAAAAAGTATTTCTCTTGATATTGCTTATTTATGTGCTTTTGGATTTTAACCTTTTTAGGCATAAATTAGTTAAGTTATCTTGGTAGTACTTTTTATTTAGTAGAAGGACCTCACTGGATCCGATTGCGATTTAGTCACTATGTTTCTCATAGGACATTCCTTATTTTGCTTAGTTTTACTGTTTTAATTAAGTCCTTTTAAAGTATAGAAGCTTGATGGAATATTTCCTTGTTATAATGGTTTTGAGTTTTTAGAGATCAGCACTTGTTGCTTCTGTTGTTGTAATGTATGTATTTTCTGTTTGTCATACTTTTTTCCTTGAATAAACAAGCTCTAAGTTCGCTAATTCTCAAAATGTAACAGGAAGAGTTACGTCCGTACTTTTCATTGCCTAAAGTTATGGATGGGCTTTTCAGTCTTGCAAATAAGTTGTTTGGGATCAATGTTGAACAAACCAATGGTTTAGCTCCAGTAAGACATTCAATCTTACTCCTCTTTTTCGTTCTTGTCGTTGATTTTCTTATTGCACACACATGCGTGTGTTTGACTTGGGGATGTATTTTAAGGCCTCTGGTGCCTCGTTTGCTACTAACAGAGCCATTGTTATTATTTTAGGTCTGGAATAGTGATGTTCAGTTTTACCGCGTTAGCGATTCTTCAGGTAGCCCAATTGCATTCTTCTATTTTGATCCATATTCTCGTCCATCTGAAAAACGTGGAGGGGCATGGATGGATGAAGTAGTTGGTCGAAGTCGTGTCTTGTCACAAGATGGTTCCTCTCCTAGGTTGCCTGTTGCCCACATGGTGTGCAACCAAATGCCACCTGTAGGAGACAAGCCTAGCCTTATGACATTTCGTGAGGTAAGCACATGCTCTTGGCACTGGACAAACATATGGTTCTTAAATTAATCAGACAAACTAGGTAACAATTTGAGTTCTATGCTGGAGTGAGAACTGCTTTGTGCCTTACAGTCAAGGTCAAATAAATCAACAATTGATTCTGCCAAAGTTATGATGCCCCTTATCTCATAGGAGAGAATGGCCTTTTCTTATTGTTTTCCCTATTTATGCTCCGCAAAAGTGTTCATCCAGTTATTTATGAGTTTCACATATTGAATCAAATTTGGTCTCACGTAATTGCCATTCATTGTTCCTGATTTGATTGTAGTTTCTATTGATAATGGACATACAAAAATATGTTTTCCTATGGATTCAAAGAATTTGGTTAAGTCGGATGATATTGTTTCTGCCATTGTCATTCTGTCATTTTTTATAAAAGAATCACGTACTTGGATTATATGAATTACAATATGGATGTGTATATATTACATGGTCTGTTGTTAAATGGTCATGGTGCCTGTAGGTCGAGACTGTATTCCATGAATTCGGTCATGCTCTTCAGCATATGCTAACAAAGCAGGATGAAGGTTTGGTTGCTGGTATAAGAAACGTAGAGTGGGATGCTGTGGAATTACCATCTCAGTTCATGGAAAACTGGTGCTACCACAGGTATCTAGTATTTTTCATTTCCTTTTCTGTTTTAAGATCTTCCTATATTTCTAAGGCAAAATCAATAAAGTTTTCATATGCCTTATCTTCATTCCAGTATTAGTAGATTAGGTCTATCAAAAGAATTCGTGCATTTGCTTTCTTCTGCTTGTTCATTCTTGAGAAGGGGATTTGGCATCTCTGTGAAATAAGACTCCTTCCAACTTTTACATCTATCATGTTGCATATATTTTTTATCTAACTGCATTATGTATGATATTTTCTATAGAGTTATGGAGACATTTTCTGTGGATTCTTTTCCCAAAGAGGCTAGAATAGCCCTTCATATCCACTTATAAGAGAAATAAGAGCATCACTTGCAACTATCAACTATTAAAATTTCAATCTACTCACTTGCAGACTCTGAAAGGAGCAATTTTCTTTTGCACAAGAAGCATTACAGTTTCCTCTTTCCGGCCCTTGTATATTTTTTATTAAGTGTAGTTAATTGGGCCCTTTTAGATTGGCAAAGTGGATGATTGACATTTCGTGGGTGATCTGAAATATTAGTACACCACGGTGGTGCAACACACTTGAATTTCTCTCCTATGTTCTACCATTTTATTTTGATCCAATTAAGTTGAGGCAGGTTTTGATATTTACAGGTCGTTACATGAAAATGTAGTACTTTACTTATTGAGCAATTGTAATGGTGGACACTAATTAGCCAATTCTAACTGCAGAGATACCTTGATGAGTATTGGTAAGCATTATGAAACAGGAGAAAGT
Source organism: Penstemon barbatus (assembly GCA_003313485.2). NCBI lineage: Eukaryota > Viridiplantae > Streptophyta > Magnoliopsida > Lamiales > Plantaginaceae > Penstemon > Penstemon barbatus. The sequence goes on from CM064878.1 coordinate 11,734,010, forward strand.
TTCCCAGAAGACATATACAAAAAGCTTCTTGCTGCAAGGACATTCCGTGCTGGGTCTCAAAGTCTTCGTCAGGTATGTGCATCTTTATTCTTTCTTCTCTCACCCGTACCCCCTACCCCAACACCTGGTTCTTATCAGCAATTTATTTTCATGTTGCAGCGTTTATTATTTTCCTTTTGTTACTTCTCTTTGTTGCATGAAACCGATCTTGTAACCCCCATCAGATTAAATAACTCTTTTATATGCTCTCTCTTTTAAACTGCAGCTTAAATTTGCAACTCTTGATCTAGAGTTGCACACAAAATACGTCCCTGGTGGCCCAGAGTCGGTATATGATGTTGACCGAAGGGTCTCTGAAAAAACGCAAGTTCTTCCTCCAATTCCAGAGGATAAGTTCCTTTGTGGTTTTAGTCATATTTTTGGTGGTGGATATGCGGCTGGTTACTACAGTTACAAGGTAATTTATTTTTATTTACCTCTGTTGTTCCTCCTGGTATATAAACCATGCCTTTCTACAAGTACCCTTTTTTCCTTTCAAATGCTTTTGTGATGTAATGATGTAATTGCTTACAACTCTACATTTGCAGCTGTAAGTGTAAGCGTTATATGTTTCGGTAGTAGAAAAACCTAGAACTCGTTGGGTTTTGATACAATCATATCAACCTTTCTCTCTTATTTGGTAGCTTTAATAAGTAAAGCGAGTCTTCAGCCACTTTTATACACCAGCACAAATAAAGTTATCACATGGCAAACCCTATGATAATATAATCTTCATGATCCAACGAATTTTGCCTCGTTTTATTAATTTTCCACTAAACTCTGCTACCAAACAATTCCATTTTATTTTTGAAAAGCAATTTTTGGCCTCATGTGGCTCTCTCTAAACATTGGATGCTCAAATGTGCAGTGGGCTGAGGTTTTGTCTGCAGATGCCTTCTCAGCATTTGAGGATGCTGGATTGGACAATGATAAGGTTTGTTCTTGGTACATTTGGATTTTTTCAGTTTTTTTTTTTTCTGTGAATATCTCTCGATATGTTTGATCTGGAAGAGTTTGCCTTTAGGTTCTATATGATCTCCATTATGTTCTACCTTCATACCTTACCACTGACTTACGAATTTGAACAGGCGGTTAAGGACACAGGCCGTAGATTTAGAGAAACAATTCTTGCTCTTGGAGGCGGTAAAGCACCTTTAGATGTAAGAGCCGATAATGCTATGCTCTTTTGCACTCTGAACCTACATTACATTAATTTCATATTTTTTTTTTTCACTTGATTGCACTTTTTGAGTATCATCTTTTAATTGTTCTGAAATGCTTGCTCAGGTATTCATGGAATTCAGAGGGCGTGAACCCTCGCCTGAGGCACTCCTAAGGCACAACGGTTTATTGCAAGTTGTGTGAGTTATAATGGGTAATTTGTGGTCGGATTGTGCCTTCCAAGGTAAAAATAGAAAGAAAAAAAAAAAGAAAGAATTATGATAGGTTTCATACCTTGGTGTCACATCTCTTCAGAAATGACATGCCAAATAACAACAAAATCAAACATTTATCTTTAATTGTTTCAATCCAAGACAATGGCTTTTATTTTCTTTTACATTGAATGACTTTGTTAAGTTAGCATTTTCCATTTAATGTCCTCTTGTAGCTTAATATATGAACTATAAATCTTTAATCGATATGGTTTTGCAATATAAGCATCTTCTTCTGCTTAATCTATTATATAATACTAAAAATTTAACTGTCCAGGGATAGCAATTGCAAGCCAGATTCAAATTCAATTTCCTGTTTTATTTAACTTGGAATAAATATAAATAAATGATTGGAAGTGTGAATTTCCCCACAAATAGTAGAGAGATTACATAAATAATGTACTATCTATGATCTAGGCGTGCAATCTCCTCAAAATACTTTTCCTGCACATTGTTTCTAAGGCCCCAGTGGATTTAATCCATTTGGGTTGGATGAATGACACATGAACATGAAAGGACAATTTTCATGCTCACGTGACATTTATTTAACACCCGGGTGGATTAAATTCACCGGGGTAGGTATTAATTTTCCGTTTCCAAGGGTATTACATAAATAATGCCACATGGGCATGAAATGACAATTTTTTGCCCTTTCATGTCCATATGTAGAGCATCTAACCCCAATGAATTTAAATTCACTGTGGTTAGGATTTAAGTAACCCCTCTGAACATGCACGGTCCACTTTAGGGGAACAACATTTGAAGTTGCAATTTGACTAAAGATTACATTAATCTTGTACCATAAGTTGCAGAGAAATGCTAAAGGCTAGATTATAAATTATGTAAATTCTAACTAATTCAATAGAAATCCTCCATAAATACAATACACCTAAAAAAAAGTAGAGTTAAATAAAATGACAATTATATAATGAGAAAAATGTATAATTTGGTCAAACTTTTAATGTTTTTGCTTTCTACAATGGGTATCCTATTGGAAGCAGCAAATGAGATAAAGATGTTGGACAAAACAACAGTTGTGATCGAAGGTAATAGAGTGGGTGAAAATGTTACTATTCACTGTTACTCTTCTGAAAATGATCTAGGCACCCACGTGCTTTCCAACGGAAAAAATTTCACTTTTCACTTGAGAGTAAATTTTGGTGGTAGTACTAAGTTTTACTGCGACTTCAACACTAAATATGGTTCTGGAAACTATGGGGTTTTTACTAGAAATTTGTCAGACTTTAATTTTATTGCAATTTTTATTGTCACTGGCACATAATGATAAGTGGACCTTGCTTGGAAGATCGCAACACTACTGGTAAACCTTATTGCCAACGCTGGAAGAATTAAAGCCAAGCCTACTAATTATTAATTAAGTGGATTAGTACTTAACTACTTAATTGGCATACATGAATGATAATCCATTAGACGAACTCATGATGGTATAAATTAATTGTGCATTTAATGTTATATTAACCATATATATATATATATGTTGTTTCAATGTCACTTGTCTTGATACAACATTTTATCAGTTCCAATGTCACTTGTTAGACGAACTCATGACGGATTTGCTTCTCCATTTATGTTTGCGATAGTGGGCCATATATGAAAAATAGGGTTGTCAATGGCGTGGGTATCCAATTGAATCCGATCCTATTTATTAAAATTTTCTCTTGACTAAAGATTTAATTGCAATATTAAGAGGGAATTATATTTTCAATTTTTTACCTACGGGCTACGGTAGACATTTGGTATTAAACCTTCAAAAACTACATATTTAATATCAAAATTGAAAAGCTTTTTTCATATTTTCTTTCTCCGTCAATTTTTTGGTGCCAAATTTTGTGTTATTTTTATGATTGGAAAAAGCTCCCGACGAGAGCTTTCTATTGGTATTAGTTTCAGTTCATGAAATGCAATAAATTATTCGTAGAAAATTAACAATGTTTTGGAATATTATTTAAAATTAAATCATATTTCATGATCTACACGGAATTATGCCAAAATAATTTTTAAATATGATATAGGACACATAAGAATGCTATGGTAAAAGTTTTGGTGCATTATTTTAAACATATCAAAAATCATCATTAAAATTCAAGCAAATGTAAGAAAATCCTTCAATTTTGATATTAAATGTGTCTTTTTTAAAGGTTTGATAGTAAATATTTATAGTAGATAAAAGTTTAGTATGAAAAATACAATTCCTTCATAATATTAATATATTTTATCAACGTTATAAGAAGATGTTAGTTACTAATTTTAGTATCAATACAAATGTTTTTTCAAAATTAATATGTTAAATCATTTGAATCTACGTATTAAATGTGTCTAGGGGCTTTATATCTTCTCTATGTTGAACTTCGGTGAATTGTGAAGCAAGTTTGAATATGTGATCTTAATTAAGTGTAATTGTGACCACGACAAATTTATTTTAGAAAAAAAATACTAGTGAATTTTAAAAGTGAAAGAGAATTTAGTGGACCCAACTAAGATTTGATATGCGATTGAATCTATAGAAGATGTGAAATAAAATTGTTGATAGCAAATTGACGACATAAAAAAAAAAAAAAAAAATAGATGACGCATAACATTATACCACATTAGAGGAACACCTTTGAAGCATGATCCAGTTCGATTCAAATGATCAAAAATTAAGTTCGGCACAAAATTGTGTGAGTTTCCGTCGAGAAGGCTTAGTCTGATGGCGAAGATGAGGGTTCGTGATTAAGAGGTCATGAGTTCAATTTTCATCAACGGGCGCGGGTTTTTCTCTAATTTAATGTTAGTATATATTAATAGCTATTATTATCTTTGTATTTTGATAGTATTTGAGATATATTCAGATAGATTTTCTGATTTACTATTGACATGATAATAATGTAATTATCATTTCAAAACAATTGTATGAATTGCCTTGCAATTTGACTAAAGATTACATTAATCTTGTACTATAAATAGTCATATAATTAAGTTGCGGAGAAATAGTAAAGACCAAATTGTAAATTATGTAAAATCTAACTAATTAAATAGATTTCTGGCAAATTTCTTTTTTAGACAATGAATACATCATTGCTATATTAAAAAATCACTCAACCCTATCGGTATCCTGTTGGCAAATTTCTTAATTTGTAGTCTATCATCTTCCACCATAAATAGGGCAGCCCTTTGCTAAAATACTTGTGCTAATTCACCTAAAAAAGATAGATAAAAAAAAATATATGTATTATATTAAATTATAAGAAAAATGTATTATTTGGTCAAAGTTATGTTAATGTTTTTGGTCTGTACAATGGTTATGGCCTATTGGAAGCAAAAGAGATAAAAGATATTTGAAAAAACAACAGTTGTGATCGAAGGTGGTATAGTGGGTGGAGATGTTACGTACTATTCATTGTTACTCTTCTGAAGATGATCTCGATCGGGACCCACGTACTTTCGTACGGACAGACATTCACTTTTCACTTCAGAGTAAATTTTCGTGGTACTACTATATAAGTTTTTCTGCGAATTCAAGACTAAATATGGTTCTGGAACCTATGGCGTTTTTACTCCCAAGTTGAGAAGATATTTTTGTGGATATAATTGTCATTGGCACATAGAGAAAATTGGACCTTGCGTCAATTATGACTGGTTTCGTAAACCTTATTGCCAACCCTGCAGGGATAAGAAGCCTACTCCTCAATCCGAATCGTTAAATTAATAGTAATAAAGTGCCGAATTAAGTTCCTTCGTTTTTTTCTTATGCGAAAATATTTATGGTTTAATCATTCATGGTGGTTTATTAATGAATGAGTTATTTATATTAGATTTCCTCAATTCATGTTTTTACATGCTTTTATATTTTTCTGTTTCTTCATTGTATATATAACGGCCAGCGATGTATAGTTGAAATCGTATGAGAAGTTAAATATACACAGCCAATAATTTCTGTAAATACACATAGAATCTCAAAATGTGACCATAGAGTTTGAGACAAGGACACCAATTGTGTAAGTCCTTCATTTACAAGTCACATTTAACATTTCGTCCCAAAATAATATCATCAATGTTGAGAGCAATAAAAACTCTATTCACTATTAAATCATAAATCTGAATTGATTTTTGGGTCTAACTTCATTAAAAATTATGATAGCACCTTAATCAAAGAAAGGGTGAAATACAGTTACCCCTAAAAGTATTAGGGTGATATCAGTTACTTCATAAAGTATTAATTATAATACTTACTTATTTGTTATAATTTTATAGTATTTATTCCAAAAATACCCCCACCCATTTTATAAATAATAATTTATTTATTATTTTATTAAAATAAAATTATATTTTTATTAATTATGAATCCATTCATCCACCAAAAACATTATGTTTTATTTTCTTCATTTATTTTGTTACCTTCCTTTTTTCGATCTCAATTTGTTTTCTTCATTTTTATCGCATTTTTTTATAACCGAAGGAAACAAGAGAAATGAAGAAATTGAAAGATATATAATTTGATGGATGGATAGATGAATTCATGATAATTAATAAAAAAAAATGAAAAAAGAATGAAGAAATTAACACATAATATTATATGGTGTTAAATTGAATTTTGCGAGAAATAATTTGAAGGAGAATTAATCATATTTTGAAGAATAATTCGTATGAAATATAAATGAGATAATTATCACCAAATAAAAACTCAAAAAATATAAAGAAAAAGATTGAGATATAAATAAAAAAATTGAAGCATAAAATAAAGAAAAAATATTGTAACAGAAATAAAGAAAAAAGTGAGATGAAAATAAAGAAAAATTTGAGACCATAAAACCGAAGGAATCAAAAAAATTTAGAATTTAAAATATAATGTTGTTTGGTGGATGAATGGATTCATAATTAAAAAATAGACAAATCTATTTTAAAAAAGAAATTTATTATCTATGTAAAGGGACGGGGTATTGATGCAGGACGATTTTGAAAGAGTATCAAAGATGAGATTTGCAGAATATTTTTGTTATCTTTATAGTTATTTTGTTTTTAGAAAAGTCTTCGTTGTTATCTTTAACTTATTTAGTTTCCTCTAGGAGTTTTATCTATTTTTAGTTAGTTAATTTGTTTTAGCTATAAAAGTCCGGCATGTGGACTTAGTTTCAGATAGTTGTTTATTGATATTAGAAAAAATAGAAGAGATTTTTCTCTTTCGGGTTTTTACCCATCTTGGGTTCATTTGTATGCATTTCAAATTTGTAGATTTATGATGAAAACTCGTCTGCATAATATTCTGCCCGGCTTCAGTTGGTGTAGTGCGATTCGAGATTGACAAAGAAGCGGCTTAATCCCACTTTGCACCCTGCAAATGTATCAATTTGGCACTTTGCACCCTCGAAAAAAATAAATTCCACTTTGCACCCTCAAAACATATATTGTATTTCACTTTGCACCCTGGATGAATTTCAAGACAAAAGACAAGGGTATTTTCGCCACTCTCTTAAAAAATTAACACATATTCCCTCCAAAATATAATAATGTGACATATATGTAATATTAATAGTATTATACATTAAAATAACTCTGGAAAAAATCATTTTTAGGGCAGTTAAATGAATAATTTACTACTCTTAACCCGACCTAATATAAAATATTATTCTAAATAATTATTTATATAACTTAAAATAAGAAAATATAATATCAATACATAAATAAAACATAGTCTTGTTTTTACAGTAAAGTGGTGGAGTATAAGTAATTATATGGCGCCAAACGACCATCGAAAATACTTGTCACTCGAAAATTCATCAAAAAAAATTCCGACACGATATTTTTCGACGAAATGTTTCGGTCCCAAGCAGCAACAAATTTTACGTTTTTCTTGTAGTGAGCTAAAAATTTAACGTAGTTGGTTAAAATTATGTTCCATACGAAATATAATATATGAAGGTCTATGTAACAATTAATATATATATTAGAGCTTTGTGCATTTAAATAACATTAGGATCCCTAAACTCCAACATGGGCAAAAATATCATATGATATCGTTCTTTTTAAATTTATATTTACAACATATGACATCTCATTTTTTTTAATGTTTTTCTCGGAGTTGTTTTAATGGATAATTATCAATTTTACTCTTAACTGCACATGAATTAAAACATTAAAACCCTAAATTCAAATTTATATTAACATGTGACGTCTCAATTTTTTTTATGTTTTTTTCGGAGTTATATTAATGGGCAATTGTCAATTTACTCTTAATTGCACATGAATCTCATATTAGTACATTTTGGAGGAAATATATGTTGATTTTTTAATGGAGTGACAAAAATACCCCTGCTTTTTGGCCTAATATTCACCTAGGGTGCAAAGTGAAAGACAATATATGTTTTGAGGGTGCAAAGTGGGATTGATTTTTTTCGAGGGTGCAAAGTGCCAAACTGATGCATTTCTAGGGTGCAAAGTGGGATTAAGCCCAAAGAAGCCATAAAAAGTCTAATTTAAGAGTTTATTGGGTATTTTATAAGTTTTGATATTTTAGGACCTTTTAGTAATTTTAGTTTATTCATGTTTTTAGGTTTTTATTTAAGTATTGTAAACTTAAAGTTTTTATTTAAGTATTGTAAACTTGGAGGAGTTTCTCAGTTTTTGAAGTTTATGCAAGTTTTAAGTTTTGTCAATTCTCTCAATCTCACGGTATTTCTGTTCAAGAATCAACGGGTTATTGAATATATTCATCTTTCTCACTACGTACACTGCATCACATATCATAATATTTTTATTTAGTATGAACTGATTTTGAACCATAAATATCGTAAAGAAAATACTATATGACAAATTCTTGTACTAATTACACCACGAGAACTAAAGCAGCGAGAATATGTCATGTGCAGTACCAAAGAGTTGATCTATTGATCTTTATGTACTAAGCAATAGAGTAAACTTTTTCTGACCTAGACACATAGACGAGCAAAAGCGTTGAGAGAATGACCAAATGCGTTTTACCAAAAAGATATTTAACCAAACGTGTTCATGCTTGACATATATATGATTAAATTAACTTGAAGATTATCTCGTGCAACATTTGTGGATGTGAATACAATTAAATTAATTTTCACAATGAAGATTGAATGTGAGAGAAACGTGTAACTAAAATTTAATTTGGCTAGATCCATTTAACAAAAAAACAAGTGTACCGCTCTTGTTACATAATTTGACGAGAACTACTATGATTTATCACTTCTCCTAAAATTAACTCAGACTGTGTATATATAGCTCGGACAAAGGGTATAAGTTCTCCCCCAGTGTAATGTCTTCATAAAATTCGAACTTAAATCGGGTCACAAGTCACTATCACTTGGCCTCACTACCTTGGGTATTCTTTTTTTAAATTAGTTTGTGTTGTCTTGTCCAAGCAAAATTTAATGCTATTATTGGCAGTTAATTTATTTTTGTAATTTGATAATAACTGAAATAGATTCGGATAGAGTTTCTGATATAATGGTTGTCGTGATAATAATCATGTATTTACCATATATATAAAAAAAATTGTATGAACTTCCCAGCGATTACATTAATATCTTGTAGGTACTATAAATAGTCATATAATTAAGTTGCAGAGAAATGGTAAAGACCAATTTGTAAAATATGTAAAATCTAACTAATTAAATAGATTTCTTTCTTTAGACGATGAATATATACATCATTGCTATATTAGAATAGAAAACCACTGAAACTTATCGGTATATATATAAATATATCATCCTTTTCTTAATTTGTAGTCTATCATGTTCCTCTCCATATATAAATAGGGCAGCCGCGCGAGGCCTTTGGTAAAAAAGATAAAAAGAATATTAAAAAGAATATAATTAATTATATATATTGGAGTAAAAATGCATTATTTGGTGAAAGTGATAACGTTATTGCTCTGTACATTAATGGTGATAGCAGGAAATGAGATAAAATTGTTTGACAAAGTAACAGTTGTCATCAAGAATAATATAGTGGGTTCAAATATTAGTGCTCATTGTTACTCTTCTGAAGATGATCTTGGGACCCACGTTCTTTCGTTCGGACAAAGATTCAGTTTTCACTTCAGAATAAATTTTCGTGGGACTACTAAGTTTTTCTGCGACTTCGGGAGTCAATATGGTTCTGGATTGTATGCGGTTTTTACTAAGAGGTATAGAAACGATTATTGTGAACAAAGATGTCAATGGCACATAGAGAAAAGTGGACCATGCGTCAATAATGACTTTACTGGTTATCCTTATTGCATGCCCTGGAAGAATGAGTGGGCTACACTCGAAGAATTGCCTCCTACTCAATCCGCCCAATCTCCTTATATAAATAATTAATTAATTAATTAAGACGAAGAATATCTACACTTCTTCATGTGGATGTGGAGTGGATTATAATTTAATTTAATAATAAAGTTCCTTAATTTTATTTATTCTTTCCTCAATTCATGTTTTCACATGCTTTTATTATATTTTTGTTTTAATGGATGCATGTAGTTAACTTGTATTATTGTTTTCTCTATCATTACAAGTCTACAAATTAAGTATTGGGTGAGTGAAGGGCTAACTGATATGGGTGAAGATCGAGTTGGGCTGTTGAAGTTGTGGTGGTAGCCGTGAAAGTGAAACTCAAGCCGGCGATGAAAAAATGAAATTAAGATGGTTGGTGGTTGAAAATATTAATGAAAGAAATTCATTTAATTATTAGAGAATTCAAATAGAAAATATTAACCAAAATAATGATCAGGGCATTTTTGGAAGTTTAATAATTTTGCTCTATCAGCACAATTGTTGCTCTGACAATATCAATAGCTATATATAGTCAACAAATTAAAAGTCATTCTCTGAAAATCATAATTTCACGCTATAGAATATGAAAAACACACCTAATCTATTTTTAAGGACGATATCCCAAAGAAAAACCCTTCGATTTTGGTAATTTCTTTTGTGATTTCAATATAACTGCACAAGGGCCAATGATATAATTTATCATAATATAGTATGGAGTATATAGTTATCTTTATCTTAAATGTAGAATTGTTTCTTGTATATTTCTTATATATAGTGAAATAATTTTGTAAAATTTTATATTTTAAAGGGTAAATTGTGTTATACACAATACATTCAACCACAAAATAAATGCACTCTCTTGTTATATAAATATTTTGTGTTCAATTAAACTCAATTTTAGACGAAAAGTTTGCATATCCAAAATACATTTTTTGGTATTTTACATTTTTTATAGTACCACAAGTGAGAATCGATTTATAATTTGATACCACAATTGCAATTCTCTTTTTAAGTTGCAAACAGTTAATTGCTCGGAAAATATTTGGCATTTAGGGGTTTAAAGCGGGTTTTGTGAAAGTCTACGAGTACGACGTCGTTCGCTATGTCCTCTATGATGAGATGAACGTCCATTCGCACCAAAATCTGATTCAGTCGAAAGCATACATACTCCTTATCCTATGGCCTCTAAATTCTCACTCTTCAGCGCCACTCTCTTTCCATTCCGTGCTGAATTAACCCCAATTGATTCTTCAAAATTATTCCCTGTTTTCCGTCCTTCCCAGAATTTCCATAACCCCGCACCCCCAAAATCTAGAAGAACCACCCCAGGTGGTATCTTTGCAACTACTGTGGATTCTGCACAAACAGATGTTGATGTTGAAGTTGAAGTTGCAGAAGGTTACACGATAACCCAATTCTGTGATAAGATGATTGATGTGTTTCTGAACGAGAAACCCAAATCTAAAGAGTGGAAAAGGTACTTGGTTTTCAGGGATGAGTGGAACATGTATAGGGAGAGATTTTACAGTCGGTGTAAAGCACGCGCCGATGCCGAAAACGATTCTCAAATGAAGCAAAAGTTCATCGAATTGTCACGAAAAGTTAGAAAGGTACTAACTTTGCTGAAATTAATCATGAATTTGGCTGTTTCTTATTTTGATTCTACATTTCAATCCACTGAAATAATTTTGTTCTATATTGAAGAAGTATACGGCCTGTTTTAGATTGTGTTCTTGTTTCATGGTTTAAGAGTTTTATTGAGAATAATAATTGATTCTGGATGTGAAAGTGTGAATAGAGTATTTTGGAAAAAGAATTGAGGCTAATTGTTGTTATCTGTGTTCGTAAATGTGAAAAATATGCTTGGATTTGTTTTCGGTATTGAGTTTTTCAGGAATATGTGGATCCATTAGAGAATCTTAGAATTCAAATTTTGAAATTTTTTTGATTGTGTGTTAAATGTTAGGTATATGAGGAACATGTAGTCATATACTTTCCAGTTTTGAAGTTTTGGGTACTGAAAAATTGAAAATTAAAAGTATTTCGAGCCAAATACCTCCAAACATGGCCATAGTGTATGGCCTACCTTAACTTGGGATGTCATTTATTTCAAAGTTTCACACTATTCAAGTGAGGTTAAACGATCATCCTGTTTGAAAAGGGAGTGGTTGTTGAGATTAGGCGCAACCTTTTTCTGGGGTTTAGAACGAGTATTGCTCTTGAAAAAGTTTTTCTCTTGTATATGTCTTTATCAAGTATGAACATTGCAGATTGATGAAGAAATGGAGAAGCATGCAAATCTCCTTAAAGAGATAGAAGATAGCCCCTTGGACATAAATGCCATTGTAGCAAAGCGACGGTGGGACTTTACTGGTGACTTCTTTCGCCATCTGACTTTGCTCTCAAAAACCTACGACAGCCTGGAAGACCGAGATGGTACTATTTTTCATTATTTATCATATCCAAAAGGATCGAGTAATGAAGCCACTAGGCATAACGAACTTTGTAGCACTAATTTGGGCAAATTTTTGGGGTTTAGACAATATAACATACTAAAGTTGAGTGGAATGTCAATGTTATTCATCGGCATAAGATAAAGTAAGAACTTATCGAGATGATTAAGGCTAAACTTAGATGGGTTTGATGTGATACAATAATATGACAGTATCTTGTAGGTAGGAATATTTAGGTCCTTGACCAAATAAACATCTAGGAGAGCTTTGAGGTTTTAGGAAAATAATAAATGTAGCTACCAATTGTAGGCTTGCTTTGAATTCTACATGACTTAATAATGTATGGATGTATTGTCATGAGATTTGATGCTGTTATAATGTGTTTCTTATACATGCTCTGAAAATCATCATAATTCATAGCTTGCATTTCAACTTTTTAAGGTTATGCCATTTTTTTCGAATATTTTGAGTCTTAAATATGACTCCTTAAGCTTTTAAGACTTTGGTGTGTGAATGTACTTAGAAGTAGAAGAATGAAATACAATCTATCGTGGTGTGACAAAATCCATTCTTTGAAAGTTTGATTTCCTATAGCATAAGACCAAATACACAATTTATCCAAATCTAGTAACTAATTAGGATTTGAAATTACTGTAAGAAAAATCTTTCAACATGCTGCTTGTCCTTGTGTCATCAGTCATAAGAGGAGTTTCTCTATGCTAATTTTTATTCAAACAGTTTTCTTTTTCTCGTTTTTCCTTCTTTTTTTTTTTTTTTTTTCTGATAATTTTGTTTGAACAGTCATTTGATATATAATATTGAATTGAGCAGCCGTTGCCCGGTTGGGGGCTAGATGCTTAGCAGCAGTGAGTGCTTTTGACAACACTCTGGAGATTGTGGGTACGTTAGACACTGCCCAGGCAAAGTTTGACGACATCTTGAATTCCCCTTCCATAGACGTGGCATGTGACAAGATCAGAAGCCTTGCCAAGTCAAAAGAACTCGACTCTTCCTTGATTCTATTGATAAATGGTGCTTATGCATCTGCAAAGGAGTCGCCCACCCTGAAAAATGAGGTATCACATACTACTACCTTTTGTTTTTATTTTAGGAAGTGATTAGCACGAATATGCGTGATGCTCGCTTTTCTAGCATTGGCTATCCTTTCATACGATTAACATGAAGCAATTTTTTGCAGGTGAAAGATATAATGTACAGGCTATACAAGGCAACACAAAGTAGTTTGAAAAGTATTGCACCAAAAGAAATTAAACTGCTCAAGTATTTACTAAACATCACGGATCCTGAAGAACGATTCTCAGCATTAGCTACGGCATTCTCCCCCGGCGATGATCCTACTATTAAACAATCAAAAGCTATGTACACTACGCCAAAGGAACTTCACAAGTGGATTAAGATAATGCTCGATGCATACCAACTCAATACAGAAGAGACCGAAATTAGAGAAGCCAGACAGTTGAATCAACCTGTTGTGATCCAAAGACTTTTCATTCTTAAAGAAACTATTGAAGAGGAGTACTTGGAGACGAAGAATACTAATACAGAGCCGGGAGTAAACACTGATGAACTCTGAGTTTCTTATCTTCACATAAAACCTAGGTAAGTTCTGAGTTTCAAAGGCTTTAATGGGTTCTGTATCGTCTTTTTCTGATGGAATTAGTTTATATGCATTCATCGTTTAGAAATCCATCAGACGTAAATTTAAAATGCTTTATGTGATTTGCATAAAGCAATATGTATATGTAGTGGAATACGAGGCTCGTTTGAATCCGTTGACTGGTGGTTTCTCATCTTAAAAACTAAAATATACTAATTTGTATCACGTTTTGTTGGACTAAATGTTCATAATCATACATATTTACAAGAAACAATTTTGAGTTAATCATTACTTAGGTGAAGTTAATTTTGCGCCCTTCGACAATCTTTGCTGAACGTTTTGCCCTTAAACATTTATCATCTTTGTTTTCTCAAACTATCACTTGAACATAAATTGATCATTTGGTCAGTGAAAAGAGAGGCAATTATATTGTGGTCATGATTCTTCAAATTTTGGAGTTAGAAAAATGAAATGAATTGTGTTTAGAAAAACAATACAGGATTATAGATGAGAATTCACAACAATTAATAAGTTATACATAGATATCAATTTTTTCATTTACAGTTATGAAAGTTTTAGAATGCCCTTCGATAATTGGAGGCCGCGTGAACGAGAAATTATTTAGTGTAACTACTGCACCACGTCATCACGTACATGTGGTGCAGCCCACCAATACACTTGGGACATGTGGAGTAATAATCCACATCACCCATGTTCTGGCAATGTGAACACAATTTTTTGAATCCCTATTTTTTTTGCTAGAATATGGGGTGATATGGATTATCACTCCATATATCCCAAGTGTATTGGTGGGCTGCACCACGTGTACTTGATGACGTTGTGCAGCTGTTGTACTAAATAATGTCTCGTAATTTAGAGTAAGTTACAACATGGGGGTTTGGTTGGTTAAAATTACTAAAATCCCCCAAGTTTAAAAATTGCAAGAAGACTCTGTTTACTTAACGGACGTTAATTCAAACTAATATAGATAGTGAAATGTCTTATTTGTCCTCTATATCAAAAAATAATGACAATATCATCTTCAAGATTTGGTCATATTAACAAAACCACCATTATGTATAAAAGTTACAACACCACCCCCTCACATCTTACCTTACAATTCTTACATTTTTCGGTTGATGTTGTTGTGTTTCATTTTAACATGCTTGTTCCTATGAACGTTTATCAAGTTTCGGATATTTGTAGTTGAGCTATGCCTGACAATGGTTAAGATAAGACCTACCCAAATCCGGACCTAGTTGATCTGAGAAGAATAATGATACAACCGTAACTTATAACATGGTCGAGAAGGTCCAATCTGAGTTTACCTGAACCCCTCATTTTTTTTCTTCATTTGAGGATTTATCTTCAGTTTTACATTTAATTTAGGTTAATTGAAAAAATAAAAATAAAAACTTGTAATCGTGAAGAACTTGGATTTTGCAAATTTGTTTTAGTTATTTCTCTTGTAATAGGATAGAGAACATGTTTTTTGTGCAATAAAGTAGTTGGAGTATTGTTAAATTTGTTATTGCCTAATCCTTTTTCACATGTATTTCAACTTTTGCAGTTATGTTTTGTGTGTAATTTCATGTTTCCATTCAATTTGTCGTTTACATGAAAGACGAATTGGGTGATGCATAAACAGTTTTTGTGCATAATTTAATTAGTTGCATCCATTGTTGCGTGCAATAAAAGGGAAACTAAAACAGAAAGTCATGTTTATCTTGTGTAGCTGATGTGGTCTTATTATAAATTATTCAGTTAATTTGTGTACTACTAACCCATACGACATCGAACTAGTAGTACAACGTACCATCATTTCTGCAATGAAATTCTCTTCTCTTCAATGTAGAATATATAATATAATGGACTTTATTTATGACTTTTATATGAGGTTCTAAATAATTCTAATGTTACCTTCTCATTCTTTAACGATAATTATTCTATTGTTAATCTTCCCAACTTTTACAAACTAAATCTTTTCCAGAGGAAATTTTTCAAACTAAATTTGATAGGTATTAAATTCTAACTATGCTGGATATTTTTGGTTAATAATCATTCCTTTTCCCAATACTATATTCTCATTTTCTACCCACATTTTTTATAATTTTTTTACAAGTTTACGATATCATTAAGTCGCACTATTTAAACCAATACAACTATTAAAATTAAAAATTGGACGTGCTAGAATACAACTTTGAAGTATAAACCAATATGTATGAAATTCTCACATACTAATGAATGGAGAGTAACACATGACTCAATAAAATAAGATTTATTCGATGACATATGTTTTTAACTGATTGAGTTAAAATTATTTGATGATATAATATATGGTTTTCTATCGATTGAGCTATGATTTATAATTCTTTTTACGAATTTAAAATTATTTTTGGAGTGACTACATTAATTTTTTGAATAAAAGTACAAGTTATATTAATTTCAATGTAATTAATTTCATAGTTATAGTAGATAAAATAATATTAATTTATTCATAAGCATGCATCAAATTTCGATTTTTAAAGTAGAAACAAAATGAAAGGGTAAGTAGTTATTAGATCTATCTTTACATTTTGTTTGATTTTCAATAAAGCATGAATTCACAAAAGAAATAGTCAATTAATGAATAATATATTTCCATATAAATGCACAATAAAACTCAAGGAAATTACCCAGACTCAACAACCAATTGGCTAATACCAAAATTAACAACCATTTTTCGCCTGCTTTTGGAGGGTATTTTCGTCAGTTAGTCTCCAATTTGTACTTTTTCAAACGAAATGTCGTACTCAAAGAGTTGAGCTCATGGGATATTATAAATATGAACCCCCAATGCTCAATCCAATTAACCAAATCACCAACAACAAAATCGTCAACGCAAGCAATCAACCAATTACATCGATTTTCCGGTTCGTTTTCTCTTTCACTCTTGATTTTGTGTGTTGATTTGTCATATTAATTCGTCTGATCATATTCGCTTATCAAGTTTTGATTGTATATATAGTAGTAGGTTGAAAAAAGCTTTAGAGAATGGAAAGAGAGCAGGAGTTGGAATGGAAAGAAGCACAGAGCATTGTGATAAATGTAGACCTTGTTTCCGCGGCAAAAAGACAGCTGGAGTTTCTTGCTGCAGTTGATAGGAAACGTTGGCTATATGAGGGCCAGGGTCTAGACAGGGCCATTTACAGGCATGAAATAACTTGACTAAAAATTTTACCATGTGAATTTTAGATATTTGTTGACTATATAGTCCTAATAGTTTATGGTTTATACATAATGGGATGAAATCGTGACGTACTGCTTTTAATTTCGTACGAAATTTCTGTTGGAATTGATTTTTGTATATTAGTCTCTTTGTAAATGTGGGCTCTTTAAAAGGATCATCTATGACTTTTTGTAAATCTTGATGTTCTCCAGTTTGAATGATTTGTATCTTGTTCTTGATGCTTAATTGCGACTCTGGTACTTGATGTAAATATATTGGCTTCAATGACAATACATGATTTTGTTGACGTGGTTGCCTTTTATAATATTATATTTGAATTATGTTTCCTAGCATCTTTTGCTTAGCTTTCATAATTTACTTTTGGTGTATTGTCTTGATGGAATATTTTGTGTATAACTTTTGTGATACTTCTGTCAAGCATGTTTTTTTTTGTTTTTTTATCGACTTTCAGGTATAATGCTTGCTGGCTTCCGTTGCTCGCAAAACATTCTGAATCCCCATTGTTTGAAGGTCCACTGGTGGTCCCTTTTGATTGTGAATGGGTTTGGCACTGTCACAGGCTCAATCCAGTATGCTTCTGTTCTCGTATTTACTATCCATTCATTAATAACCAATAACTTTGATGCATTGAAATGTGAATTATTATCATATCATCCAGGTCAGATACAAAACTGACTGTCGGGAGTTCTATGGAAGAATTCTCGACAATGAGAAAGTGGTTTCATCTTTGGAAGGAACATCAAGAAATGCAACTGAAGGAATTTGGAAAACATTGTACCCTGGCGAGCCCTTTGAATTGGATTTGGTCAACGCACTTCAAGATAATACATATGTGAAAGAAGGACTGGAGAAATTTACCAAGTATGATCTGATCTCAGCTGTTCATAGACAGAGTCCATTCTTTTACCAGGTAAATCTTTTGATCATTAAAATGTTAAGCCCTTTTCTCATATACTCTTACTGTTGTATTCAATATATATTCCAATGTTATATTGTAGGTGTCCAGACCACATATGAGTGACAATCGCTATTTAGAAGGAGCCGTGGCTAGGTACAAAGGATTTTTGCACCTAATCAAGAGAAACAAAGAGAAGTCTGTACCTAGCTTCTCTGTTCCAACTTATGATGTTGACCTCATCTGGCACACTCACCAGTTGCATCCAGTTTCTTATTGCAAGGACCTGTTAAAAATAATGGGAAAGATATTAGAACATGATGACACTGATTCAGACAGAACCAAAGGTCAGAAACTGGACGTTGGATATTCCGGTACCACCAAGACATTTGAAGAGATGTATGGTTGTAGATATTGGAGAGCAGGAGCAATGTACCGGGGCAGTGCCCCTTCACCCGTCAGAACTACTCCTTACTCTGGAATTTCCGCCAAGAAGGCGGAAACTTTTAATGAGAACCAGAAAAGTATACTTCCTAAAAGGAAAGTTTTGGAGGTAATTCACAAAGAGTCTTTAGCTTTTACATAATATTCACGGCACATATACAGGCTTGGATACTGATACATGTACACAAAAATATATGTTTCTATAACTGCTCTATGATTTTTAATATGTTTGAGAGTGAAGCGTCTAAAAGACAAACTATGAAGCATTGAGGATCTTGATTATAATTGATTCATAGCTTTATGCTTCATAAAATGCTATATGAAGCTGCATCCTGCTCTTTGTAGTTTAATTCCAGTAATTTTTTTGTTTTTAACTTAGCTTTTCCCATTTTCAAATCCAAAGTAACATAAGGAACCTGTTTGACTGGATACATATTTGATAATACCATTTTTAATTTTCTGGGATAAAAGGCCTTATTGAGTTGAATTTTTATGCCCCTGTTTATCTGGATTGTTTCAATACAAAATGCCTTTTTTACTTTGAACATGTATATCTGCCTCATAAATTTGATCCTTTCTCATCAAATTGTAAAATGTACATGCTGAAGAAGATTATTCTTATTCATTGTCTGACATGGTCTCCATTTCCCTTAGGATTATATGGTTTGGATATTTAAATAAAAATCAATGTTTCATATACCCTTCTTGCTTCTAATGCTCAATGGCTGTCGTAAAGTTTATTTCTTAGATGCAGATAATACAGTTATAATTATCTTCTAAATGAAAACATTTCTAGGCTCGATGTTTCTTAGCCTCTAATATTAAAGAACCTATCTGCTTGGCTTCTTAAGAGTTGATTGTGACACCAGATCAAGTTAATATGTTCATGAAATTTTTTCAGGTCATGTTGGAGTTCGTGGGTGTTAGGAATCTGCCAGAGGATCACAAGGGAAGTCTCTATGTGTCCTTCAGTAAGACGCAACCTGATGAGATGTTCAGTGCAAAGAGAAGTCTTACAATTTACTCTGAATCTGGGGAAAAACAGGTGGCTTCCTTCCAATGTGAACCTAATGGGCATCTACTCTTTGAACTTATCTCCTTGTTACCAACAACAAAGGCATCCAAAACGATGGGCACCACTTCAATGCCTTTGGAAGATTTTCTGTCCTCAGAGTCTAATCTTACTGTGGAGAAGTGGCTGGAGTTGGTGCCAAGTTCAAACATCATGGGCTCTAAACCGATTGGCTTACGAGTGGCCATCTCGGTTACTATACCCACCCCAGCACCATATGTGCTTCACATGACTCGTTCCCGCATGTTCTCCAAAAATTCTTGTCTTTTTCCACTACCAGTGAGGGTTCTCGCTAAAAGTTGGACTGATGTTGTTGATGATGCTGGAAATTTGGTCATGAGCCTACAGATGAGGTATTTGAAATTTTGCATTTTCTTCTTAAATTTGTGTTGCAATGCCTTAGATGATCTTGGCTTGTGCACACACATTCAAAATGTGCTTCTAGTATTTTATATACTCGAAAATATGAAGGTACTTCATTTTATTCCAATCAATTACGGTCAACGGACATAAGTTTATTTTCTCGGTATAAATTGTGTTTGTGGTGGGGTTATAGTTCATATTATTATATATCTTGATATATTTTGAATGTGGTTATCTATGTGTAATTTCTTCAAAGCACATGACGTACAAATTCGACCTGATCAAGAAACGATGGAAGCATTATTTACAAGCTTTTGAAGAAAAGCCTTTTTCTTTTACTTTTACTTCAACAAATTAAAATGATACATTGTGCAACAAGCTGCTATCCTCAAAATACATCTTCCAGAAATTATCTCTCAGTGTTGTATCAATTAAATTACATGAAAAACATGCAACTCTGATTTGGGTGAGATTGGAGAGTATACTATCTTCATTTCCATAGAGATGATGGATTTTGCACACATTTATGTTTTTCCATTTCAGAGGCTCAAAAAAATCGAAGGGTAAGAAAGAACTTGCAAGAAGAGATGTAATTTGCATCATGGAATCAGGCGAAACACGTACTCTGGCAGAGTTTGCAGAATCAGAGTGGTCATTAGTGAATTCTCCATGGTCTCTTCAACTTCCAAATACCAACAATGATGATGGCCATATCTTGGAGCTGACTGGTCCTCATACAGTAAGTGTTACCTTTTACACCATCAATTCTCCAACAGGAAGAATATGAATTACACCGCACAACATTATGTGTTGAGCTTCAATTTATTCTTCCTATATAGCATGAAACAACTTTCCTTATCATATGTTTCAGAAATAGCATTGCTTTTAAGTTTATCATGTCTACTATATTATAATGGGACATAATCTGTAGTTTTTCAATGAAAACATGTTTTCACTTTTTCTTTTCCTTTTTATGAACACAGTTTATCTGTCGTGTGCCTGCATGAATATATTCTCTTGTTGTAATTTTGCTATAATCTCGAAATATTTATTGACTGTTGCATCCCCTCCCACAATAACAAATTGGAGGGATATATAGCATGTGTTCATGAGACTTATATTTGTATTCTTCACACAGGTGAGGCTTTACTCTGGTGGAAGGCTGGATTATGAAGCAAGGTGCTGTGAGAAACATAAAGTTGAGCATGGACAACCTGACCGTCACCTGATTACAGCAGTTGAATTCTCTGAAAAAGAACCATATGGCAAGGCAGTGGCATTACTTGACTTGAAATCTGGCACTGTAAAAGTAATTCAATTTCTCTCAAAAATAATTTTTCATCTTCACCAAATCATTTCACCCCTGCTTCACTAAGCCTTAACTTTGGGATGTCAGGTCAAAGAAGAATGGTTCCTTATGCCTAGTTTCATACTCAATTATATACTTGGTAACATATCAAGAAAGGAAGGATACAATAACCTCATCACGAGCAGCAAAATTTCAAATGTGGAAGGTCTATCAAATGAAGTTGGAAGTCAAAAGGAAGTGGAAGCTGTTAAAGAGAACGGTTTAATAACAGTGAAAGTGGGAGCTGGCAGTGGAGGTTGTGGTTCCGGATGTGGCAGTGGGTGTGGAAATGCTGTGAGGTCTGTCGAGTCTGGGGGTGGCTGTGGCAGTGGCTGTGGAGGTGGGTGCGGGGACATGGCAAAATCCAGTGGCTGTGGCAGTGGCTGTGGAGGTGGGTGCGGAGACATGGTGAAATCTGGTGGCTGCGGTAGTGGTTGTGGCGGTGGATGTGGAGACATGGTGAAATCTGGTGGCTGTGGCAGTGGCTGTGGAGGTGGGTGCGGAGACATGGTGAAATCTGGTGGATGTGGTAGTGGCTGTGGTGGTGGGTGTGGAGACATGGTGAAATCAAGCATGGCAAAATGTGGTGGATGTGGTGGCTGTGGCGGTGGATGTGGTGGTGGTGGTGGATGCGGTGGTGGCTGCAGCAACAAACAAGTCGGCGTTCCAGGAAATGAGATTGTTGTTGCGTGAGAAAGACATGAGTCTGCTGGTTTGCTATAAATCAGAGCATCTAAACTCCTATTTTATATGTATGTATGCATGCTGTGTGTATTGTGTGTGTGTGAAATCACAGTATGATGTGTATAGCACTGAGAGTGCAATGTGGTGTTGGCTCTTATACCTATCTATCTATCTGTGGTGAATAAAGTGATCCGATCGAGAGTGTATATTTGATGAACTTGTCCAGGCTCGGTCTTGATTGATCTGTTTAAAGAAAATCTACCATACATGTTCTAAAATTTTCCCAATAGGCTATCCAGTTTCTCCAATAAGTAGTAGTACTGTTTCACCAACAAAGTCTTGTTGAGAGCTTCAAGATCACGAAATCCTAGCCGTTGGCCCTAGGACTTGCCATCTAGCCCAATGAAAGTTGCTGCCATTAGTATCCTCCCTTCACCAAGATTCATGAGCCATCAGATTCTCAATTTCTTGAAACAACTCATAGTAATTGTTCCAACAAAGAACATCATTAATTAATTAAATTAATTAATTATAAAATTGTTTTGAAATTACAATATCTATTGGTCTAACATTGAAAAACTACAATAGTCAAGAGTACTTTTTTTTGTTTTTTTTTCTTGTTTTTTTTTTAATTCATCAAGAGTGCTTGTTACATATATCACCTTTTGCGCTGATCAGATATCGGATCACTAATAAGAACCCACTACAAACTGTCCCCAATTATATAGGTCATGAGATTTTTCAGTCCATATGGGGCCCTGACCTAATTTATGGCCCAATAAAAAATTGGAGTTTGGGTTTGGAGGGGCCTGCATGATTCGGCTGCTTATCATCCGTACCTTTGCAAGCCCACTACTGACTTTTTACATATTGACTAGAATAAAAAATGATAGCAAACATCGAATTAATTTATTTGAATTGTAATTTATTAATAATCTAGCACTACTTAAATGAATTGTCAAAGGTTTGAACATTGTAATTGTAGAAAATTCGATATAATAAGTCAATTAAAAATTTATATGGAAATAAAAAGCAAGAAATTAATGATCTACCAGTACAAATGACTTGTACTGGGGATCTAGATCGATCTCATCAGTGAACAAAAGCAAAAAGCAGTAAGTAGTACAGTGAAATTAGGTCAGGGGAACCAAACAAAGTGGACTGGAAACAGAAGTCATCTTAATTAGATAAATCATTATTTTTAGAGCCACTTTCTAATGACATATGATGTTGACTCATTAGATTAAAGTTGTTTAATTTCAAGATAGTACAGTATAATCTATTTAAATCCACATCCCATGAACGAATAAATTTATATCAACACCTCTTCAACTTTATGTTAATTTTCATTAAAAAGACAATATTTACATCATTAAAACTAAAAGTAAATTAATACTAATTATAGTATATATATATATATATATATATATATATATATATATATATATATATATATATATATATATATATATATATATATATGAATAATACTTAGTACTATTATTGATAATTAGTTGTAATACTGCTTGCCGTATATTTTCCTAAATAGTTACCTATTGCTATTGATTTTTTGTAATTAACAAAATTTTCTTTTTTCAGTTTAGATCAGGAGGATACTTGGTAGTTGGTACCCATATAAGGCTTTTAATTTTTATTTTTTTTAATAAATTAAGAAAAGGTAGTAAGATATTTAAAACATATTTACTTGATATTAATCGTGTAATTTTGAAGTGAATACATGTTTCGGGATTTTGGGTGCAGGGAAATGCCGATGTTTTGGGATGGAAATCGAATGTATTGTGTAGACACATGGCAACCAACTCCAAATTGGTGAAATATTGAAATTAAGATCTTTATAAATTTTATTCAATAATTAATTTTCTAGTTACGAAAGTAATAATTAGTGTTGTTAGAGTAGCTTGTCTCATTTGATCTGTGTTTTAGATTGACCCTGATGAAAAAGAAAAAAAGATAAAAATGTAGTTGAGTACTATCATTTTCAAAATGAGATAAATCAAATTAGCTGTTTAATCATCCTTTTGATCTCGGAATGTGTTCTAGAGTCACCTGTCCCCAAAATTGTCTTTCTAAGCATTTAACTTTAACATTCTTAGTTCCATACTTTATAAAATTTTAATTTTGGACTCTAGTGCAAAAGGAAAATAGTTCTATGGGCCAAAAACTACAAAATAAAACAAAAATGTTTAGGACAAAAAGTACAAATTAAGCATGTTTGTTTGGTGTGGAGGTTTGTGAAATAATCTCGATTTACGTAATATTATTTTATATCAAATCAAAGTAGAGTTTGTGTAGGTTTTTATTTAGAGATAAGAAGATTGTCATTTATTTGAAATTTGACTGAGTACTTTGAAAAAATTGAGACAATATATACTTATTTCTGAAAATAAAAAATGATCAAAAGTATAATTTTCCTAATTAATTTAAAATGACCCAGAAATGCAATGTACTTATGATACAGATTGTTCAATTTGTACTATTCACGTTCAATTTAACATAATAAGTAGTGGTTGCAAATTTATATATTCCGTATGTTTATTTAAATCATAATAATTATGCTCTAAATCCTTAAATTTATGTTTTCCCACTAGGGGGAAAATATACTCCTTAATTAATTTTAAAAGCTTAAGCCCAAAACTTGAATTTAAATTTTTTTCGGGGAAAGATGTTAATTGTCATTAAATTAATAGAAGAAGCATAACGCTGAAAGGTACGTAAAGGACTATATTGCAAATACACCAGTGACACAAAAACAAACTTGAGTTAGTTACATTTCCCGCCAAATCTCCAAGCAAAACAGAAGTTGTAGGTATATATAATTTCTGTTTTACATAAATATACAAAATATAAAACAAAGAAATTGAAACATCGCCTCTCTTGATTTCCCTTCTGCCCCCCTCGCCATGAATCCATTCTCACTCCAGAACATCAAATTAGTCACAAATTTCAATTTTTACTGTAGTTTAATTCACTACATTTATACTTTAATGATTCATTCTTCAAATTCCTTTTCTTGGTTCATGAAAGAAACTGTACACGTTCTTGGCATTGGGTTTTCAAAAGAAAAGAAGAAAAAACGCCATATTATTGATCGGGTGCGCCCGTTTACCCGAATCTTGCGAATTTCGGATACCCGTTTCGTCTTCTGTTGTCGCCGGTGTCTGACCCTAATCACAACAGAGGACCAATTTCTGTTGGCAAACGGATGTCCTGTGCCTGTATGTTATTTAATTGGGTGTTTTAATTACTCTGTTTTTTCTTTTTGCACTTCATGTTTCTGTATTTTGGAGAAATTAAATTTGACATTAGGTTAATTGTTCAATATTGAGAAAAATATTTTGAATTTTTATTCTTCCATAAGGAACTTGTCGATCTAGGTTGTATAGAAATCCTTCTATTTTAAATTATAATGGAACATATTCTGGGACGTACTCTGTCTTTCTTTTACTATTTCTTTTCCATTTTGATCCTATTGCTATTATACATATTTTTGTGTTCTAATTGTTTATTTTATTTCGATTTTAAATTGCAGTGGGTTGCAGGAACGTCCTACATAGTCTTCCATGATTTGTAAGACTTCACCTCTTGTATTGATACAAAAAAAGAAAAAAAGAAAAAAAAAAGTTTTTAAGTTACAACTTTTTAAGCTTTTTCATTAATTTAATTACTTGTAGTTGGATGAATTTATATTATAAATATTGGTTTTTGTACATGTTAATTTATGCAGGATCAACGTGTACTCGGTACTCAATGTAAGGTATGGTGGAGTTCATGCAAGATATGTTCGCTGCAGAAACTGTGATGTGCTATTGGGAATGGAATTGGTATTATGTTGATCACTAATTAATTCCTGCCATTTTTTTATTTATTTAGTTCCATTTTCTTTCTACTTTATATTTACTTATATGAAAGGTTCTATTTTTTTATTTTTATTTTCAGGTGAAACATTCAAGATATATGATAGATTTGTAAGTTAATTATGCTCTTGAATTGTGTAAATAATCTCTATTATTGATTTAAAGTGAATGTTTATGTTTTTGGGTTTTGGCAGGACAAAGTTGTTGTTCGTGACAGGAAACCAAATGATCAATCCAAGATTTCATTGAAGTGGTTTAAGCGGAATTGTTTTTTTAAAAAAGATACTTTGCAATTTACTAATGTCAGTTATGTAACTCCATATTAATCAAATTTGTTTTTGTTTTAATCATACTTAATATTTTGTTAAATACAAGTTTACAATGGTTCATGAGCGATTAATGTCTTAGTAGTTAATACTTTGCATCGTTAATCTCTATTCAGATGATACATAGCATATATGTTCGACAAGATTAATTGTTCTCTCAAGTAGGAGTATCAATAGGTCAAATTGGATTTTGGTTGGAATTTGAACTTGATTCATTCTATTATTTAAAATTTAGAATATATATTAGAATATATTCGAAAGACTTATTACTTATCAAGTCAAAGAATCTCAACTAAAATAGAAAGATATGATTTTTTTTTTTTTTATCTGGGTAATTAAATTCTATCCTTAATTATCTACCTCAATAATAGGTTATTCTATTCTATACCTCAGATTTAATTAGTTCTTATAATCGAATAATTAAGCTTAATTTTTAGACAATATTAATTAGTTACGTAACTTGAATTTATATTTTAAATCTTTTCCATAATTAGATCCAAATACTAGCATTTTGTCATAATTTAACCGTTCGTTGAGAAGTCGCTAGCTGTCCACACTATAGGAAAAATGTAATTGGTGCAACACTTGAATAATATTGAACACACAAATAAGCAAATAAAACTTGTTTAATTATAGAAAAATTTAATACTTTTTGTAATTGCTAGAAAGAAAAGAGAAAGAAGAAATTACTTGAGTCATATGCAGCTCATGCACGTAACAAAATATACAAAATGTAATTAATGAGGGCTTACGTCTCACGATTTGTATATATTTACAAATGAGTTAATGACAATTTATCATCTTAATTGCAATATGTGTAATATTCATTTTATTCCCCTGTGATTTGAAAGTGAGCGTTTTATTCTCATATGATCTTATAAAAGTTTCACACCGTGACATTTTTAAACTTAAAAAAGATACAAATTGACAAAAAATGCTCCTACCCCATGTGTTATGATAAATGTGGCACTTTACTCCCCTATGTTACGAAAACACTTTTAATTCACTCTCAATTTCAATTCAACGAGGAGTTACACTCTCTGGTCAAATGAGGTATATAGCTTCTTTCAAAAAATTAAAGAGGGTAAATTATTGCTCTTTTTCAAATCACATGGAGTAAATTAAACATTATGAATATTACAAGGGTTAAATTGGCATCAGCTCATTTACAAATATTTAAACTGTATGACGCTATATAAGATCAGAATCTAATATAATATGTAAAGATTATTGTATGATCAAGATAGATTCTTAAAAAATAGTGTGTGACTGTGATAAATTTTAATAAGTTAAAATAGTAGTTGCATGTAGTTTGGATCAATTCATTGGCATTTAGTGTGTGCTTGTAAAATGAAATTTCCCTTTTCTTAGTGGCATATGTTTTTTCTTAGAGCATCTAAAAATGTAGATGATTTTAGATTTTACATGGATCTGAGTTAAGTTTGTATATATGGTTTGTTCATAACTCACCATAAAAGCTAGTTAATTCAATTTGGCAAAATTCCACAGATTCAAGTGTTTTTTCCTGATAACAAATTGAAGTCTAATAAATTCTGTGTTTGTTTGTAATGGTGAAATTGTGATTTGATTCAACAATTATAAATTATATATATATATTCACATAGCAATTTTGACTGACTAGCTAGAATTGCAATGACTAAATTAATACATGATGGACAGAGCAATGATCCCGGCGGGCGGTTTATACTGCGGCGGCTTCTGATCAAGTGCTTCCGCAAGGACTAGTTTGTTGCCTAGTTGTCTGGAGGGTTCACATGGACAGGGCATTGCTATGAACTTGGGAACATTGTCCCCTGGCATTATTATAACTGGCATGCTCATACTCTTTTGCTTCTTCAAATCCTACTCACCAAAAAACAGATAATATGTAAACCTCCTTTAATTAAGTTCCGGTCCTCTGTTTGTTTATAAACAAAAACATATATTCTAAAAAAATAATTTGTGTGTTGTTATTGGAGAAATAATTAACAAACTCCCTCCTAGAGTATTTATTTAAAATAAATAAATGTGTACCTTGTGGGAATTAGTGGTAGGCTTGGTGGGGTA
This sequence comes from Penstemon barbatus, assembly GCA_003313485.2. Taxonomy (NCBI): domain Eukaryota; kingdom Viridiplantae; phylum Streptophyta; class Magnoliopsida; order Lamiales; family Plantaginaceae; genus Penstemon; species Penstemon barbatus. The sequence goes on from CM064878.1 coordinate 11,762,138, forward strand.
GCCAAGGTCACCGTCGGCAGCCTCGAGATCGGATGGGTGAAGGGAGAAAGTACGGCGGAGCTTGTCCCAATGGTAGCAACAAGAAAAAACTCCGCTAAGGCTGAAGATCACCACCAAGAGGAGTGCCGTGCCTAGGGGGAACCCCAATGAAGGCCGAGATGAAGAAGTTGGTGTACTACTAGTGTGCTCCATCAACTAAATATTTTTACTTGAGATCTTTTCACAAACAAAGCATCAAAATTTATGTATATGTGATCGAATACTTGCACTTGAATTTGTTCTTATTTATGCTATATATATATATATATGTTAAATTGGAGTGAAGATAGGGACTAGCTAGGGGACTTAATTAATTAATGGATTGATTAATTATAGTACTGAATTTTTATGCGGTGGGATAGTTGGGATTTATAAAAGCTTAGGGGGGGTGTTGGGTGGAGGGCGTACGTGTAAAGGTACAAATTATATTGTTGTTCGGCCCATGGTACGGAAAAGTGAGGGAATAGCCGGCAAACTTGGCTTTGGTGCTGTTAACCATCATCATCCTTCTCTCTCTCTTTTCTCCATGGGGCCAATTAGTGTAATTTGGAGGACCGTAAAGGTGTTTCATTAGCTTCTTTTAATTTTAATTTGTGGGAGAGTTAATGAAAATAAGGTAAATGAATCAAACTTGGAAATGAAAGGCTCCATTAAATGGATTGGTGTTAGCTCGAATTTAATTTTGTTTGGATTTGATTTATCGTTTGAATATGTTTAGTGAAACATTTGAATACCATTTGGATTGAATTTAGCTATCGTGAAATTAATATTATAACATTGTCTGAGAACCAACACTAATCTCTATCTCACTTTTACACATACATTTGCCCTTAATCAAAATTTATTTAAGCTCATTACATGTGACACGAAAGTGTGACACTAGGAAAAAAAAAACATTTGTCAAAGGCATTGAGGAATAACAATAAAAATAAATATTCTCATCTTGGAAATTTAGTTAAAAGGAATCTAATATTCTTATTTTTGGTCCAGAAAGAAAGAAATCTAATATTTAAACTTCTTTTTATTATTGAGAAATCTGACGTAAGCCAAACAATTTGATCAATTGATTGATTCAATTCTATCTATCTATCTATATATTCCACTTCCTGCATTGCAATTTGCTCTGCTTGAGCCGGTGACCTGTCCAGTGTCCACCATCAACTAATCTAAACTATTCGACCTAATATTTGATAGAAACTTATATATATGTATATATATATATATGTATATATATATATATATATATATATATATATATATATATATATCATTGCACCCACTCCGGCCCTTTAATTCTATCTAACACAAAAGTTAATATTTAGTGCAGTTTTTGCATTCAATCCAAATTTTCTGTTTTTATAATGCACGAAAGAGATGAGAATGAATTTTGAAATTTTCCAATTCTATATATTTAAAAAATAGTCTATCTTTATTAATATTTTTCACCATGTTATTTAATTTGTGCAGTTATTGCATAAAATAACTATCATCTCTAGTAAATACTTAAAATTATAACAAGTCGAAATTAATTAATTAAGAGTATTTCTACAATTTGAATTTGTTGTCATATCACTTGTTAGTTTTTTAGAGTAATTTTCAGAAGTACTAATGTCAAGTTTCTTAGTGATTATTTAAAGGAAAAAATTAGGTTTTGTTGATAATGCTTGTCATTTTCAGGTTTCTTGTCAAAGAAATTCCCAATAAATTAATAATGATGGACATGGCTTGTTTGCTAATTAAGAATGGAAATGTCAATGTAGTGCTTGTTTAGCAGCTGTTGCTTTTCTTACTTGAAATGTATAATTAATAGTGCAGCTAGCTACATGGCCACATGGTCTCATTTTCATTTTAATTGGTATAAGTTTTATCTTCTCAGTATATGCAATAATGTCTGGCATTTTTTTTGAATACTTTTAACTTTTTAGGATCAGCTAGTATGATTTGAGAGATATCCGCCGAGTAGCTTTCAACGATGGTTAACATGGGTTGATGATGGGCACATGGCCTAAATGCGACTTTACATTATTTGTACTGTTTGCGTAAAATTCTGGATTTTTTGGGTACAAACATGTACAATTAGTTTTGTACTTGTAATTCCATATCAATATCAGATAAGCGGTAGTTCATATCACTAGAGAGTAGCACTGTCCGTCTCCCGAATCACGCCAGATTTATCTAATTTAATTTTATGATTTTCGGATCACACCAGAATCTTATAATAAGTTCATATTTACAGCAAGTATATTTTGATTTGATCAACTATTTAATGGTTAAGTAACATATGAGTTTTTTTGTATGACAAATATAAAACTTATGTCATTTAGTAAGATACAAAAAGTTAAAATATACAAAATTTTACACAAAAGACATCCACCTGGATCAAAAACTTTACATTATTAATGTGAATGAGCCATGCATGTTAGCATAATTAATGATTAGTTAAAGATATTCACAACTTTAACTTACTACAAAATATTTAGTCTATCATGCATGACTTAATCATCTTGATCTTGTATATCATATATAGTTTTCATATTACTTAAACATAAAAGCACTTTCTTCAATTTAAATATAGCAATTGGACTCATTTATTTCTCAAGAATTTAAGTACTATTACATGTTTATGATCACTATCTATCCCTAACAACATCTACTAATACAATGATACATTTTGTTGTGGGCTCTTAACTAAGGATTTATCTTTGTATTTCTCCCTAGGAAGAGGTGGAAGATTCAAAAGGCTATAAAAATTATCATTTTCAACAACATCACAAGACTGCTTGCAAGAAAAAATACTAGTACTATTCTTTCCATAATTCCTTCCCTTTGATTGGCTTTCCTTCTTCCTAATGTCCCCATGTCCTCTCTGATTTGACACACTTCTCGTGCACGTGTTTAATGCCGTAAGGAACGGATCGTCTTGCCACCACAATAGACTCGCGAATGAGTAACTTCTACTTGAAGGTTGAGTATTAATACATGGAGGAGGTCGAATCTTCGTCTTGTGTACAGGGCTGGCTATGGGATTTAGTGGCTCTAAATTTGGGCTATTAAATTTGGGAATACCGGGCTTTTCTTCCCATGAAAACGGAACATTTCCTTGTGAGTGAACTTTTCTGTGGTTCATTGTTGAAAATTATCAAGACAAGGCAAGTACTTAAAGCTCTGTATTGAAAAGGTATGGTTCAAATTTATTGCTTTCTAGTGAATTTAAGCGTACAAATTAAACTTTTGGGTTGGTGAACTGAATTAATTCATAATGTCACAAAAAGGAACCATAATTATTTGTATTACGAACTTATGGACAGATTTGTTATTCTGTCTAGGTAAGATGTAAATGTTTTAGAAACAAATCTCGGTCTGGTTCTGGTATATAACAGTGCGATTTTTTTAATTGAACTATATATTGTAATATAAACTAAATAGTCAAAATGATTATGCTTTTTACCTTATATATGAACTACTTATAAGAGTTAATTTCATGATGTCCTTAAGCTTATAGTTAGCATATGTGCATTATTTGTTTAAAAAATTAATGATCATTGACAAATTAGTAGAGTACTAGTATTAACTGTACCCATAAGAATAGATTTTGGAAAAGTTGAGTTCTTGGTAAATAATGACAATGATGTCAAACAACCAATTTTTTCAGAATTAATGTTGTTCCAAAAAAGAATCTTAACGTCTAGGAAGACAGAGAGGATAACTTAGTCAAGAACTCCTTCTTAAGCCATCATTACTTATTATCATGTTTGTAGGTTAATTAATTAAGCATGATTTTTCATGTTGTTAATGATCTATCAGCACTATTCAGCAAGACTAACATATTGTAGCTAATGGTGTTTGATTATAATAGAAGAAATGAATCTGGATCTCCTCCTTGGGGTTGTCCTAGTCCAAATATTGGATCAGATATACCATATATCATACGTGTTCATTTATTTTAAGACTTCAAGTGAATGGATTTGTTCAGACCCTCAAAGTATTTTATTGCGTTCAACTTCATCACATTCTTCTTCATTTAATACGTACTACTATCTCAGTCTAACACAGTGTCACACAATCATTCAACTTAGGTCATGAGATGACTTGAATGATTATTATAATTTTCGATGTGTTATGAGGTGATTGTTTGAGTTTGTGCGATGAATTGAATGATTATGTGGTTTGTCGTGTGGATGGATATAGTAGTGGAGAAATTGAGAATAGAGATTTTATCAAATCGAATTTGTTACTCGAAGCTTGAGAAAAATTCGATAATCCAATTGATGCATATTTATCGATAGATTTAAAATTCTTACAAGATCCCAATATGATAAAAAATAAAAATAAAAAAAAAATAACATAATTTCTCATTTTAGTTAAACTAGTTGGGTTTAGGTGTGTCAAAACTATGTCGGGTCAAATATAAGTCATTTTCGACGGATTAAAATGGATCCAATAAATAAAATTCGGGTCAACAACTAGGGGACTAGGTCGATCCGTTTCTTAAACTTTGTTACGTACACCCTCTTTTACCCGACCAAAACCCATACATGGCCCATATAAATCAACTCAACCCAACCAAACTTATTATGGAAAGAAAGAAACTCCAGTTAAATTGGATTGAATCTGGAAATGGGTCGACCCAATACATGGACCATGATGCATTTTGGCAACCGTAAAATAAATATTTTAATTTTGAATGGGCCATATACTATATTTATATTGACCCACTCAAGCCCAACCATACTGAAAACCCTAAACCTAGCAGCCCCCAGAAGCAGTATAATTAAGCCAGATTTCTCAGTTGTTCCTTACATTAGAATTACATACACAAGAAAGACTCAAGAGGAAAAGCTAAATTCGGATCGTGTATTCTTCCGTTTTCCTTTTTCCGTATTTATAGTACTCTTTTGCTTTTAAGTTTTAGCATCGAAATTTTATGAGGCGGTGAGGAATACAATCATTTCTCGATGCTGATTGAATATGGATTTTGACCGATCCTTTATTTTTATTGATGACCTATTTGTGCGTGTCTGAGCCTCCTTGAATTCTTTTCTTTCTGATTTTATCTATTTATTTGAGCTATTTTTATTAACAATTTTCTGATTTTATCTATTTATTGAGCTATTTTTATGAACAATTTGGGGATTTGCGGTGATTAGAAAAATAATTCCTCGTACTGAATGCTTACTGCATGACAGACTCTATTTAACACCCATAGAATCTGAGCAAACTCTCCAATTGTTTTTTTCCCCTTCTTAATTTGACATTTTATTTTAATATAATTGCAATAATTAGTCTGTATAAATCAGACGTTTTTTAATGTTTGGATTTGGTATTTTTACGTCGATTCACCTTGTAGCTTCATTTTTTTCAAGGTGTCCTACTTTTATATTCTCGGCTTTTTCTTTTTTTAGTTTATTATATTGTTTTCAGTGATTTTTGGGTAGGAATATTTCAGTTTTGCAAATCTCTCTAATTACTTCAAGTCCATTGCAACAATCATGAATACTAGAAAAGAGCAAGAATGGGAGTATATTATACAGAAGAAGCATATAATTATTTTGCAACCTTCAATTGATAATCTATGATCGACAACTATTGTAATAATGATCATGTAAAATTGTAAAAATGGAAAGTTCCTTTGGATAGAAATCTAGTACATCAGGAGCTGTTTGCTATTGTTTTTTAATTCGTGGGTTTTTTATTATAAAAAATTGAATTTTTTTTAAATAAACTGTGAATATATCAGATCATTATTTGTTGGAAATATATGTCAAATTCAATCACTATAATCAATTATAAATTTTTAAATTAAACATGAGAAATATAGACTTAACTATATATAAAAGACCACTTTGTGGTCTGAAAAATTATTAAGTGCTGTAAAAATTGTTATCGTGGTAATTGTGGAATATTGGACAAGTCATTTCCATTTTTAGTATTATATTAATTGCCAAGGTTCTGAAAAAATGTAAAATATATAGAACGGTAAAAATGGGGAATTACCTTATATTTTCTTAATTATAATTTGATTGAACGTATTTCCATTCCAAAATTTTTTGAGAAATATTTTTGATATGTGTATTATAATCTTTTACTTTTCATCCCTTTGAAGCATTTCACATTTTAGGTATCATATGAACAAAGTTTAATATTTCATGTTTTTAAAATTTTAACTCAACATACATCTTTTTAGGGATAAAATTAACTCTTATGTAAATATTGAAAAGCCATAAAACGAGCTTATTACTCACTACTGGACGAGAAAATGAGCATAACATGATGGTTAACAAATTACAGTCACGTTTGGCTATGAATTGATAAGATCCAAATGAATTGGTCCAGGTTCAAGTATAAGTGGTCATAAACATGTCAAATTTTATTTCAATTTTTACCTACCAATGAAAAATAAGAATTTTACAATCCACTTGGAACAATATATGACGCTAATGTTATGGTCACTCGACAATGAAAACGAGAAAGAAAGAAAAAAAAACACTACTAGGTCTAAATTAACCTAGTTTCTGCTTTTAATTCAACACAAAGAAAAACACAAAATCCATCCAACTACTAGCTTGCTTAAGCACCACTTGTGCGAATTCATAACACCTAAAGAGAAGGAACAGCCGCAGAACTTACAATGTCTGAACCAAGAGCATTGCAAATACTAGCAGTCATATCATGTGCCTTTTTGCTATCACTGCTGTGTGGACTGCTTCCAGAACTAGTGTTAGAGACCGAAACAAATGTCGGTTTTTGAAGCACACCAGTTGGAGAAGAGGAAGAAGTGCTAGTCAAGACCTCTCCTAAAGGCCCTCCCATAGAATTCCCCCAAGAAACCGGTACCCATGATTGTTTCCCAATCGGTTTTTCGTAATTATGACTTGTTTCCAAATTCATATGAATCGGGTCAAGTTCATTAGTTGAGATAGTAGATTTCTCTTGTCGAGGAGACGTAGAGGATGACGAGAAGTCTGGAGCCATGGGGATGGACATTGAAAGTTGGGTCCAGTCTGATTTCAGTTCTTCTGGCCAGGAGGAGCCTGTGGCACGATTGGGCTGATCCTTGGGCCAATCATCGATAAAATGGTGAACTGTAGCCTCTTTATCGTTGAATCCCAAGAAAGAATCGGGATTTTTAGTATTTGTGTAGGTGTTTGTTTGAGAAGGATTGATCAGAGAATCTGAGGAGACGAGTCCAAACATTGAGGAGTAAGATGATGATTCTTCAAACGGAGGAATGTTTTGCTTTTGAATGGAGAAGGGTACATCTTTAGACTTTGGATCAAGTGTAGAAGGAATCAAGGGATGGCTTTCAAATCCTTGTGTCCTGTATTACAAGACAAGATAGCAGCAGTAGCATAAGAAAATTTTGAGGTATAAAGAAATCGATATGTGGGTGCTTGAATAAGTATGCACATGCTTTTTACCTAATTTGTGATTAAAGCCTACGAATTTCAAATTCGTAATAACAAATCCCTAGAACTTGTTTGGATCATTGTGAATGTGTATAATTTCAACTCCTTTGGTACCTATTTTGTGCTATTATTTTAACCACAAGTAATAGAATTGAAATCCACCAATATTGGAGTCATTTGAAATATTTTCTACATGTCATCCAAGTGCACCCTTTAGGCTCCTGAGAAGGATTTGGAGAAATGATTTCAAACAACTCTAATTTTGGGCGGAACTCAAATTCACTAGTATAAAAAGGTTACTTAAAGATTTGAATCCACGCAAGACCAAAATTATCCAAAGAGATATTAAGGATTTGCAAGACATAGCTCAATCCATCAACCCAAACGAAGCAAGTCCAAAGTTTTATAACAAATAGTAGTCATCTGGAACCAATTATAGGGAAAAAAAAGAAAAAAAACACACAAAGGACTTAAAGGAACAGAGCTAAGCATTAAATCATAAAGAACCTGGTAACAAGATGTTCGGTATTGGGCTGCAAGGAATTGAATTGGTTGTGCATTGCATTTGCACCAACAGATAGTGACGAGGAAGAAGCAATTGGTGGTTCCACCTTAGAAGTAGTAGTAGTAGTAGATCCAACATGGCCATTTTGGCCTTCCACAGGCTTTCTTGAACGATGGCGGCCCCTATTAATGTGCCTTTCACAGTATTTCTGATCAGGCTGCACAGCATCTCTCGAGCACCGCCATTTCTTTCCATCTGTCCTCCTACACCTCCCCGCCTCTGGGTCATTGCTACCTAGATGGAAAGGACCCCACCCCACTGCATTCAACAACAGAAAACTCTTACATGACTATCAAACGTTAGCTACGTTTCATCCTCCTAATCGTGTACATGATTGTTTAAAGAGTTATGAGAATTTGATGATGAAATAGAAGAAAGTAACTTACAAAAATTAGAAGCATAAGAAGATCCATAAGAGTAGAGGGGCATCTTGAGAGGCACAAGTAAGTTAGAAGGAATAGGTACATTTGACAAAATGTGCTTATAAATCAAAGCTTGATGTTCCAATTCCATCCATTGGGAGGGGGTAAATGGTCCTTTCACTCGCCCACGCATCAACCCGCCTAATGAATCAACAAGTGAACACACAAGTTAAAAAACTTAGGCTAGGTATGATTCTTTGATTTCAGTAAGTAAAAGGATAATGAAAATGAACAAAAAAAGTATTACTCTCTAAAATCCAAGAACCAAACATAGTCTTAGACATTCATAGACAAAAACACCAAAATCTTTTGTTTTTCCATAATAAATATCCATTCACCATACTTGAACCAAAAAAAAAAAAAAAAGGAAATCTATTACATTCACAAGGCAAAAACTATCAATCCCCATCTTTATAGTTTAATGAAAGTATCACCACCACCCACCACATCCAATAACAAAATAATTTCATAATTTGGCCATTTTACTAAATCTTCATCTTTAAGCATAAATTTATACATTTTCACCAAGAGAATAAGAAAGAGCCAAAATCGTCTTCAAATATAAAGCAAGTATTTTTATGTACCTCCAGTTCTTCTTTGATGTTCATCTTGGCACATTGAAAATTCTATACTCATCCCACTACTGCAATGAGGCTCAAAGGAAGAAAAAGAAAGCATTTTCTGACAATCATCATCTTTTGATGGCCAAAAATTGGATCTCCCAAAATCAACTTCAGTAGTTCTCCTAGGCATTTTGGGACCAGATCTTTGGTGTTTCAGATTCGTAGATTCGTTTCCAGGCTCATTTGGACCCGGGCAACTCCAAAATTCATTTTTCATGGAAAGAGTGAACAACTTTTATTTTATATATGTATGTATCCCCAAACAAGAGCATGAGCTCATTTCAAGCAACTTTCTTGTGAAGAAGCTTAAGGAAGAGCTAAAAAGCTAGATTGGTAATTTGAGAAGAAAAGGTGGAGAAAATATTTTGTTAGGAGTGTGTGTACTGTGTGAGAGAGGGAGAGGAGGACAAGACAAAGTAGTGCAACTGAAGAGTATCTCATCTTCCTCGGATATGTCACGTTTAGGCCAAATTTATCTAGTTTTGGTGACAGTATTTTACTAAAATGTCCTCAATGGTGTGATGAGAATGAGATGGTGACAAAATCTGGATATCAATTAATGGGCGTATATTTGGCAAATACTTTTGTATTTTAAGAAACTCTTAACTAATTTGGGGTTCTTTATTGAGTGAAATTAACCACCACTCCCTGAACTTTATTAATTTTACATTCGAAACAGCTTTAATGTGTAAAATTGCATTTTAAGTCATATAAGGTCATCTCCAATGAGGCAATGACCAAGTCCATAAAATTGGATTTGGCTTGAAGATGACAAATAAAATCATTTATTTTTACTCAAAAGTTAATGCCCTTGAGGTGTTGGGCTTCATGCTAAAGCCAGCTTGTAGGAATGAGGCAAGTTGGGCCAAGCTCATTGATCAATTCACACAGCCTAGTAAGTAGGTGGTCGACACATTTTTTTTCCTTCTTCTTTCCATTAGTTATTTCTTTTTTTTATTTATTTTATTAATTAATAAATATATTTTTCTTTAACTCTAATTAATAAATATATTTTTCTTTAACTTTAATTAATTAATAAATATTGGATTATACTTGATAATTTTAATTACGACGATCTTGAAGTTCAATTTTAATGCCAATGTAAAGTTAATTTAGAAGTATTCTTAATTTTTTTGAACATTATTTATTATTGTTTAATTATTATCATTATTATTACGTGAGAATGGGAAAAATGAGAATTAAAATTAAATGAAATTGATAGATTGAGTAATTTGAGATGACTTATAAAAAAAGAAAGGGGAAGCTGGACTTGGAATTTGAGGGGAAACTGGACTGAAACTTAGGGGAAGCTGAACTTAGGCTGATGAGTCACTGGAGATGGCCTAAGACCGGATTTTCTGTAATTTTGGTTTTGAGTTTTATGAAATTTAAGTTTGGTCCATTTTTAAAATTTTTGAAATTGAAATTTAAGTTTAAGTTTGATATTTCAATTTCAATCAAAAGACAAGACCGGATTTTCTGTATTTTCAATTTAGTTTTTTGAATTTTTTTAACTTTAGGTTTTGTCTTCTGATTTTAATCTAGTTTTGACACCTTCAATTTCATACACTTACATGTATTGCAATTTTGGTGACAGAGTTATGTACTTTTAATCTTTAGGTTGAAAAATGGGAAATATGATCAAAGTGGAAAACAATGTACCATTTGGGTTGATGGATTTAAGGTATGAATTCCAAATACGTAGTAATAAATACATAACACTTGTTTGAATTATTTTTTATAGGTATTCAAACCATGTTTTGTTACAATATTGTAATAATTAGTCATTTGCATTAAGTGACTTTAACTACATAGTCCTCGCCCATTCGCCAATAATGGGAATCCCAATTTCATGGCTCAAGTGACGGTGTTCACACTATACTTTTCTCATTTAACCTTAAAGTTTCAAAGAAGAAATCATGCCTTTCGAAAAGCTCTTTTGGATAGTTATGGGTTTTCTGCAGCATGCACCCTTAAAAATTGATTATTTGGCATATTGCACCCTTGAAATTAAATATTAACAAAGTCCACACTCGAAATACATAAGTTTTGACAGAGTGCACCCTTTTAATCTTTTCCGTCCAAAGTATGTCATGTAAATGGGTCAATAATATGATAAAAAAATACTTCAAAATATGTCATGTAAATGGGTCAATAAATAGTATATTTATGATGGTGTACGATGAGAAAAGTTAAGGCTTTTGAGTTAATCGTATGAATATACTATGATTTATTGTAGATAAAGACACTAATGTCGATTTTGGGAAAAGATTAAATTGAATTCAAATCTCTTCCAGTGACATAATAGTCTAGAAGATTTTCTTAGATTTTATGGTTAAAAATACACCACGTCATCATTGTGAGATCATCAAATCATCATAATAAATAATGTGATGCATTTTCAATCACAAGGTTTAGAAGATATAATCTGGTTTAATTAACAATTTTCCCATAATCATGAGCTTTTTAAAATCCAATAAAATTCAATTGGCATCCATTCAACATACAATAGTAATGAGCATATCATTTGATAACTCTAATTTCAAAATCGGAAGCTTGGTAATGTTCCAAGAATCTGTCCAACAACATGAATAAATGTGTATCAAAAATCAAAATGTTTACGGCTTTACCTACTCAAATTGTAAAATACTTTTAGCGGAGCATGATCAGAACTGAAGCCCACATACTATAAGCTTATTGTGGAGCTCTAACCTTTTGATTCAAGTTAAAACAAGTCAAGTTTAAGTTCAAACAAATTGAAATAGTAAATATGCCATTAATGTGTATGGTTAGCAATAAATGAGGGGCTATTTATAGTTGGGAATTAACTCGGGTTGATCCGTTTGGTCAAAAACCTGGAACTTTGATGGGTTATTTACAGTTCAAAAACTTCTTAGAGTTAGTATCTAGAGATGTAGACACTTCGGTTAGTGTAAGTGTTCATTGTAATATTGACCTTGAAATGATGACACCAACTTACAACAGTGATTCCCTGCGATCTAGACGGTCCATTGGGTCAAGTAGTCAAATAAATTTTTATGCTCGAAATACACGACGAGATCGAGACAAATAGGTTTGTCTCAAACAAATATTAGAGATTACAACAGTTCAAAAAGGTTTCGGTTGTTGCTTCTTAAGAAGCTCGAATATGGAGTTTGATTTCCCTTAGCTCATGAGTTGGACAAATGCAATTACAAAAAGAAATTACAGAAATAAAATTCCTTTTTCCTTTGTTCCTGCTTTGTTTTGTTTTGAATACAATACACATTTTATTAAAATTCTCTTTGTCTATGTTACGTAGGTAGGTATGGGTATTACTTAGGACATGAAGTTGTTAGTTACGTATAATTTGAATCAATTATTTTAAATAATAATTTTTTTTTGTTGATTTATGATTTTATCTATCTAAAATAAATTTGTTAAAAGAAAAAAAGATATAAATACTTAATAAAATATTTTTACATTAAAAAAATAATTTTTAATAATACATGTTTTCTTTTGTAAAAAAATATATTTTAAGATTGGGCTATACCAATCCCCCACAAACTAGGATTTGAGTGTTCATATCCTAATTAAACTCAGATTCTTTATTATATTATAGCCGTATCTCGACAATGTATTCATATCCTAATTAAACTCAGATTCTTTATTATATTATAGCCGTATCTCGACAATGTATTTGCGATTATAATTTTTCTGCAATGGAGCCCAATAATAACAAATTGTTCATTGGAGGAATATCTCAGGCTACAAACGAAGAATCTCTGTTCGAGTACTTTGCAAAATATGGAGAGGTCAAAAAATCTGAAGTATTTAGAGATCGGGTCACTGGTTTCAGTAGAGGGTTCGGATTTGTTACTTTCTCCGAACCTTCTTCCACTGAAAAGGCACTTCAAGATCAACAACATGTTATTCTTGGAAGAACGGTTAGACAACTATTTAATATTTTTAGCTTTTTTCTTTTGTTTTTGTATTGAATTTTCCCTAAATAAAGTCATATTTAATCGTGGGTTTTAACGAGTGAAATACAAACAACATCCCTGTGTTTTATCTAATCGGGGAAAAAAAATTGAATTATTTTTATTAGCAAAAAACTTTTGCTTGTAAATTAGTAGCTCATAAGAATGTGATCGTCAATTATAAGTTAATAATGGGTTTATTGTATATTTTCAATAGATAAGGGGTTTACTGTCAATTTTTAAAGTTAATATTTTTTTTTTTATATAGAGAGATTATGGCCTATTTAAGTTGTGAATTATATTGTTTGGGGGTGTATAATGGTTACTTTCATGGAAAAATGCCAGTACATACAATGTGTGAACCATATATATTGCAATTTTTGAGGGGTTAAATGATATAGAACAGAACACAAGGGTTTTTTACTAATAAAATATAAAAATAACATGGTCATGGGGTTTGTTTGTCAATTAGTTAAAGCTTTTAGGGGTGTTTCTGCAATTCACTCTTCATTTTTCACTTTATTGATTTCTGTATATTATTTGTTATTGATGATTGATTTACCATGGGGTTTGATCATAGGTTGAAGTTACAATTCCAAGACCAAAATATTGTCCAAACTACGATCAACATATTAACAACACTGAGACAACTGGAGGAGATCCACAAATTAGGTCTTCAGTTAACCCTAAGAAATTGTTTGTTGGGGGTTTGCCATCAAGTTTGACAAGTGGGAAGTTTAAGGAGTATTTTGACAGGTTTGGAACAGTAACTGATTCTGTCATTATTTATGACAAAATATATAATAAATCTCGAGGTTTCGGATTCGTTACTTTTGATTCCGAAGAGGCTGCATGTACTGTATTAAGGAGAATACCCCACACATTAAACGATAAGGTAGTCGATGTAAAGAAAGCTATTCCCAAGGAAGAAATTTCTTCTAACGTATATAATTTTTCTTACGTAGCTGGATTTCCCTGTACATTTGATCCATATAGTTATTATTATAGTTTCCCTAGCTATAGTCAATGTTATTATCAAGCTACGCCCTACGTTTTACCTTATGTGTATGAGTCTAGACCTTTATCTAATAATGCCTCCCCATACATAAGAACTGAGGCTTATGTAAACGGTCATTGGATACACGAGGATGTTTTTGGATCTTCTTCGTCATCACAAGTTAGATCTACACCAATTTCATGCCAAAGGCAGAGGGTTAGGATTACCGCACCGAGTAGTTGTAACAATAATGCACAAGGGCAGCTAGTGTCGTCGGAGGAATCATACGCCAATTCATTTGAGAACCAACAAGAAAACGTGACAGAACTTAGGTTGGAAGAACAAAATCCCGAGGTTAATGTTGGTGTGAGTGCGAAAGATGATGTGTTATCTAAAGAATCGAATTGTACACAACTCAGTCTGGCTAATGATAAATCGAAAGGTTGTATTAGCGAAGAGATTGTTGTTTTGAGTAGTAATGGTGCAGAAGAAGTGTTGTCTGAAGAGGAATCAGATTGTAAATCAATTCAGAATCGAATGAATGATGTTTGCTTAACAACACAACTCAAGTTGGAAGATAATATTGGTGCTGAAGAAGAACAAAGTCCCAATGATGAGTGAGTATCACAAACAATTCCATTAAAATTCAAGTGAGTGTATAGAAACCTGATGTTATCTCTTTTAGTTTCTTTTTCCGTTTTATCATCATGAATAACTGAAAGTTAAGCATTTGCATGTATTTTTACTTAAAACAATCAAATTGGATGAATTAATTTGTTGTTTGATGCTTGCAAAACTTTTGTTATTCATATGACATCTTTTATTCCCATTACGGATAATATTACATTTCTTAAAGATCATATCATATATTTTTGTCCATACTGATACAGGTAACTTCAAGCTTATTGGGATTTTGATGATATGTCCTCGCTCTTTTTTTTTTTTTTCCGGTATCTTATATCCAGAATCTTACCATGTGATATTATATTCAAATGAGCATTATCTGATGTAATTAAATGGTTATTGCTTGTGGATTATATGTCTATTATTGTGGAGGATAGTAAGTGTTATTATTGTTTAATTTTTAATTAAACAAATATGTTTTGAGCTTTTATTTTATCAATTTTATTTATTTATTGCAATGCTGTTCTTCATCCATCATTCAATAACTATAGAGATGGCTCTCCTATATGGTTGCGTCATAACTTATTGGCTCGGTTTATTTGAAAATTTAGGAAGTATTT
Source organism: Penstemon barbatus (assembly GCA_003313485.2). Lineage (NCBI taxonomy): Eukaryota > Viridiplantae > Streptophyta > Magnoliopsida > Lamiales > Plantaginaceae > Penstemon > Penstemon barbatus. The sequence continues at coordinate 11,777,393 of CM064878.1, forward strand.
TCACGTTTCATATGAAAATTGTCATAATAATATTATCAACTTATCAAACAATATTTTTCTACTCTTTCGAGCATTGGCCCACATCCACACAAAAATTCGTAAAGAACTTTCATTAAAATACACAAAACAGAGAACATTTCTTTTAAATCTCTGAAAAACTCATAAAACACATGTCAATCGGGCTCATTGGCTTGTTTAACTTTATTTGGCCCGGGTGTTTGGCCCAACTAAATTCTAATTGGATCGGATGGAATTAGTGCTATAAAATTGTGAAGCAGCCCAGATATTTAACTCATGAAAATGTTCCATCTTTTACGTAATTTGACTCGTCAGTTTTGGAACAAGTACACAATTATAGCCAGTAGTAATAGTGATGCACTTTTTTTTTTGGTCTTGTATGAAAAAAGGAAAGTGTGTCTTGTATGAAAAAAGGAAAGTGTGTCTTAGAAGATGGAGAAAATTAGTTGAGACTAGATTACATGATCACATACCGAATAAAACTATATAAAATAGGACATAGGTTATTGTTTATGTTGTTACCACTAATTTTATGAGACGTATAATTTATTAATTACCATGTATGCTTCTAAAAGCTTTATAGCACTACAAGAAAAAAAGTCATTCGTAACATCAATTTGATGACAAGTAACAAAAAGTATCATGGAGAATTACATTTTTTAGAGGCAAAATTGCAAAAATCGTCACAAACTAATCACCGATTTTGGATTTTCGTTCCAAACTATTTAATTTGGAGAATTTCGTCCCGTAATTTAATATTTTTTTGAAATATTGTCCCACCATATTATAAGACGGAATTGCGCATTTGCCGATGAATTATCACATGGCTGCTTAAGTGCCATGACATGGTAAATTTTAACATGAATAATTATATAATATTGCAGAGTTCGTCCCAAATTAATTACAAGATTGAACGTCATTTTCATTAAATTAAAAATTTAATATTGGGACTAAATTCATATAAAATGGTAAATTATGGGACGAAATTTGGCGAGTTGATATAGTTTGGGACGAAAAATCAAAATTAGTAATTAGTTTGGGACGATATTCCAAAAAAATATTAAATTACGGGACAAAATTCGCCAAGTTAAATAGTCCGGGACGAAAATCCAAAATCAGTAATTAGTTTAGGACGTTTTCTGCAATTTTATCTTTTTATCTTTTTTAGACTACAATTTATATAACTTAGCCTTGTACACAGTATCTACAAAAAAAATTAAAACAAGAAAACATAAAGTGCATGAGGTGAAAAAGAGGAAGAAGAAAAGAAAGTGTGAGAAAAATAGGGATATATCAAATCAGATGGGTGGCTGTCGCTTAATATTCTGATTAAACTTTTTAATTTAATTCCTTCTTTTTTTTAATAAAATATATTAAACTTCTGACTAAACTCGAATGAGATTGTGATTAAGTCATATCAAACATGTATTTTTTAGTTTCATTTTATTTTGAATTCAACAAATAGCCGACAAGATAGTCACCTACTCTGAATTAGAAGGGCAAAGGAGTTGGATTTGTTCTAAGAATGAAATTATGAAAACCCCACAAGGCAATGTATGCAGCAGTTAGATTGAATTCTTTGTTGGATAATAAATAATTTTCTGTTTTATTTCTTGTCTTGGCCCTACTTTGAGGCATAGAGGGACCCTAGGATTCTGGGCCTTTTTTGTGATTGCTTTGGGATGCTTTAAAAGATGCTGTATAGTATGTAGGTAGGGCTAATGCACTCCTCTTGGAGGAGCTTTTTTCTGTTTATGATTGATGTAAATTCTACCGGGCTGGGTCTATTTGACTCGAGGCTCTAAAGCCACCAATTATAGTTTCAAACATCTCAACCAATTTAGTGAACTTTTAAGTCAAATCTATCTAACACTATTACTACTAGAGCTCTGAAATGGTCGGATTTTGGTCCAATGAGGCTCGATCCAGATTCAATTTTCGGAATTAAATCTTGCTCGAATATGAATTTTTCGAGTGTAACGAATCTTGGTCATATTCAGTCAGATATCCGATCTTTTTTAATCCAATAAAATTTTCACATTAATTCAAAATTTACGTTGGTGTTTTTTTTTTCTTCCTAAAACAAGTTTGTTAACTTTACGATTTCATTTAATTTAGCTATCATGTTTATAATTTCTTAACTAAAATTCATGTCTTTTATGAATATATGCATAAAAAATTATTATCAACTATATATCATCTTATAATATTTTTTTCATTTATTGTCAAATACGGATATTTAACAAATCTGGTCGACATATGCACAAATTCACTCCACGTATGTCGAATTATAGATTTTGACAATCAGATCCATCCAATCTCTCTAATAAGATAAAAAAAAGCCAACTAGTTGACCTGATGATAACCCAACTTGTTCTTTCAATACATCTCTGATCCGATCGAGAACAAGCTAGTTTTTCATGATCCAATCCGGAAATCCAGATTATGCATAAACATAATCTCCACATCAGACATTTTATCCAAAATTGCACAATCAGAAAAATGGTTGTGTAATCTAGTAACTGTAGTTGATATACGGCCAAAATTAGAGAAGTATTAGAAGATGTTAAGCCAATGAAACACGCTTGCACTCTAGATAGCTATAATGTTATAGTGAATATGACATGACACTCATGCTATGGACCGTGACATTTCAGGAAGAAAGAAAGAAAGAGAGAAATTGAAATTAATTAATTAATAAAATAAGAAAAATAAAAATATAAAAACTTTAATGGGTCATCAGTCTCTCTTTCTCTCTCACACTAAAAAAAGGAAAACAACTCAAAGAGCTTTAGCGCTCATACAGACAGCAGGATACTACAGACTTCTCTTGTCGTTCTCAGTTGTGTTGTTTGTTTGCGCTATGAACCAACTTTAATTTAATTTTATTATTTTATTATTTTTAACTTTTTCACAGTTTGACTTCTCCTTGGATATTTCTGTGATCTCATCTAGATCTTGTTTTGGATTTTCTGATCTACCCTGAAAAATTCAATTTCAGCTCTCCTATTTTGGCAAACTGCATTTTCATAAATGTCCATATTGAATTTAATGCAGCTTCCCATAGCACCTAGCAACTTCATAGGATCTATATCTGTTGGATTAAAGAAAATGACTTTTTCTTACTCAAGGGCAAAAGATAAGTAGGAGTATGATAATTTATTCGTGACTTAAAAAGGCAACTAGCTAGTATTGTGTTGATTGATTGATCATTGTTATTACTCAACAAGTTTGGATCGGGTAGGGTGTATACCAACGGCTGTCAATGGAGCCAATGAATTAATTAATATGGTTTGAAAATGATCGATCCAATTTTATTAGTGATCAAGGTAGATCTGATTCGTTAAAAAAAATTAAAATTAAAAAATAAATAAATTAAACTTATACTTACATAAGATTTTATTAATTATATGAGTAATATCAATAGTATTTTACCACATACCTGTCCAACAAATTAACATGAGAATAGTTTCAATCCAACGTGATGTTAATTTATGTCTATTTTCATCTAATAATATAAATAAATTTTGATAATTCAACAGCGCGGTCCATAAGATCTAAAAGTACAATTAACTAAATATGTCGATTTTCTATGATAGACCTCAATGTATATTGAGAGAGAAAAAAATTGAATTTGGTAGCTAAGTCTAACAATTATGTATATGATCATAAAAAGTTTAGCGTAGATATTAAGTATAAAGATATTATTTGGGTCGGACTTTTACTTGAAAATCCGGCTATGCGATGAGTTGGATATTTTTGAAATTGTAGAAAATGCCGGTTTGAGTTTAAGTTGATGAAATCCGGGTACTGGGCATACATAAGTACTCCCACCCACTCTACTGAGAAAAAAGTACAAAATCCACATGGGTACACCATTCACTCAAGACTTTTGGATATTATTCCACCTGAATATTTTGTATATATACTTTCTATTCTATAAAAAAATGGGTTTTTGGCACTTTGTTCATGAAATTATAGGGTTTTGGCACTTTGCACTCAAACTTAAAAATTTTGGCACTTTGCACCCTAATTTAAAAGTTTTGGCACTTTGCACCCTAGAAATACAATTTAGTTGGCACTTTGCACCCTAGTGTGTGTTTTGAAGAAAAAATTAATTGATTGAAGAGCATAATAGTTATTTTCTAATATTTTTGGCACTTTAAACCCTAAAAGTATAGATTTTGACACTTTGCACTCTGAAATATAGAATATTGACATTTTGCACCCAAAATATATAATTTCTGCCAGTTTCAACCCCGACTTAATATGATAATCTAAATTATATAAATAACATGAAATATAATAATATGTTAGATATGTAAACGTGCATTTTAGATATAAAGTAAATAATCTTGAGGATCTTGAAAATAAAATGAAGACAATGTTTTTTTTAATCTAATTTTTACAGAGAGAAAATGTTAAAATAAGTTATTGTAAAGTAAAATAAATTCAGAATAACAAGTTTATGATTGTTGTGCATAGAAATGACCAATTTATCTCTACATCGCCGACATTCATGAGTCTGTCTTTTTTTTTTTGAGAAAAATACATTAGGGTGCAAAATGTCATCCAAATTATATTTTTAGGGTGCAGAGTACCAAAAAATTTAAATCGGGTGAAAAATGCTAATATTTTATAATTTAAGGGTTCAAAATGCCAACATTCTATATTTTAAGGGTGAAAAATCTATATTGCAAATGTGCAAAGTGAAAAAAAAATTGAAAATAACTATTATACCCTTCTATCAATGAATTTTCTCACTAAAACACACACTAGGGTGCAAAGTGCCAAATAAATTATATTTTCAGGGTGCGAAGTGCCAAAACCCTATATTTCCAGGGTGCAAAATGCAAAAAACCCATTTATTTGTGAAGCACAACCTGCCGTTGTTTTACTCTAGTCTCCGCCTGACCCGTCACATTTAAAACCAGATTTCCCCCTTGCCATCAAGTATAAATCTACTTTTTGATTTTTTTTTGTTCCTTCATATTTATTTGATGAAAAATGTACATGGACTAAATATGCAAATTTTAAAAATTGAAAATTTGAAACCTAGAATGTTATGTCCGAATGAGCATGACCAAATTTGATGGGTTGTGGGATTAATAAAAACAGATTTTTGCCAATAATTAATACACCAAATGCATCATTTTCAAAATCTTCGATCGGATGCATTATGCCCTCTGAATTTAGTGCTTCAAAAAGTTTGTTTCTAATAATGGAAAACATATAAAGGTTATGTTTGTCCTATTGAGGCATACATAAATGGCCAAGAATTATGGTGCACTGCCTCTAGTTGTTTAACAACAACTTGCAAATTAGATCTATTGCCCGTAAGGGATGAATCATTGTTATATTACCATTCTCTTGATAATTGAGTAACAATTTTTCCTAGTTTCTTTCTTCGTTCATTTTTTAAGAAATTGTTCGGCTGCCCTAGATTGAATAAATATTAGCAAAGCTTGTGTATTTTGCGAAATGGAACATAACAATGAAATTCTAACTTTAATTTTTTAGGCATCATTTAGATTGAAATTTTGAATTTAATTTGTTATACATCTCAAGTTTGTGTCATATATAACAATGAAAAACATAACTATAATTATTCTCCCTAGTATTGAGGAAAGGTTATCCATAACTTTGAATGAGCAGTTGTATTTCTCTTATGCGTCACTGATGTATTATATACTTATCTTGTACTATCAACGTGACACCTTACGTGGAAAGAAATAGTCAAAAGAACCTCCGCATAACAATGAAGCTTGAGGTCCTTATTCGATTTCACTAATCGATCAGGGATTTCGCATCACTTGAATGCTGATTATCTAATCAGGTTCCTTCACACCACTTCAACCTCGTAGATTGATTCTCTAAGTATAGCCTTTCAATATCGATTGATCGATTAGTCCCTTTCACATCCCCACTTAGTGAGAGTAGATACATATGTATGTCCTCTCAACTATTCTTATGCCGCTCGATCGCTCTGATCTAGCTTAGGTATCGCAGAGTCTTTGTACAGATCATCCTTGATGAGAGCCCTAACAGTATTTTATGAGCGCAAGTCATGTTCAATTAATTGGGAGTGCTGATTGAGTTCATCGACGAGAGCTCCATTTTAGTGATAGATAGCTTCCACGTGACGATTGATTAACCAACCCGCTGCACAAATTTATCTCTCATCAATCTTCTACATAAATACCAAGTGAAGAAATAGTGTACCATTTGAATAAAAGCAAGTCTCATTATGCACCAAAAAATTTCTTTGAAATCCACAGAAAGACCATGTGGGTCGGGGTTTTTGTTCGAAGCAAATGAGGGAAGGACCACTTTAAGTTACTTAGGGATCGGGATTGAACAATTGCAAATTCTGTTATTATTTTAATCCGTCTCCATAAAGTAGGTCCCAATTTGCAAGTCTAAATCCATTGATTCAATTGTAAAATAGCCGAAACTTGAGAGGTCAAATATTTAGTGTTCGTATCACCTACTTGCAATTAACCATTCCTCCCTAGCTTTTTGGCACCATATTATAACCAAAGAGAAAACATGATTAAAAAATCTTATACCATACATTTCATTAAATGTAACTCATCTATTAAAATTAAAAAAGGTGTAGTATATATATATATATTCACATTTAATTTGTGTTTTGAATGTGAAATGTGAGTGCATTATTGTTCTCCTTTTGTTGACAAGAACAATAAATGGGTGATTCCAGCTAGAATCCAACGTACAATATTCCAAGCAGTGAAAATGCAACAATTTTGTACGTACAAGCTAAAAGAAATTGGGAACTGCTCAAATAACCATATTTGGATAGTGTGCCATTCAAATATTGGCTCAACCTCTTTACAAAGGTACAGTCCCCTGTTCTGCCCATAAACTATAAGAGAAAAGAAAAGAAGAAAATTAAAAAAAAAAAAAAAAAAAAAAGCACCACAACCATAAGCATGCACCCAGTCAAACTACTTTCTTCCTTTCCTTTCACATATTTGCAATTGCAACAACACCTTTTTTTCATACAACGGCATCGTTTAGGCTTGTCCATATGTGTGACATAGCCCTGTACTTTGTAGTAATAGTAGTAGATACCTATATGCTAAACATTATAGTAGGTCCAGGACATACACAGAGCTATATGTATATGTATATGTATATGTAATGTATATATATATATATATATATATATATATATATCTCTGTACGTATATATGTATGTCTTGTGTGAAGTGACCAGTGACCATGTTTGTCTTCTGTCCGGAAAAATCTATGCAAAGATTTTGAAAGACAGAATATTATAGTCATTATTAATAATGAAAAAAAAAATACCAAAATTCTAAAAAAATATAGTTAAGATTGTTAGATATCTAGGCTAGTGGTACTGTACATGCAACAACATAAGACAGGCTAATTGATTATTATATCATAATCTCATTAATTGCTAATATTCAAGAATCGGATAGAGAAAGAGTGACGTGTAACAGTGACAAACAGTATTTTAATTTATGAAATTCATAATTAGTGTAATTATTTGTAGTTTTTTTCCATCCCACTTTACAGCGTTTTAGTATTTTTTTTCTGGGTAATTAGGAGATGTTCTTTTTCAGCCGAGACTGTTGTTCTATAGTTGGTAAACTTTGGACCTTATGAGCTGTTTCATATTAGCATAATAAAGTATTTAAACTTTAGACAAGGATGTTCCCGTCATTTTGATTTATGCAATTATGATGCATTTTGCAATGATCTATTTTGTGTCAATTATGGCTACATATATTTTATAAGTAAAATACATTAAAATTAATCTGTAATTAAACTAGCAGGGTACCAATTTAATTATGAAACGAAACTACTCACATAGAGTCAATCGGAGTTAAAAAAAAAAAAAAAGGTCTAAGAAACAAAATTATGCCGGGCAACAATGTTTGAAATTCCAAGGATAAGTCAAAATCTCCATAATCTCCAAGTTTTCTCAATGAAGCCAAAAGGAAGACTATATATATATATATATATTTAATAGAAGAATTAATAGCAGTCTAGATAAGTATCTATCATGAATAGGAGTATTAATTTTTATCTCCGACAAAAGATTGGTTTAGAAATATAAGTAAACTTAGAACCAATGTACAGTGTAGTGTTTCGTTGATGGAATTAAAAAGGAAAAGAGAGGAGGAGCGGTTGAAAGGAAAAGGAAAAGAAAAGAAAAGAAAAGAAAAGCAAATGAATGAATGAATTAAAGAAGATGTCTTTCTCTGCACAGATCCCTATGGAATGCAGGAAGGATACCCAGCATTGCTTGTTGGAACTCATTCTTTTTGTTTAGTTTTCTTAAAGCCCTTTGCTTTCTTCTCTTTACTAATCTTTACATACATATATAACATATATATATATACATACATACATACATATCTTTTGAGACTGAGAGACAAAGAAAAAAGCAAAAGAAAAAAGACCACATAGATTCAGCCATTCAGCACAGAGGATTTTTGGCTTAGATTTCATTCTACTTAAGTCTGCAGCTACACAACAAAACAATACCACTTCTTTTTTTAAATTTGGGAGAAAAATTATATATATATATATTGGGACATGATTAGTTTATTTGTTTCCAATCATTGACTAGCTTTCTTTCAACAACAACAAAACTTGCCAAGAATCACAAATCACAATACCCCTCCTCTTCTTCAATTTATTTTTCAAAGTAACAAAAAACTTGCTTTCGTTTCCAATGAGTAATGAAAGTGGTACTAACTGGTTAGGTTTCTCTCTTTCTGCTCCTCCTCCTCCTACTACAATGGATGATAACTCATCACCAAATCACATTAGCAATCAAACTCAACCACACTCTAACTCTGGTTCTAACACAATCCCAATTAGTAACTTTTCATCCACTTTTAACTATTACTATGCTGGTGAAAATGGTGGATTTTACTCTCCTCTTACTATGATGCCACTAAGGTCAGATGGGTCATTGTGCTTGATGGAAGCCATCAATAGGTCACAACCACAAGGTAAAAATCCAATCTTTCTCACTTTCTTTTTCCCGGGATTTCTTAATTATAACTTTTTTTTTTCTTTTTTCTTTTTACAAGGTATGGTAAATTCTTCAACACCAAAACTTGAAGATTTTTTCAATGACTATAACAGAGGAGGGGAAATGTCTTTAAGCTTAGACAGCATGTACTATCAACAAAACTCTGAAAATCAAACTAACAATAGTCAAGATTTTCAAATTCAAGAATACCCACAATATAACTCTGTTTCAACAGAGTGTAATAATGTTGAGTTACCGACAATGGGGGATGAAATGAAGAACTGGGTTTCAAGAAACTATGAAAATGAGAATGTGGGTGGTCAAATTGGGTCAATGGGTGGTTATGGAAATTTACAGTCTTTGAGTTTGTCAATGAGCCCTGGTTCACAATCAAGCTGTGTTACTACTGGTACAAAGCTAATTTCTTCAACTGATTTGGAGAGTAAGAAAAGAGGACCTGAAAAAGTTGAACAGCAAAAGCAAATTGTTCATAGGAAATCCATTGATACATTTGGACAAAGGACTTCACAGTATAGAGGTGTCACAAGGTTAGTTCTTTTTTAGTTTTAAGTTTTTTTTTAAAAAATTTTTAGTTTGGTTAAAATTTGCTTTGTGGATCTTGGTATTATTAGGCATAGGTGGACAGGGAGATATGAAGCACATTTGTGGGACAATAGTTGTAAGAAAGAAGGCCAAAGTAGAAAAGGAAGACAAGGTTAGTGATTTCAAGACATTTTCTTAACTAAGTTTATTCCAAATTTTTTGGTTTTATACTAATTTAAGTGTGTGCCCTTTTCTTGTTTCTTGGGGGATGACCATATAACTCATTTCCAGTCTACCTAGGTAATTAAATTCATCTTGGATTTTGTTTTATTATAATGTGTTATTTTTAGAACTAATCATAAGAGGCCTAATATGCTATAAATGTGATAATTTAGGTGGGTATGATATGGAAGAAAAAGCAGCAAGGGCTTATGATTTGGCAGCACTTAAGTACTGGGGACCTTCAACACATATCAATCTTCCGGTTTGTTTTCATTATCATTTTACTTTATTTAGTATTATTATTCCTAAACTTAGAAAAATGAGAAAAGTTAACTAAACAGTTTATGCAAATGCAGTTGGAAAATTATCAACAAGAACTTGAAGACATGAAGAACATGAGTAGACAAGAATATGTTGCTCACTTAAGAAGGTGTGTAGATATTTGATACTTTTTTTAGATCATTCACATTTACATTTGCTATTCAATTTATTTTATTGAAAATGATTATGATGTGACAATAATTGCAGAAAAAGCAGTGGTTTCTCTAGAGGAGCTTCAATATATAGAGGAGTTACAAGGTCTTGATAGAGTAGTACTAGTTTACAAATTGATTTCAAAGTCAAGTCTTTGTCTAAGTTTGTTGTGTTGTTCTTTAGCAGACATCATCAACACGGAAGGTGGCAAGCTCGGATTGGTCGAGTCGCTGGTAACAAAGATCTTTATCTTGGAACATTTAGTGAGTCCCCTCAATCCTTAATACATCTAGGAATTGACAATAACTACCTTCGTTATCGTACTAATAAACTAGAGTTGGAATTTGATGTAATTTTAGGCACACAAGAAGAAGCTGCGGAAGCGTATGATGTGGCCGCGATTAAATTTAGGGGTTTGAACGCGGTAACAAATTTTGACATATCGCGGTATGATGCAGAGAGAATCATGGAAAGCAATGGTCTTCTTTCGGGTGAAATGGCTAGGAGAACAAAGAAAGACGACAATTTAATTACAAATCCTATCAACAACATGGTGGAGGAAAACTCGAAAGAGAGCGCTGAGAATGTTTCCGAGTGGTTTAAGGTTACAAATTTCTCGAATCCGTTAAATGGGATGATTGGAATCGATATGGATAAAACGGGAAAAACGGCTAGTCATTTGTCAAGTTCTTCTTCATTGGTGACAAGCTCTAGAGAGGGAAGTCCGGACAAGCACAACATGGCGCCAATGCCTCCACTGGCATCAAACTTTTTTCCGGGTGGTCCAACGAGTTCGTGGATCCAATCGGGTCAAATGAGGCCTCAGGTGCCACTTTTTTCAGCATGGACTGATACATGCAATTGATATAATAGTTGGTTGTCTTCCCTTTTGCTTGTTCAAAAGAAATAGGAACTCTAATTAAGAACTAGTTTTAATTTTCATTTAGGAGTTTCAAATGGTGGGTTGATTTGTTTTAGTGGGATGGGGTAAAATTAGTACTACCTTTAAGGAAACTTTATCTATGATGGTTTAATTGATGACTTTTAACCACGTACGTTATTAGATAATGCTATTTATGTCTGAAATTTTATTTTTTTTTAAAAAAAAAAGTTAACTTTTTGTCTCAATTCTTTCTGCTCAATTATGTTACCATATGATTGCCAAAAAACGATTATAGCATAATGCGAACATATATTCTTCTAGCTTGATTTTACTTTGCATCAATATTGCTAAATCCTAGTTAAATTATTACCCTTTATTAGTTAGAATTTCCATTTTCTGCGCTTTCTTGGGAACTTTATGCGCAAAATTTAATTCTTACTCATTTAGGACCATCTTTTTGTTTTTAAATTAGTGGGATATTGACTGATTTGACGTTAATAATCAAAACAGCTCACAATTGGCCATTCTGCTTTGGCCTAATCACTCGTGTCTCACCTTATACAAGCTTCATAATGATGTTATTATCTCCATTTTGGAAATGTTCATTAATCTCCTTGCCAAAAAAAAGAGAGAAAGAAAGAAAGAACCATCTTATATATGGACTGGGGTCTGTGGGTTCACACAAGTTAGAATGATGCCTAGGTGAAAGTTTTGATTTGGTGCCAAAATCTGAATTGGACTGGTTTCACATTCATTGCCTCATCATTACAACTACTCTATGATGTTTTTTTTAAGTTTACGACAATTACATTTTATAGACAAAATATATTTTACCTCACTTTGTTTTCATATTTTACACGATGAATTTAACATATAAGTATGTATGTAGGTTTATACAAATTTTTAATTTAAACACTTATCAATAGATTTAGTTTAAAACAAAAATATAGCATGAAAGTGAGATAAAAGGTCCATCCCACATTTTACATCCTCATTTGCACTCTAAACATTCATCATTCCGAATTTCCAGCTGTAAGAACCATGTAATTTGATACAGACAGAACCATAATTTAATTTTTCTTTAGGACAAAAGAATACTTAGGACCTCTACGACTCAGTATGTAAGTAGTTTGGTTGGGTTTGGTCTCGCTAAAATCGAGTCAAACTTCAATCCGAATAACATCTCAAGTTTTCAAAACCCAGTTAAATTTAATATTTCATTGAAACCATTATTCAAATCGAGTTTTAAAATTTCGACGAAAACACTCAATTTACATTTTGAAACAAAATCGAGACAACCCACCCGAACTACTATAGTCTATAGTAGTGCTTGAGATTTGGATCCATGTATCATAATGCGCTAGCTTACATTTTAAGGGAAAAATGGAAATTTCATTAACTATTCGAATCAGAATCGCATATTGAATATTCATCATTGTTTGGCTCTTACTGTCATGGTGTTTATCAAGATTTTTTAGCATGACATATATTTATATATTTCTTCTTAATTTAATTACATAGATTGTCTATAATTCTCCAAAAGTCTGAATATTGTACAAGTACAAGGTTGATTCAATTGAACAAATTAATACGTGATTAAAATCATCTTTGCATGGATGGAATAACTTTAATTGGTGGCTTTTTCTAAAGACTTAAGTTTTTTCAACTTTTTCAAGATGGATACAAAACCGTAGCACGCTTGTAGACAATTTGTTCAACTGGTCAGAAAGCAGATTCCACGACATGGAAAATTAAAGAAGATGTTTAACACGATAACAATATGATCTCTACATATAAGGCATCTCCCATTATTTTTTTACCTTTATAGGCAACATAATAATTTTATTTTACCATCAAAACAAGGGGAATTGTAAAGTTAATTTTATAACTATAACTCGTACACATTTTAGTGCTTTAAATCAAATTCTCAATTATGTCCTATAATTAACTTTTTCTAACAACTTTATTAGTTCTATTTTGCCCGAGTTAAATTCGTAATCTCAGTACATCACGTCACATGCTGGCCACATCACGTCAAAAAAAGGACTAAAATTAATGCCAGCTAACTATAGTTACAATACAATACTACTTTTGCAATTTTTTCATCTTTTTCCCTCTAGATTCGACTAAATTCTATACATTTACAACGTAATAGCAATATAGTAATAATTTTGATAACAATTGTCAATTCCACAAAAGTGTCTGTTCACACATAAATAGTCATGGTGTCAAATTGTTAATTAAATTCTATAACGTAAAGAATATATTACGTTTAAAAATTATATGCATGTTGAAAGCACATGTACTTATTTAAATAGTATCAATCTTGAAGACAACTTTCATGCAAGACAAAGCCAGATAAGATCATAATTAAGGATGTAACTTTATGGTAAATATTGAGCTAAAGTGTTTGTAGATGCTCTGACTTTTGAGCAGGAAATTTAACTGCAGCAGCTGGAAAAATTAAAATATCTACCAGATAACAAAGACAGGAGACAAGACCACAAAATTAATTTATGGTACGTAATAGGCAATTAAATAATATGTTTCTTACTTTTTTGTTTTTTCATAAGTAAACTTTCAATATTCCAACAAAATCAAATAAACGATTGAACAAAATCATAAATAGGGTAACCCCATCACAAAAAATATAATCTGAAAGAATACTAAATGAAATACAACATAAATGTTCAATTAAGATTCACAGCCCAAACAATAGATTAATGAAGCGAATCTTTCACTTAAATCAACATGTCCAAAAGCATCGAACTTTGTCAATTAAACCTCAAACAACCCAGATCGGCTCAATCTAAAAATTTTGAATAGTTTTTGGTGAAATTACACTATTTTGTTTCCTGGAGTTGCAAATAAAATTCTAGTCTCAGTTATATAACGCAGCTAGGTAGAAAATTAACCTCAGGTTTGTATACAATTACTTCTAATTTTTTTCAAAATTAATCAAAAAAATTATGTACGTTGTTAAAAAAGATTAGATATACACGCCTTTTTTCGTATTCAAGGCATCTCAAAACGGCATTACTTTAAAAAAACTGGACGCGCCATGTGGCATGTTGTTCATATATATCAGACCCATGCTAAGTTATTTTAAATACGTATTTATTATTTTATTAAATTAATTTTGAAGATAAAACTCGTTTAACTTTAATCCATGTAGGATATTAGGTCAAGTGCTGGGATTAAAATTCTATTGCAACATATTAGCAGGACAACTTTGAATGGAATTATTGATGATGGTTTAATTGAATAACTTATTGACTATTATATGATGTTATTTATTATTCGTTAATTCTTGGAAAACAGCTCAATGTTACCACATATGATATGATGTCAAAAGGTACCTTAGATAAAGGCTTTTGACCACAACAAATGTAATTTTAGGCATATTAATTAAAACCCATTATTAATTAGAATGTCTATTGTATGCACTTTCTAGATTTGGCATTTAAAATCGAGACATCTCAGCATTTGGCATTATGTTTTGGCCTAATCAATGGTACCTTTTAGCTCACCTAGTACTATTCAAACTTCATAATTAATTATTTATAAAAAATAAAAAAACGTCATATATAATTAATTATAATCCCTGATTGGAAAAATTAAAAATAAAGTAATGAGCAGCAGACATAAAATTCACAATGATGCCTTTGTGAAAGTTTTCATTTGCAGTATCTGCAAGATTTGCTGGCCACTATACATGATGTATGAATTGGACTATTTTTGCATTCATTGCCTCATAATTACAACTACTTCTTTCATGTTCTTTTTTTTTGCATCCTCATTTTCAATAGCTGTAAGAAACTAAGAACAATAATTATATGTATACAAGAAAAAAGAAACTAAAAACAATGGAATTTAATGATACATTAATGATGTATGGCATGTATCTATCCAAAAAAAAAAAAACATACATTAATAATTTGAATCATTGAATTGATTTATTTTTCTCAAATATATCCTTTTACATAAAATATTAATTTAGAATCAGTGATTTTTGACTATTACTTTTAAAGGCATAAATATAAAGTCAAATAAAATTTTTACTCTCAACTAAAACTGCATGACAAAAGTAAAAAAAAAAGCCAAAATCATTAAGATCGATTACTGCATTTTCACACTACTCAATACCTAGTTGAGCCTAATATGGCAAGGAGGAACGAAATTCTATCTTTTCTATGGGGTTGGTAAAATTAACATGGTCGACCTGATTATTGATAATATAGCTTACCAAACAACATGTTAGGCCAAACTAAGTACGTTATTGCTGCCTAATCATCGATAATATATTCAGCCTGGCTGAAATGCCCCCTAAAGTGCATTGTGGGCAAAATATTTTCTTACATCCTTAACTTAAAACCCATTCCAGTACATTTCATTGAGCCCGAGATCCTTGTTTATCACTCTTATTCTAGAAAGTCTTTAAAATTCCATTAATAAGAGGGTAATCTTTTTATCTTAATAAATGTACTTTATTTTTCCTTAGACCTTTTACTGTCATTTTTCTTTGTAAGATATACAATTTTTTTAAACATGCAGGTCATAATTATTACAAAGTTTGACTTAGCTATAAATGTCCAAAAAAGATAAGATCGACCGGACCCCTGATTTAACATCTCAGCTCCCGCGCTCTATTTTCTAGTAATATGCATGCAATTCAACATGAGACAAGATTGAAATGCAAAAATCAACACCCCAAACTTTTTTTACTACAAAATTCATTCGGTTGAACAAATAATTAAAATTAAATCTTTGCATGGATGGAATAACTTTAATTGGTGGCTTTTCTTAATTTGACAAGTGTGTCAACTTTTTCAAGATAGTGACAAAACCGCAGCACGCTTGTACCTATACAATTTATTCAATTAGTAAAAAAGCAGAACATGTACGAATTGGCGAAATATCACAAGACGATAATTGTATTTATGTGATCTTTATATTTTTCATAACATGTTTTATTTCTAACTGCCAAAAATAATATCGGCCTCCTCTTTTTTTTTTTTTCAATTATTACTTCCCTAAACAAAATGTAGAATATTTATCTTGAGATATTTTTAGCAAGTCGGGAATGTAAAAGGAAAAAAATTCACGCCAATGTGTACACTATAGGTCTAATCGATATTTTTTGGTAACTAAAAGTGATACATTTAACATAGAATCCTCTACCGCGCGAATTATAAGTTTTTTTTCTTTTTCCAAGTGATAGAATTATATTGATCGATTATTACACATCAATATCGCTAAATTAGAAATCTATTCGATTACAATTAAATTTAAAATAAAAAAATCAAATAGCAAACACAATACCAGAAAATTGAGCTTAAGTGACAAAAAATTAAGTGATAATGTAGAAGTTGTCCCTTTTTGTATGCAATTAGTGATAAAAATATTAATTTTGTCATAATAATAATGATGACAAGTGCAATAGTGACAAGATATGTTTTTAAGTTGTCACTAATAGCTATTAATGACAAATATATGGTGACTTAAGTTGTCACAATTGACAATTAGCGACACCCTTTTAGTGACAACCTAGTGACAATAAATATTATCACTATGGTTTAGTGACAACTTTTTGGTTATTACTTTTGGGGTATCGCTAAATGTCAATAGTGACAACTTTTTTAAGATTCTTGTCACGAGTATGTTTATGAAAACAGTTTTAGTGATAATATTTGAGTTCTCGTCACTTAATATATATAAGAAGTGACAACTTTAACATTGTCACATAAAATTTTATCACTAAAATTATAATTTTTTGTAGTGACACTAATAGTCTAATATTAAACTAGAATAAAACTGGATAGTGACGAATTGTGAGTTTTAAAAGTCAGAAACATCAGACCAATAGTAGTAGTCAAATGTTAGCCCCCTTGACCAGAAATGGGAAAATAAAATTGCTCCTGATGATCTGCTGTACTATGGTTTTTTTTTTTTTTTGATAAATCTGCTGTACTATGGTTAAATGCACCAAGTAATATATATGAATAATATTCTTGAAGATCTTCGTAACTTTAATTTCAAGCAAGACAGAGCCAGTCAGACAGACAAGGATGTGACTTTGTGCTAAACATTTAGCCAAAGTGTTTGTAGATAATTAAACAGCATGTACACCTGGAAATTGAAAAATGCATTAGCGTCCACATAAAAATGCTAGACAGGAGACCACAGATTATAATATTCTATCGTCATTATCAAATTTGCCTGGCTTTATGTCGTTATACATCAATTATCAGGTAAATTACACTATTTTTTCCCCTAGGGCTACAAACTGAATTTGAACTGTCCAAAAGAGCTAAATGCAAAAATCCGCTGGCTTTATCTTTTGTTTGTTAATGGAAGGGTGTATACGTTTTTCAAAACCGCAATGTACCATGCAATACAATACCAAAGTTTCAGTTTTTTTCTGAAAATCTCAGTCTATGTTTGGTTCTTAGATTTTTAGTAAGATAAAGGAAAATAAAAACGAACATGATATAAAACTCATTTGATGCAAGAAAATTATTTAACTACTTCAGTGTTCTTTCTCTAAAAATGACGGCATTATTTTTCAACTCAAGCCTCGTTCAAGTATTGTTTGACCTCAAATTTAAAAGTTCTTTTTTTTTTTATTTGTTAAGTTTGGGTGAGCCTAAGTTGGACCTAACTCTTCTTAGAATTGGGTTTCGATCCATACTCCAGGTTTTTATAACTTATTAAGTTGGCAATTGGCATGTGTCACTTATTTTTATAACTACAAAATTATTGTTTTGATATTTTAAATTGGAGATGGGTGGTCGCCCATATGGACTAACTCGACCCGACCCATATATTTGAAAAAAGGTATTAGGAATAGTGATTTTTAATAGCTAATGGTATTGCCACATAAGAGATCGTTGCTGGAGAACAACCTTTGCTAATTTTCTAATCTCTCACTCCTAGTCAAGGGTGATAAACCTATATTTTTTTATTTTCATAATATCTTTTATTTTTATATTGACAATTCAATATTTTCTCTTATTAATAATACATCATTAACTTTTTTTTCTTATAAATCTTTAAACATTAAAAAAATCTATAACATGGATTATATACAACAATATATTACAAAACAACATTTAGATAAATTAGCAGCATCACCACTTAAGTAGTAATTAATTTAAAATAGATGGTTTCATGAACTGATCCAACTGCTGCCAGGTTGTTTCATTACTCCATTTCTATTCATCAACACCCTAACATTAGCAGACTCTTGCCATTTTCCGACATTAGCATAAAGATTTGATAAAAGAACATAAACTGTGGGATCAACATTCCCAGTTTCTATAAGAAATTCTGCAATTATAATTCCCAACTGCAGATGCCCATGAGCTGCACACGAACTCAATAACGTCCACCAAACGGTCGAGTCAATGTCCATTCCCTTCATCTCAATCAATCTCTCTGCTACATCAAGAAATCCAGCTCGACCCAATATATCAACAATGCAAGAAAAATGTTCTACTTTAGGCTCGATTCCATAACTACTCACCATCGTGTTAAAGATCTTAATACCATCAGCAACTAAACCGGAATGGCTGCAAGCAGAAAGAACTGCGGTAAAAGCGGCCTCATCTGGTCTGATTCCACTCGAGCATTGCATAGTATTAAAACACTGGATAGCTTTCTCGCCTTCTCCATGCTGTGCATAGGCAGATATAATCGAGTTCCAAGAAACAACATCTTTTTCGGTCATACTATGGAACACAATCAAACACTGATACAAATCTCCACACTTTGCGTACAATGAAATGAGAGCATTACCGAGCAATGTATTAGAGAAATACCCAAATTTGATAATGTAAGCGTGGATTTGTTTTCCGCGCTGTAGACCTAAGATGCTGGCACAAATGCTCAAAACGAGGCTGAGAGTGTAGTGATTTGGTCTCAATCCTGATTCAAGAAATTCAAAGAATTTCCGGAGACCATGCTCATGCAATCCATTCAGCTGAAATCCGGAAATCATAGCATTCCAGGATATTATGTTCTTGGAGTACATTTCGGAGAACAATTTAATTGCCTGGTTTATTTCACCGTATTTAGAAAATGCCGAAACTAATGCATTTGAAACTTCAGTTTTCACAATGAGTGCCTTTTTTATTGCAATTGCTTGAATCATCTCAACTACTAGAACTGACTCTAAGCTTGATAGTAAGCTTATGATTGTATACTCATCGGGATCAATGTCGTTCCTTTGCATTTGAAGGTACAAAAACATAGCATCCGAACCCATATTTTCTTGAGCATAGCTTGCTATTATGGCATTCCAAGACACGATATCTTTTTCTTCTAATTTATTAAAAACCGAAAAGGCTGCATCAAAGTCCCCACTATTAGAATACATTGTTATTACTGCATTATTGACTGCAGTACAATTCACAAAACCACTCTTTATTGCGTCTCCATGTACTTGAATGGCGGTTTTGAAACAGAAACAAGCTCCCATTACACTCACAAATGTTAATTCAGTAGGTTTCAAACCAATAGTGTTCATATCTTTGAACATTAACAAAGCCTCTTCATCTCTTTCCATGCTTACTAAACCAGCTATAATAGCATTATAAGTTATTTCATCTCCAAATTCACATCCCACTTCCTCAAATACTCCATAAGCATCTACATCACTATTACAATTAAAATACATACTAAGCAATGAATTAATCACCGACGACCTCGTTAAAAATCCAGTCTTTACAACCAAAGAATGCACTTGCTTTCCAACATCAAACTTCTCTGAAGAGCATAAACTCAACACACTAGCAAAAGTATAATTATCAGCTTGTACACCTAACACGTGCATTCTACGAAAGAGATCAAACGCAATCCCGTCATGCCCATTCTCAGCACACCCTGTTATAATAGCATTCCAAACCGCCACATCCCTTTGAGGCAATTCATCAAACACTTGGCGGGCATATTCAATTTCACCAAGCTTCGTACAAGCTCTCAAGAATGTGGTATATGAATAAACATCAGGTTTCTTTATTTCATCAAATACCGTTTTAACAGAAGGTAAATCTAGTGATTTTGCATAGAGTGAAAGTAAAGTATTTGCAACGTGAGGAAAGATTCTGAGGCCAGATTGGATTGAGTGGGCATGGAGTTGCGAACCCACTGTGGTATCATGGAGGTTAGCGCACACGGTGAGGGCTGTTGATACAGTGTACTGGTCGGGTTTTAGGTGGTGGGATGAGTGAATTTGTTGGAATAAATTTAGGGCATCTGAGAATTGATGGGATTGATTAAGGTCTTTTAGAAGGCAATTTAGTTTAATTAGTTGAAGGATAGGATCTTGTGTAATGGTTTTAATGGCGGTTATGGTTTCTTTGCAACATTTGGACATCATCAGTAACTATAGATACAGAGGCATTAGTCATTATATGACTAATTAATGATTTGATTGCATGAATTTCAAGGCGTCTCCTTTTTTATACTCCTTCCGTCTTAATTTTGGCATATTTATCAATTTTTTATGTTTCAAAGTAATTCACTCATTTAATTTTTTAATGCAATTTTTTTTTTATTTTGCGCTCAAGGATCACAAATAAAAAAATAAAATTAATAGAAAAAAATGTATGAAATAGTTCATAACAAAAGTGATAGCAATCATTAAAAAAACATTTTTGATATTTTATCATAAAATATTATTCATTATAAGTTTTTGGGTAAATACCACTTTTGGTCCCTCTTATCATTAACTTTTTACAGAGTGGTCCCTCTTATGTTTTTTTTCCCACTTTAGTCCCTACTATGAATTATTTGTTTCACTTTAGTCCCTACTATGAATTATGTGTTTCACTTTAGTCCTTATCAGGTGGTTCCGATAACACGTGACATGCATATGAATATTTTTTAGGGTTTTTTTGTTCGTTCACTATTGAGACTATTTGAGATATTGTTTAATTGGTGAGCAATTTTGGTGTTTGAAAAATATTTTAGGAAAAAACTTTAGTTTGGAACGAAATGTACGATTAAGTTGGATTGGAATGAAAGCCTAGTTTGGAAGAGATTATATATTTAGTTTTTTTTTAAATAATTAGAAAGATGAAAATATCCCTGTTAGTTTACTTGAAATGACAAAATTGCCCTCATGAGCATATCAAATGTTATCGGAATCGCCTTGGACCACTTGAAAATGACTAAAGTGAAACAAATAATTCATAGTAGGGACTAAAGCGGGAAAAAAAACATAAGAGGGACCACTTTGTAAAAAGATAATGATAAGAGGGACCAAAAGTGGTGTTTACCCTAAGTTTTTTTAATTTATGTGTAAATAAAGAATTTGTCAATTAATTTGAAACGAAAGGAATAGCAAATAACATAATTCATATAGCCCTGTTTGAATCTATTTTTTGACCGAAGTGTTTTGCCTAAATTTTGGGCCAAATTTAATCTTGCACATTTGGGCCATTCTCAGCTAAACATGCATCTCCCTAAAGGCCCAAACGCCTATGGAACACCTAAGGATAGAGGTCTCGAATAGTTGAGAAACAAAGATCTCTTTTGCACACATTATAACTTTATAAAGTTTTTGACGTGACATACGTCATATTTTCTCATCCTCTCACACTAACATCCAAATTTATTGTAAATTATATCTTAATTTTTCGAAATATTATATATTATTTTATTAATATCCTTTACTATCTCAATATTCTTATCAAAATATTTTAAATTGTGCTTCAAATATTTTGTCAAAACCATCCAAACAATTTTAAAACAACGAAACATGACGAAACAAGAGCCAAAACCAATTGACCTATAAGTCTCAACTACTTTTACTTTTAACTACAAAAATAAAATAACATATAGTAGTAGTATATGCTTCTTATCACTTTTTAGGGCCAAAGCCCGTACACTGAGGCCTGCAAATTTTATTTCTCACTACCCAGCCCAATGGGTTTTTAAACCAAACCCAATTATTCTTCGGGTCTTCAAATAATTTCCCGTCATTTCTTACTCCATTCTTCTTTCTTCTTCCCTCTCTCCTGCTTCAGTTCACGTACCAAATCGTTAAAAGGAGAAGAAGTATAATCAAATGCTTAGAGCCCTGAAATCCATCTTGTCCCCAATAAACCCTTCTAAAATCAAATCCCCACTCCTCGTTTCCAATTTTTCCAGCTCACAAATTCTACAGAAGAAACAGCGCAATGACAACAGTGACGATGAATTCAACAGGGATCCGGATTGCCCGCCCAGACTCTTCGTGGTCCAGCCGAGGATCCGACCCGAAACCCGTTTGAAGTCGAAGCTCGAGGAGGCACTGAATCTAGCCAATTCTCTCGAACAACAGCGCGATGGTTTTTACGCGACGGAGTTTTTGGATAAAGAAACACCGCCTCATCTCGTTGTCCAAAACCCCGTCGCCAAATCACCTCACGCCGGTTAGTAATTGCTTCTTTTTTCATTTATTTAATTTAGTTTACTAATTGTTACACGTGGATATATAAGTTATATTAAATCAAATAATCGTGTGTTTGGTTTATGGAACTCATAGTTGAATTGCTAAGCTGACAATGATATAGGGAGTCCACTTGAAGCTGGTTTTAGTAGATAAGCAAATTTCATATGCATTGTGATTATAATTGCAAAAATCAGGGAGAGTTGCAAAATTTGCAATGTCTTCCATGTAATTGCATTAGAAGCAAAATGCTAATTAAACAAAAAGTTACTTCGTTCAGTGTGCTAAAAAGTCAAGAATGATCTGGACCAAAATAAAAACATCGATGGATTTAATTAGGTGTTTTCATCCCTCGTTGATATTTTGCTTGATGACCAAAAATATATTGAGGTTTCTGTCATTCCAACTTTTTGATTATTATAAAGATCCTCCGTGTTCCTCCAGTAACCAATTCTTTTTAAATGAAGATAAATGACAAAGCGAAAGGAAATTGAAAATTGAAGTCTTGAGCACTTAAAAAGCTGCCTTTATTTGAACTCTTCTACTCTAATTTATTGAGGACCCGGATTCTTTTGCTATTTTCTAGCACAACATTCAAAATTTCCTTTTTAATCCATGAATGGGCTACATGTAATTTTCGATATCTGTTATGAATAGTTAATAATGATGATGGAAAACACTGGAATAGTTATTAATTCGGAATAGACATTTTTTGCACACAAAATTGGGTTCAAAGACTTATAATATGCAACAGAGAACATATCCTATATATTCAGAACAATGAATGAATAATAGTGAAAGACTGGACTAATTGCAAAAAAAAAGGAATAACACAGAATTATGAAGAAAGTTTTTTTGAATATATACTAACTTCAAAGAAGAAAAGATGACTGGTGAATGAATTCCTCTGAGTCTCTCACTATAGAATAATTTAGGCGATTTAGGAAACTAGAGAAAGCAAAGAGTTGACAGAAAATTGTTTGGCCCTACACATGGTTTTACTTCTCGGGAATAGGGAGAATCCAGAAATGAATTGTGTGGTTTATTGGATGTCAAATATGGGAAAAAACACATTTTTAACAACAGCTAATTGCGAAAAAAGTAAAAATTGACTCTTAACAATGGGAAGAAGTTGGTCTTTCATAGTTGCTTTTAAATAACATTAAGCATGAGTCTGTATGTTTCACGTGTACGTGTTTAAAATTTGAAGCCATGGGGCGAACTGTAGCTGGAACTGATGCATACATACTTTTTATGATTTCAGATAAATTTTTTGGAGCCGGGACAGTGGGCAATGTTAAATGCCATATAAATAATTTGGAATCAAAGGTAAGGCATTTCATATTCAAAATTGTCAATTGAATCTCTATCTACAATGGAGTGAACATGCGACATAATTAAAGTAATTTTGACCATGACCGTTGCCCTGCTGACAGGATGGGGTGGATGCGATTTTTGTGAATGCTATTCTTACAGGTATCCAGCAAAGGAATCTGGAGGCAAGTTTTCCATATCTGATGATCAGTTGTCTTGATGGCCACGTCCAAAAACGAATTTTCTTGGCTTTATATTTGCACTGGCGTGATAATAATATTGATTCCTGTTTTCATGCTTTCACAGAGGGAGTGGGGTAAACCTGTTCTGGACCGTGTTGGTCTCATAATAGAGATATTTAATGCACATGCTCAAACAAAGGAAGCTAAGCTACAGGTAATTTAAAATTTCACTGCATTTTTTTAACTCTCGCCAAACTATTGATATTCAGCATTTAGCTATAATTTATGTCCTCCTATATATTCACAGGCTGAGTTGGCAGCTCTGATGTACAAGAGAAGCAGGCTTGTTCGAGTTCGTGGTCCCGGTGGACGCTTAACATTTGGTGGGAGTGGAGAAGCGGAAGTTGTCAGTGCCAGAGGGTAAGTTATTGATAAATTTCCATTAAGAAATTTCTTAGCTTCCATTTTATGTGAAGGAGAACATGTGAAATGTTTGGGGAGAATATATGTTATACTTGTAATATACTCTTCTAATTGTAGGAAATTATAATATCAGTGTTCTCTAATCACTTTGTTATGATATTTCTCATGTATAATGCAGGAGAGGTAGCGGAGGACAGGGTTTTATAAGTGGTGCCGGAGAAACTGAACTTCAGCTTCAACGGAGAAGGTTAGCTTTATATTTATTAATTTATGAATATTGTCGCTTCACAACTCGTCAATGATTTTTTCATACTCTAAGTGGTTGAATGAGACATGTTGTACAAATATTATTATCTCACTTAAGTGACACTTTGATTTTGTGAGAATCTTGGATCGGAGAAAGAAGTTGCTATCTCAAATCAAAGAAGTTAGAAGAACTCGAGCCATGCAGCGTGTTGCTCGAAAAAGGCAGGGAAGCTCACCAGGACAAGATATTCCCACAGTTGCTGTAGTTGGTTATACAAATGCTGTAGGTGGCTCATACTTGTGTTTTTGTTCTACATTTTCTCCTATTGGATTAGAAAGATATCATATATTTGCTTTTCTGAACTATTTTCCAGGGAAAATCTACATTAGTTAGTGCACTCTCAAACACCTTTCTTTATTGTGATGATCGGTAAGGGACAATGACTGCTACAATCTCTGACTTATTAATGCTTTTCGATTTCTTATTCCGGTTTTTTTATTTTCTCAGATTGTTTGCAACCGTTGATCCTAAGCTACGTGGTGTTGTTCTTCCATCTGGGTAAATTACCGTTTTGGTCCTTGCTGAAATGAGAATATGTTAATTTCTGCTATTGTCTGATAATTTCACGGAATTCGTAACTTCAGGAGAGAAGTGCTGCTTAGTGACACTGTTGGATTTATCTCAGATTTGCCTGTTCAGGTGGCTATAACGCATTAAGAACTTTTTCTCTCCAATTTAGATACTTTTTGTTGTAACCATGGTCTCATTTTGCAGCTAGTGGAAGCGTTTCATGCAACCTTGGAAGAGGTTGTTGAAGCTGACCTCCTTGTGGTAAGAGTGTAAAATGTCCTTTCTGTCCCTTCTTGAAAAGTCCGTATCTCTCCATATGTTTATTAATTCTATTAAATTTTGCAGCACGTACTCGACTCGAGTGCTCCAAATATTGATGATCATCGAGAAGCTGTCATGCAAGTTCTGGGGAGGTTAGGTGTGTCTGATGAGAAGCTCCAAAATATGATCGAAGTTTGGAATAAGGTACAAGACCAGAATAAAGTTATAAAGGAAGCAAGTAATATTATTAATACTCGAGGATACTAATTTTACCATAGTAAGTTAAAAAGTGTGTTTATTCCTACAAGAGCGAGCAGTCAGCACTCAGCACTTTTAGTCCTACACTTATAATAGCAAATGGTCCCAATTTTTGAATTATTTTGGACATTTAGCCCTCGTCCAATTTCTTGCCCTTGGGACTCCATAGGAGAATCTTTGATTTGCACTTTCGGTCCTATAGGACTGTCTTTATTTTTGCACTCGCGGTCCTAAATTGGCTGGAAAGGAAGGAAAAGGACGAAATGTGCGGAAAAAAAAATAAAAAACTAAAAAGTTGTGAATAAAAGTGCTAATTTTGGAAGCGCAGGACTAAGAGGGATGAGTGTCCGATCTTGTGGGACTAAAAAAAGAATTTTATCAAGTAATAAGAAGCATAGATGAAAGTAAAAGAGTTTGATATATATTAGTTGATTTGGCTGTTCCCAAATTTCTGAAGGTTGATATTCAAGAAACGCAAGCAGATTTAGGTGAAGTTGATGATGGAGATAATGCTAGTAGCTTCTCAGGTGAAGAAGATGGGAATGATCAAGATATCGAAGAATCTGAGCCATCGGAATATGTTGTAGAGAACATTTGTGTTGATGATGAATCTGACGGTTGGCTTTCTTGTGAGGAAGAAGACAAGTCGTGGTTTGACTATGATGGTTGCTCCATAGGATCCGAGACTAATGTGGGGGGTCAACAAAACAAAATTCAATCTGAAAATATTGGACATGTCAAAACATCTGCTATAACCGGAGTTGGGTTGCAGGAATTGCTGGAGTTGATTGATGACAAGTTAGGGAACTGTCAAGTGGTAGAAAATAGGAGCAACATCTTTGATCGAAAATGGAGACCACCTTGCAGTAAAGATAATGAAGTCGCAATTGAGCATTAGAGGCTCATAACTTTCTTGAAAGGATCACAGAGGGCAAACTCTTCTGCACTTGTGAATTATATTTGCTATTCTTGTCACTTATGGAATCATCGCTTCCAGTGATAAGACAAAACGTATTTCAAGATCATGTGATTGCTTTCTCGACTGATCTTTCTCAGAATAAACGTGGAGATGAACATACTGATGATGAGCTTATAAGTGCAATTTCTTTTATGGTTTAGGGTTTAGGGTGTACAACAATTTTCTTCTACCAAAGCTGTAAGTTCATAAGTGGATGACAAGATGAGAACTGATTTAACGCCATAAGTTTAGGAATTTACATTATGTATAATGATGGCAAAAGATAACAGGATGTTAGTAAACTCTTATACGGATCGATACCTTTTACCTGCAGAAGATGATAATCGAAATATACCCATAACAAATTTAAATCTTTCACATGGGAACTATTGATCTTGCTTGTAGATTGCGTGTATTTTTGTTTTTTATGAAAGTTTGCATATATTTTTAAATCTTTTAATCTTCCTCTGGGTCCATAGTATTTGAAAGTACACGTGAAAAGGCAAAGAGTGAGAAATGGTAGGGATTATACAAATTACTAAGGCATCTCCTATTTATAGATCAGTCCAAGTCCAGCTTCCTCTCACTCAGTCCAGCTTTCCCTCTGAATTCAAGTCCAGCTTTCCCTTTCATTTTCATAAGTCATCTTCAATGTATCAATCTATCAATTCCATTTAATTAAAATTCTCAATTCCCCCACTCTCACTTTATAATAAGAATAATAATAATAGCAATACTAATAATAATAAAAATTAACTCGTATGTGAAATAAATAAATAATTAATAACAATAAGATATAATTTAAGATTGACAATAATAATAACAATAACAACCAATATTTTTTTTTAAAAAAAAAAAACACAACAATACAATACAATAATTAAATAGTTGACAACCAATAATTTTTTTAAAATTACATAATAATATAACAACTAATAATAGTTACATTAAATTTAATTTTATTAAATAAAAGTTACATTTTATAATAAAATTAACTTTTTAAAAATAATACACAAATTAAATAAAACTAAGATTAAATAAGAGTTTAGTTTTATTAATAAAAACAAATTATTTTAGTTGTATGATTTAATACACAAATTAAATAAAAACTAAGATTTAATACACAATTTATTTAGATAAAATATATATTAAATAAAAGAAAAAAAACAAAAAACAAAAAGAAAGGGAATAGCAGGTGGCCGACAAGTGTCGGCCACCTGCTGGCTGTGACCGCTTGCGAGCGGTGAGGCAAGCCACAGTTGGCTTGCCTCACCGCTTCAAGCGGTGATATGGCAAGGGGAAGGGGTTTTTGCATTTTCACCCCTTGATACATTAAACTTGATAAATTTCCCCCCTAGTCCAAAAATCCCCCCAATCCACTTTTCCCTTCATACATAGGAGATGGCCTAACATCCACAATATTTATCTAGTTATATAGCTATGCAATTAAATAAAGAAGAAAATTCTATTTGATTTGTGAGGAATCCTACAAAATTAAATATGCTAGTTTACATAGTACGCCTTTAGTGAATTAATCTTTGTTTGTATTCAACTTTAGCCTGTATTGGCAGCTTAGTTCCCTTTTCAGTTAAGGGCATTTCCATTGTGGGGGCTCAGGGCTTTGGAGTCTGGGGCTGCTTCTGCCCCCTCCCCGAGTTCTGTCTGGTCGTATTTAATGGTAGGGTTTCGAAATAGAATTAATTTTATTTTTTTTATTTATCTATAATTCTAGTTTTAATTTTTGTTTTTAATATTAATAGTAATAATTATTTTATTAATATAATTAAATTATTAATTATATTAAAATATTAAATTAAAGAGAATAAATAATCATAATATTAAAATTGATATATAACAGAAAATACAACAAACAAGAAAGAAAATCCTTATTGGATTCATGTTAGTCCACGTTATTGTCAAATTTCGAAATTTAACTCAAATAAGACCGCAAACGTCAATGAAGAAGCAGAAAAATAGAAGAGCATGTAAAAATTGAGGAGTATCCTAAAACAGCCATAATTAAACCATCGATATTTTCGCATAAGAATTAAATTAAGGAAGTTGGGCATTTTATTGAATAATTAAATTATAATCCACAGGAAATGTCTTAATTAATTAAGTTATGCGTACAGAGTTTTGGCTTGGGATTGAGGAGGCAGCTGCTTCCAGGGTTGGCAATAAGGTACACCGGCGCTGTCATTGTTGACGCATGGTCCACTTTTCTCTATTTGCCAGTGACAATAATATCCACAAGTATAGCCTCTCAACTTGGGACTAAAAACGCCATAGCTTCCAGAACCATATTTAGTGTTGAATTCGCAATTAAACTTAGTACTACCACGAAAATTAACTCTGAACTGAAAAGTGAATGTTTGTCCGTAGGAAAGTACGTGGGTCCCAAGATCATCTTCAGAAGAGTGACAGTGAATAGTAACATCTCCACCCACTATTTTACCTTCGATCACAACTATTGTTTTTTCAAACATCTTTATCTCATTTGCTTCCAATAGGATAACCATTGTAGAGAGCAAAAACATTATAAGTTTGACCAAACAATACATTTTTCTTATAATTTAATATAATATATTAATTGTTTTTATCTATCTTTTTTAGGTGAATTAGCACATGTATTTTAGCAAAGGGCTGCCCTATTTATGGTGGAAGATGATTGACCACAAATTAAGAATTTTGCCAACGGAATATCCCAATGCGCTGAAATCTATTTAATAAGTTAGATTTACATAATTTAGAATTTGGTCTTTCGAATCTATTATAAAGATTATTGTAATCTTTATATCAAGCCAATCATTACATCAGAAACTTGGTGATGATTTTCTATTCCATAATAATGTACGGTTTAGGAGAAGCTACATAGTTGGCAATGCATATCGGCCTTCTTTGCACGACATGTGTAAAAAGTGGACTTTAACATATGGTATATGTTTAAACATAAGGGGCCCTCTTTGGACACGTGTTGATCAAAAGGAACCGATATGCATTACCCACTATGGATTTGGAAGTAGCTACACAGTGGGGGTTTAGCCAGGGGCGGATCCACATAGGGACAAGTGGGGTCTATAGCCCCCACTAAAATGTTTTTATATAAAAGTTATATTAAATTTTTCTAGCATAAAAATTATCTTGGCCTAGTCGATTGTGAGATGAAAGATGGAAACAATGGTTTAATTAGATGCCAGAGTTCGAAACTAAGGAGGAGCTCATTTTGTTTAATTCTCCTTGCTCTTCTATTCTTTTTCTTTCTTAATAATTTTATTCTAATTTTTTCTCTCGATATATGAAGTACTTTGGTGTAGTGGTTTATTAGATGAAAGTTGGAATCAATGCTTGAATTTAATTTAATGCTAGAGTTCAAAATTCTGGAAGAGCGCATTTTTGTTTAATATTATGTTTTCTTCTATTCTTTTTCTTTCTTAAAAAATTTTCTTTTAATTTATTTTCTTAACATTGCTCTTTTAATTTTTCTTAATAATTTTTTTAATTTTATATTTTTTTAATAACTATCAAAAAAATTCATTCTCTTTTTATAAATACGGTTTCTTCTTATTTTTTTTTTATCTAATACAATACTACATAAATTTTGTACCTCCAAAAATATTGATCTAGCTCCGATTTCAAAAATAGAAAATCAATGTGGTCAATTGTTAATTTAATTGAGTTTGTAATTAAGATAAGTAGATGTTTTGGGTTGCAATTTTTTTTAGTAGTGTAACGGGGTATGTAATTAAAGTAACTTGTGGAGGTTAATTATTTTTATGAAATTTCACTTCATCTTTTAATATCTCCTCATATATATTCTCGTGAATGAGATATAATTCTAAAGTTTGATTAATTTTTTTTTGTATTTAAATTTTTTTAATTTTGGTAAATTTTTTTTAATTTTGGTAGAATTTTAGCCCCCACTACACTAAAATCCTGGATCCGCCCCTGGGTTTAGGAGAAGCTACATAGTGGGTAATGCATATCGGCCTTCTTTGCACGACATGTCACTTTTGAAAGAAAAAAAATTCCACAATACATGTCACTTCAGAATTTCAAGATAGACTTAAATGCTAGTTTGACATTTTTACCCTTCTTCAATCCTAAATACTATATTTAATATCTCCCAATTTTTAAAATACATACTCATGTTTCTCAAGGGTATATCGTCCAACTACCCTTTAATTTTCCTAAAATCTAGAGCATTAAATGATTTCTTAATTTTTGTGAAACAACCTTAAACAACATGTAAAAGGGAATGGAGGGAGTAACTGTCACGTGTCAATCTCAATAAAGGGACACGACACACGATGTTCCCCTTTACACTTTTCTTCATCTTTTTAACGGAGTAAAAATACTCTCATGTGTTATGCTAAACCTGCTACCCTGTAAAAATTTTAGGATAAATTACGAATACCTCCCTCATGTAAGTCTTAATTACAACAATCACCCTCACGTATTGGGTATTACAAAAATTCCCTCAGGTT
Source organism: Penstemon barbatus (assembly GCA_003313485.2). Lineage (NCBI taxonomy): Eukaryota > Viridiplantae > Streptophyta > Magnoliopsida > Lamiales > Plantaginaceae > Penstemon > Penstemon barbatus. Next base: position 11,808,698 of record CM064878.1, read on the forward strand.
TGTCACCTTCTTACAAGTAACCCCTTGCTCCTAAAATGTTCCAATTTTACCAGTGGGTGTTATTTGTATTGTTTGTAATGTCTTATAAGTGTTAAAACTTGGTTGCTAATTATTATATCTTATAAATTAAAAAATAGATAATTATATATTTACTATCAAAATAATTGATAAAATTATAATTGCTCATAAATTTCAATAAATATTGCAAAAAAAAAGGTATTTATATGTTTATTAGCAATTTATATTGTAGAATATTAAATTAAATAGAATTTTAATAATATATTTTATAGATATGAACAAATTGTTTACACATTAGTTAAATGAATTAATTTTATTAATTAATAAAATTATATTGAATTATAAATAAGATATTCCAATTTATTAAAGTTTATATTGTATTATAAATTGAAATATTTACTGAAATTTATGTGCAATAAAAAATATTTTGGTGGTGAATATATGATTATTATTTTTATAATTTACAAGATAGAACAAATAATACCCGAATTTTTAAATTTATAACATATTATAAACATTACAAAATAACTTGTAAGGGCAAAATTGAAACATTTTAGGAATAAGGGTTTAATTGTAAGAATGTGACAAATCTGAGAAAAAATTTTGTAATACTCAATAGGTGAGTGAGATTGTTGCAAACACACATACCCAAATCATCTGAATATTTAGATCCTATAAAATAGATGCAGATCTAGTCCTGTTGTTTGATCCGAGGATTCTATCCACCACTTCTCCAATTTAGACGCTTTTAAAGGTTGCCTTTTTCTTTTTCATTCTTTAATTTTTTTTAATGGCTTCTTACTTTCACTTCATTCTATGCTTACAAATACACACGTCCTTTTTTATTTTATCATTTTTCAAAATTTACTGAGAATTCTTTAAAGCATGCATATTCATGTCTTTGCTCACTTATAAATGAATCTGCTTGTATTTTCTGCAGCAGTGTCGAATTCTCCTTATTTGACGATAATATTAAGAAATGTCGAAAAGACCAACACATCCAAATCGACGCCATGCTGGTAACGGAAGCTTGTTGGGAGTTTTTAATTCAAAATCTCGTTCCACACCTTTGTTGCCCAAACTTCTAGGATTCCTGGTACATACTTATAAATGCTACACGTTTTTCTGTTTTTTATTACACATTATAGTCAGAGCATTTGATTGAGTAAAAGATCGAACTATAAATATTCCGGCATTCAGGTATATGGCCTTCCTTTGTTTCAAAATCTGATATATATTTATCATTCAATTTTCAGGTAGTAGTCCTCATTTTTGTCTATTTCTTCCGTCGCTCAGGTGGGTAATTGAATTCATTGCACTTCACTTGTATTCTATCATTCTTTATGGATCAATTAATGTTAGATTTTTACTGTATGTAGGTGAAAATGGAGTCAAACAACCTCTTAGTAAAATTGAAGGTGAACTTTAATTATAACTTCCCATATGACAAACTATGTAAATGTAGAAAGTAATAAGGAATCACTACAGAAATCCTAAAACACCTATGCTTTTACAATGTATTTGTAGGTGATTTCACATGCACATCCGAGGTTCAGAGGGCAATACCTATACTGAAAACAACGTACAACATGAACAAAGTTTTACACGTTGGACCTGATACCTGTTCTGTGGTCTCAAAATTGTTGAAAGAAGAAGAAGAAACTGAAGCATGGGGTATTGAGCCATATGACATAGAGGATAGTGCTAGAAATTGCAAAATTCTCGTGCGTAAGGGCATTGTTCGTGTGGCTGATATTAAGTTCCCTCTACCTTATAAGGAAAAGTCATTTTCCCTTGTGATTATATCAGATGCTGTGGATTACTTGTCCATAAAGTACCTAAACAAAACTATTCCTGAGCTGGCTAGAGTCTCAAGTGATGGTCTTGTTATATTTGCAGGTAATATCATCTTTCATGGTCTTCTCCATGAAGTACCTTAAAGATTAATCATATAGTTATTGTCTTGGGTGATTCGATTCAGGTTATCCAGGTCATTCTAGAGCTAAAATCCAAGAATTATCTAAGTTTGGACGTCCGGTAAGCTTATATCTACATACTAGTTGAGAAGTGGTTTTACATAGCATCATGCATAATTAATTCAACAAGTTTATGTTTCTTTAACTCAGGCCAAAATGCGGAGCACTTCTTGGTGGTCTCAGTTCTTTTCACAGGCCAAGTTAAATGAAAATCAAGATGCGAGGAAAATGTTCGAGCAGTCTGCAACAAAGAGTTCATACAAGTCTGGGTGCCAGATTTTACACCTAAAGTCAAATCCTTAGGCTTTTCCTTTTTTTTTTGTTTTTTAGTTTTTACAGCAGTAGATATGTAGATTTTATCATCAAATGGTGAACATGTTGAGAAGAAGTAATACTGATATATTGCATTCCTTTCATTCAATTGCAATCACTTTCCTAACTGCTGTTAATGGCTGCAAAAACACACTTAAGAAAGATAAATCACCAAAAATCCCCACAAGAACAAAGACCTTCTTTAAAACAGTGAAATCTATGGCAATCCCGAACGGTGATCTCCCTCCTAGTAATAGCAGATAGTACCTTTATAGCATTATGACAGTCACCACATATTCTCAAGTTTTTCATCACAAGTATAGGAACACCATGTTTGGTTGATAATATCCCAAACGCAATAGCCAGCTTCTCACTATGATGCCTTAAAATACTCTCCTTTTCTTCTTCCTTTATCCCTTCATCCCTAATCGAAACCCATCTCACATCGGGCACATATCCAGCGCGTTTCATTTTCTCCGCCATCTCCTCCCAGAACTCGTGAATTGTCTTTGCCATTGGGTGGGATTTATCATCTGCCACAAATACATGAATCCTCTTGTCAACCTCAATCCAACTGCAACCTGGCCTCCTCTTCACCCTATTATCTCGCATTAGCTTTTTAACCGTTGCCACTTCATCCCATCTACGGGCTCCAGCATACATGTGAGCGAGCATAACATATGGGGCTGCATTTGAAGGGTCCAGCTGAAGACACTGGCTAGCAGCCCTCTCGGCTAGCTCCATGTCACCGTGTGTTCTAGAAGCCCTAAGCAATGATCCCCAAATTGTGTATCCAGGATTATACGGCATTGTCTCAATGAGTCTTTTAGCTTCGTTTAGCTTTCCAACTCGACCAAAAAGGTCAATCATGCATGCATAGTGTTCCGCCTCTGGCTCTATCCTAAACCTATCAGTCATAATGCAGAAATACCTCTGAGCATCCTCAGCTCTCCCAGTATGTGCACAAGAGGAAAGAACGGATACAAAGGTTATATTAGTAGGGGCAATGTTTTTCTCAAGCATTTGTTCAAAAAGTAACAATGATTCTGATCCAAGCCCGTGCTGAGCATAGCCTGCAATCATCGAGTTTAAGGACACGCTATTATGCTCTGGCATCCTATCAAATAACCTCCTAGCATCTCGCAAATTCCCACATTTGGAATACAATGCAATCAAAGCATTATTTACGGAAATTATGTTCGATGGGATATCGGATTTTATTGCCAATGAATGTACCAGTTCCCCTTGTGAAGGGGATGACATATTGGAACATGCACTTATTACACAAACAAAGCTACAGTCATCCGGAAGGTGTCCTGCACGTTGCATCTTCTTGAAGCAAACTAGAGCCTCTTCAGAGAACTCAATGTTTATTGAATACGCAGATATCATAGTATTCCACAAAACTAAATCAGGATCAAGTATTTCGTAAAACACCTTTCTGCAGTCCAACATAAGACCACCACATTTCGAGTACAAGTCAATCAAACCACTTCCAACATGAGCATTCCTATGAAATCCCATCTTTATCAATTGGGAATGGAACTGCATCCCACCAAGCAAATCCTCCATGCTCGTAAATGCAGTCAAGACACTAGCCAACGTAAACATGTCCACATACAACTCCTCTCTTACCATTTCTTGATACAATTCCAGTGCCTTCAACCCTTTCCTCTGCTGTCCATAAACCACAATCATCGCATTCCAAGACACCTCGTCTCTAACCCAACCCATCTCGCTAAACACCCTCTCAGCCTCGTAAAAGAAACCATTTTTACTATACCCAGAAATCAAAGTATTATTCACGGAAGCATAACCGTCAAACCCACCCAAAATTGCCGAACAATGTAATTGTTTCACCAACCCAATGTCATCACTGCACGCCGTAATTACTGACGAAAAGGTAAACCCATCCAATGACAAACCCGAGGCTCGGACACTTGAAAAGAGTTTCAGAGCTGCGGAAGCATTGCTGCGGTCAGCATATGCAGAAATTAGAGTATTGTAAGAGACGAGGTCAGGTTCAGGCATTTCATCGAACAGTTGGTGGGCAATGTTTGGCAATGATTCTTTGGCGTAGGCAGATATCATGACGTTGAAGGAGAAGACGTTGGGGTCCGGGGTGGCGTCGAAGGCATTGTGGGCGGCGGATAGGCGGCGGCATTTGGAGTAGAGGAGAATGAAGTGGTTGGAAAGGTAGGTAAGTTGTGGGACGAGACATTTGATGTAAATGGTGTGCAGACATTTTCCTGTTGTAAGGTCTCTTTGGTCTATGCATGTTTTTAGAATTTCTCGGAATGTTTTTAGGCTCCATGAGATTTGGGTCATTCAAGAATAATGTAAACTTAAAATTAATGAATTTGATATCAATTTATCATAAAAGTTACGAATTTGATGCACTACTTGTAGGTGGATTGGGTTTGTGCTCATAGTACTATTGAAACCTAAAATCAAAATCAAAATCAAAATCAATCCACTTTCGCATATGATTTGAGTACCTCGGACGAAACGTCTAGTTTAAATCAGATTCGGTTGAATTTATTTAATCACATAAGTTATTTTGTGGCTTATAAAAAGAAAAAGGTGATTTTTGTTTTGTTTTCACTAAATATCAAACTCTACGAAAGGCCATATGTAGTGTTCGGACTATTTTTTATGATTTTTTATGTAATTAAAACAGGAAATACAGAAATTGTATAGAATTAGAGTTGAGAAGAAAGAAAGCATAAAAGAGATGAGAGATGAGAATTGATCACGCAAAAACTAAGCTTTCCTTCCTCCATTCAGCAGTACAAATAAACGTGCACCATAACAAACTTGTGGTGACGTGGAATATTCTTTTAATTGAATAGAAACAACTGTAATTAACCTAACATCATGAATTAATAATAAAATGGGTCAAGCAATTAAAACAATCAACTGGGCCAATATATTTAGTTTGGCCCAATGTCTTCATCTGATCCAAACTAATATGCAACCGGCCCAAAACTCTCCCTGCCCGCTCCAAGTCCAGTATCAATTGGAAAGGTACTATCTTCCAAATCAGTCGGACGTACAAGTCCCTCATCCAATTCCAAAAATCCCAACTTTATCTCCTTCTCTTCAATTCTCCTCAAATTACCATCCAAATTCCCAGCATCTTCTCCAATTTCTCTGTTAATTTCAATCATGGACATAACATTACCCCCGTGTGAAGCAGATCCTTGTCCCCAAGGATCAAAATTGGGGAATTGTGTTACAATATGGTGATAATCTTCCCAAGTAGCGTGAGACGGTCCAGAGTTTTCCCACTGCACAAGGATTTGAGTTACAGCAGTGTTGTTCCTTTTCACCATTCTCTTATCCAAAACCTGAAGAGGATAGGTCTTGAATCGTCCGTCAGTATCAGAAAATGGCAATTCAGGGCTGGGTATGTGTTTCGAACTCAATTTCTTTTTCAACAGGGATACATGAAAAACATTGTGCACCTTAGAAGAATGAGGTAATTGTAATTTATAAGCAACCTTACCCACTTTTTCGATGATCTTGTAGGGGCCATAGTATCTGTTGGAAAGCTTAAGGTTACGTCGTAAGGCCACTGAGTTCTGGCGAAAAGGTTGAAGCTTGAGGTACACTTCATCACCTATCTCAAAAGTCCTTTCAATTCTCCTTTTGTCAGCAAAGTGTTTCATTCGGTGTTGTGCCTGTAGTAGATTTTCTCTGATTAGATCAACCATTTTGGATCTTTCCTGTAGTAAGTCACCAACATCAGGTGGAATAATGTCCAGATAGGGTCCTAAGGATAGAGTAGGAGGGTCATACCCATATAGAGCCTTAAAAGGGGTCATTTTTAGGCTAGAGTGAAAGCTGGTATTATACCAATACTCTGCAAGAGTTAACCACTTGATCCATTTATGGGGTTGTTGACTTGTAAAACACCTCAGATAATTTTCCAAGCATTGATTTAGTCTCTCGGTCTGACCATCACTTTGGGGATGATAGGCAGTGCTCATATTAAGGCTTGTACCCACAGATTTAAATAATTCAGTCCAGAAAGTGCTAGTAAAGATCTTGTCTCTGTCTGTAACTATACTTACTGGCTGACCATGTAATTTGAATATATTGTCCAAGAATAGCTTGGCTATAGAAGCTGCAGTGTAGGGGTGTGAAAGAGCCAAAAAATGTGCATATTTAGTGAATCTGTCAACCACTACCAATATCACATCTTTGCCCTCAGATTTAGGTAAGCCCTCAACAAAATCCATACATATATGAGTCCAAGCCTCTTTTGGAATTTCCAGGGGTTCTAACAAGCCTGGATAAGGATTATTCTCATGCTTAGCCATCTTGCAAATGTCACAACACTGCACATGTTTTAGAATGTCAGACTTAAGTCCTGGCCAGTGGAAAAGTGACTTGGCCCTTTGGTAAGTAGCTTGCATGCCGGAGTGGCCTCCAAAAGCAGAATCATGCAAACTGAGCATGAGCTTCTGTCTAAGATCAGTACCTAGACCAATACAAATTCTTCCCTTGAACCTCAAAATTCCCTGTGTAACACTATAATCTCCATAGGATTGAACATCAACTGATTTAGCAACCAAAATCTTCTGTAAATCAGCATCTCCAACATAACTACCAATAACCTCTGTCATCCATCTAGGTTGTACAGTAGTGACAGCATATAACTCTCCCTGAGTATTATCTCTTCTAGACAATGCATCTGCAACCTTGTTCTCTGAGCCTTTTTTGTATTGTACTTCATAATCCAGCCCCACCAATTTGGAAATCCACCTTTGTTGTAAGGCAGTGGTGAATTTTTGCTCCATAATGTATCTAATACTTTGCTGATCAGTCCTAATAATGAAGTGATGACCCTGTAGGTAATGTTTCCATTTCTGTATAGCCATTAGGACTGCCATAAACTCCCGTTCATAGATGGATAATGCTTGATTCCTAGGACTCAAGGCTTTGCTGAGAAAAGCAATTGGCCTGGAATCCTGCATAAGTACTGCTCCTAATCCCCTTGAACTTGCATCAGTGTCTACAATAAAGGGCTTTGAAAAATCAGGTAATGCTAGTACTGGTGAGGTAACCATAGCTTGCTTTAACTTGTCAAAAGCATCCTCAGATTCAATTTTCCATACAAAAGCATCTTTTTTAAGCATATCAGTAAGGGGTTTACTAATCAACCCATACCCCTTGATGAATTTCCTATAGTAACCTGTTAATCCAAGGAAACCCCGTAATCCTTTAACATTTGAAGGTTTTGGCCAATCTACCATGCATTTAACTTTCTCAGGGTCAGTTGCTACTCCTTTCTCACTTATGATATGCCCCAAGTACTCAATCTTGTTCTGTCCAAATTGACACTTAGATCTTTTGGCATACAACTGGTGCTGCCTCAATAGTGATAAGGTAATATCTAAGTGTTGTAAATGTTCCTCAAATGTTCTGCTATACACCAAAATATCATCAAAAAACACCAAAATAAATTGTCTCAAATATTGAGCAAAAACCTGGTTCATAAGGGACTGAAAAGTGGCTGGAGCATTACACAACCCAAAAGGCATAACCATGAATTCAAAGTGGCCATGGTGTGTTTTAAACGCTGTTTTGTATATATCAGAATCTTTCATTCTTATTTGAAAATAACCTGATCTCAGGTCCATTTTAGTAAACCATCTGGACCCATGTAGTTCATCCAAAAGCTCATCAATAACTGGAATAGGATAGTCATGTTTCACTGTGAGAGTGTTAAGGTACCTGTAATCCACACACATCCTCCATGTAGAGTCTTTCTTTCTAACCAATAATACTGGGGAAGCAAAAGGGCTTTGACTGTGCCTAATTGTCCCATTTTCCAACAATTCTTTCACAATTTGTTCTATCTCATTTTTATAGGCATGAGAGTACCTATAGGGGTACATTTGTTTTGGTACAGCATCTGGTTTTAGTATGATGTGGTGTTCTACTCCCCTGTTGGGTGGTAGTCCATTAGGTTCAGCAAAAACATCAGAGTAACCTAATAACATCTTTTCAACTTCGCGGTTGCTAATAGAATGAATTTCTGTGCCCTGTATAGAAAACAAACACCCAACTTCCCCTTGATCCCCCAGCTGTAGCATCTTATATAATGACTGAGCTGATATCAGTTTACATTCCCTTGTCTCATTTTCTGCCTTCAATTCAACCCTCTTCCCATTTATCTGGATTCCCATGCTTCTATTTTTAAAATCAAAATCCAGCCCAATGTAAGTCATCCAATCACATCCCAAAACCATGTGACAACCCCCTAACTTTATAAGCCTGACTGGATAAGTAAAGGTATTGCCCTGCATGTCCCAAGTAAAATCTGGAATCTTGTCCTTGCTGATGATTTTTTCCCCATTTGCAACACTAATGACCATAGGGTTAGTGTTCTCAATGTTACAGTTTAGTTCGTAGGCCAATTCCTCATTAATGAAGCTGTTTGTACTCCCAGTGTCAATCAAAATGTTAATTCTGTTTTTTCCCACTTCACCTATAACTCTAATAGTATTGCTACCAATACTACCAGCTATAGCATTGAGTGACACTTGTATTTCCTCTGCAGTTACCAACTCCTCTTCAGGGCTATCCATAGTCATAGACTGTAAATAAGCTTCCTCATCCTCCTCACTCAACAAAATGTACACCTGCTGTTTCTTGCACCTATGACCCAAAAAGAACTTCTCATCACAATTGTAACATAGGCCCTTCTCCTTTCTTGCATTCATTTCAGCATTAGTGAGGTACTTTCTAGGTGGTAACAAGTTGGGAGGGGTGTAATTACTGCTTTTAGGAGCATGAGTGATAGTTTGTGGAGTAGGTGGTCTCTTAAAACCACTGTTGTTGTTCAGTATAGGCCTTTGATTCACCTTATCCCTCTTTGAAATAGCCAGTAAAGTAGCTTCCTGTTTCTTGGACAAATCTATAGCATGCTGCAAAGTTTGTGGCTCAAAAAGTGATATGAAAGACTGACTCTCTTCAGGTAGTCCACTAACAAAACTTGCAACAAAATATGACTCATCATAGGTCCTGTTATTCAACATCAGTAAGTAAGATTTAAGCTCTTCAAATTTGTCAATGTAATCATCCAGTGATCCATTGACCTTGAGTTTGTTGAATTCAGCCAGAACCTTACCTTCTCTAAGTTCCTCAAATCTGGCTGATATCAATACTACAAACTGCTCCCATGTTAAATCCTTTCTTTTTTGAGTGACCTGCCCATACCACTGTGCAGCCTTCCCTTCTAAATGCAAGGATGCTAGTGTAACTTTGTAAGTTTCAGGAATACTGGGAACTAAATCAAAATATCCATTACACTTTAACAACCAAGCTCTAGGATTAGAACCATCAAATCGAGGGAAATCAATCTTGGGACTAGGATTAAAACCCACAACAAAAGAGTTAGTATGAGATATATCCTCCCCAAACTTGTTGGACATGTACTCATGTGTTGATCTGCTAATATTCTCAGGTGAAGAATTAAGGGGTTGAGAAGTATTACCAGTTTGTGACATGTTTCCCATAATTGATTTATCCTTATGATATGAATCCATTCTTTCAGCTATTTTTGCCAACTGCAGTTGTAGATTAGTGAGTGCATCCTGCACTTTGTCTTGTTTCTCCTCCATTTTTTCAGCAACTGATGTGATTTGATCTTGCAGGTTCAACTCTATTGCTTCTCTTCTATCAAGTTCCCCCTGCAATTTCAGCTCCAAACTCTTGTTTGCCTCATGAAGATCCCTCAATCTCGTGCCGTCTGCCATCACAGATGTCTGCCCAGGTGAAACAAACCTTGCTCTGGTAGCCAAATGTAGTGTTCGAACTATTTTTTATGATTTTTTATGTAATTAAAACAGGAAATACAGAAATTGTATAGAATTAGAGTTGAGAAGAAAGAAAGCATAAAAGAGATGAGAGATGAGAATTGATCACGCAAAAACTAAGCTTTCCTTCCTCCATTCAGCAGTACAAATAAACGTGCACCATAACAAACTTGTGGTGACGTGGAATATTCTTTTAATTGAATAGAAACAACTGTAATTAACCTAACATCATGAATTAATAATAAAATGGGTCAAGCAATTAAAACAATCAACTGGGCCAATATATTTAGTTTGGCCCAATGTCTTCATCTGATCCAAACTAATATGCAACCGGCCCAAAACTCTCCCTGCCCGCTCCAAGTCCAGTATCAATTGGAAAGGTACTATCTTCCAAATCAGTCGGACGTACAAGTCCCTCATCCAATTCCAAAAATCCCAACTTTATCTCCTTCTCTTCAATTCTCCTCAAATTACCATCCAAATTCCCAGCATCTTCTCCAATTTCTCTGTTAATTTCAATCATGGACATAACACCATACTTACCAAAAGTGATTTTAACTTAAAGAGTCCAAACACCTTAAATAACAACTAACAAGGCATATATAGATACAAATACGAATTGAATGACTTCAGCTTTCATAGAAATTTTGCAATATATAAATCACATTTAAGTTCAATTCTCAGAACAACTAGGTTTATGTTCTGCCTTTTTTTAAGGCCACATTTCTGAAAACCAAGACAGAAGAGAAAATACTGAAAAGGAAATGTCGGAAAAAAAGATTACATACACAACAAGATATGCTAGTACAAGAAAAACCAACAACAATTTATCTAAAACAAAAACTGTAGCATGAAAAGATCAAGTAACTGAACTCCTCAAACTTCACATAAATTCAAACACAAGAATGGAGTGAATAGAGTAAAGGCCTGGTCTACTTGAGCTCAACAATCCAACCCATTTTGTCCTCTGTAAGTCCCATTTGTAGGCTGGTCAGTGCAGAATAGAGTTGTTGCGACACACGTCCAACACCATCACTTCCCCCGTAACTTACCCTGCAAAACCACTCAAATTATTGTTCAACTTATGCATTAATCAAACATATACAACAAATCAGGAAACAAGACTCTGATGAGATAATTCCACTTGTTAGGGTTAGGACTCTTTTACCAACATAATACACAGTAAATAAGGGCAAGCATAATTTACAAATTTTACATTTCTTAAAGGAAAATTCAAAATAGTTACTCCGCACAAGAACTGAGATATAGAAATAACCTTTTGTTGAGATGTGTTATGCTCCCTACAGGTGAAATGACAACAGCAGTTCCTGTACAAAACACTTCATCAGCATCAAGCAATTCCTCCACTGCCACTAGCCGTTCCTCCACCTATATATGTCAGGAAAACTCTTAAACAGTTAAAGAGACTTAAAAACAGAGTCAGACAATTTGCTGATTGGATAAACATCACTCTATCCAAGCCAACAAACTTTTGAATATGAGTACCTTGAATCCTTGACTAAGAGCAACATCAAGTATACTCTTTCGGGTGATGCCAGGTAGAATGGTCCCTTTAATTGCAGGAGTAGATATCACATTACCCTGAACAAAATAATTTGATTTATTTGAGATTATATTATAAAGTTTTAAGCAATTGGGTGAAAGAAATAACGTATAAATGAAAATATCGGCAGTATGTGATACCTTATACAAATCAAAGGAAGAAAATAACGTTTTTATTTTAAAGGATCTCTCTGATAAATGCCACAAAGCAGTGGTTCACACTTGTAGGTAAATTACTTGAGCTCTTTGAACATGAAAAGGTTGCGTTATTGTAATTATCAAGAGTTTATGTTGTCATTCTGTTATTGAAGAATAATGTGTAATGGTATGAAAATAGAAAGATAACGGCAGGATATGATATGATATATATAAAGCACAAATCAAACAGTTCAACTTCTGCAGTAAAAAGAAAACAACATGAGATCCTAGCAAGTAGTGTTATTATGAAGGTATATGCAACGGTTGTTGATCTATCAGATTCACTTGCAGATGCATAAAGAAGTTGAGGTGGTGTTACTTGTTTGTAACACCTTATACAGTACAAAAATAAATTCCATGTCAAAAATATTTGCTGTCTTACAAAAGAGTTTAAGACAGTATTCCTTGCTCATTATCTGACCAACAGTAGTGATTCATATCAACATAAGTATTTCATTCCTGTACAATGTTTAAACAGTGCATTGGATAGCCTATACAGTACTGTGTATAGTAAAACATAATTTCCCCACAATCACAGTGAAAGGAAAATCAAACAGAATTTGAAGAAAATAAATTCCAATAATGAGTTTAAATTATAAAAAGAGTATAAAGTTTGTAACAGTACATGAAGTAACAATTTAAACTGAAATAACTAAAGCTAATTTACTAGATTTTGTACCTTGACAACAAATACATTGCAGGAGGAGACCTCTTCCAAGTATTTTTCGTGAACACTATCCAAATACAAGACATCAGAATAGCCTTTTGCTTTTGCGGCACCTTGAGCTTTTAGAACCTACAAGTCATAAGCTCAGAAGATATAAACAACATCAACATAATTCAAACTTAGATGTCGGAATATATAAGATGATTTGGTAATAGTGACATGGTTCCTCAATTTATTAGTGCAAAGGCTAAGTAAGCAGAAATAATTTTCAAGAATATAAATAGGTGGTTAAGCATAATGTTAGCCTTGTTTTCAGACTACAAGTGAAGTATTAAACAAAAATCGTTTATCAAGTTTAAGATTTCAAATAAAAAAGAAAAGATAATAAAAATTAGCTGCGGAAGTAAAAAATCTGAATTATTTATTGATGTACAATGCCATAACACTAAGGAAGTCCATTCTTTCTGAAACCAAATATATAAAGGCATGTAAATGAAATATGATGAAGCAGAACAAAAAGGTAAGAATATCATTAGTAAAGTCACTTACAGCGGCATAATTTCCAATAGTCTTAACTCCTCCAGTACCACCAGGAGTTGCTCGATGCATTTCAGTCTCAACTATCAAATTTATTGGTGCTAAACCTTCCTGGCAATTGAAAAGATACAAGGAATTATGAGATATGGATGTTGTGCCAGAAACTGGGAAATTTTGTAAAGGGTGCGAATTATGATGGTTATAGAAAATATTATGCTTCTACATGTCACCCAGCAATAAAAGGTTTTAGGAACATAGAAAAAGAGATGATGTAGAGTAAAGACTATCGCATCACGTTATGCTTTAAGGTTACTGTTTTTCGAAAGACTTCGTAAAAGAATTTAAGAAGGGCAGTGTTTCTTTTAAGCCAAACAATTTCAGCAAATCACTGTCCAACATAGATGTGCTGTTTTCAACATCAATTATCAAACCACTACCTAGAGTATAGTTGTCAAGTTCAGATGTCTTTTTTCTTTTTTTGATAATAATTTCAGATGTCTACTCTAATGAAGTAATGATATAAAACCCAAAAAGAAAGTTTATAATCGAAAGAGTGCAGTGTGCTGCTGTCAACGACACCAAAAGAAGTAAGTACTTAATACATACATATTAAGCATACTGACAAAATTCAAGAAAAAGGCACAGATTATGGCAAATCTCATTTTAGTGAAAAAAACTAGGGCAATTCAAGCATGCACTCAACCTATACAACATTCATTAGTATTTCAAAGACAATCCCAAAATTGTGTTCATAATTAAATAAAATTTTAAAAAGAATTACATATTTCTGAGAATGCAAATAGATCCTATTAATACTTGTTTCTTCTTCTCCTTTCTCTCTTATCTCCATAAATAGTGTTTCAGAAAAGTATTCTTGGAACCATATAAACAAATATATATTATCACCTTAGTTAACATTTAAATGATGGCATATGTACTCAAAGGAGTAACCATTTTGTATCCCAAATATACATCTTTTGAATTTATTATATCATTTTTGTATTAGTATAACAAAAAAATGTACACTAGTATTAAAGAACAAATTACGGGCATGAAAAAGTGTACCTCAGATATGCAAGCACATATGGCCAAACTAACTTACAGGAGTATTTTCAGCATAGCTTAGAGTTACATTCAACAAAAAGGGGCTTACATCATCCAAGAGTTTATTATCACAACTCATACAAAGTTATTATGATATATCCAGGAAGAAATCATGTCCCTTATAACATAGAAAGCTTATAAACAATTTGATAAAGCAGAGGCATGCACAAAAAAAATCCTTTTACCTTGAAATAGTTGCCCACAGGGGAAACATAAATTAAAAAGGTGTACTCAGGGGCTGGTGCAAGACCTAGAACAGCTCCACTTCCCATAAGCAACGGTCTTATATATAAAGAGCCTTTACCTGCTGGAGGTATCTAAAATCCGCAAGAACCAAAAAAATAAGCTCAAATGTTTCGCGAAAACCAAAAACTCTCATACTAAAACATTACCCATCTTTCATTGGCTAAAACGGTGGCTTTTACAGCCTCCACAAACTGATCAACAGTGGGAGACGGCATACACATGCGCTCTGCACCCATTCTAAGTCGTTGAGCATTTTCCTCAGGACGGAATAGTAATATATTACCATCATGTTTACGATAAGCTTTCAAACCTTCAAACAATCCCTACAAATTATTTTCATTGTAAACACAAATTCAAGCACCAAACTTAAAATTCCAGAGAAAAGTGAAAAAACCAACCTGGCCATAATTCAAAATGCCAGCAGATGGGCTCAACTCAATGTTCCCAAATCTTTGTAGTTCACCTTTCGAAAAGTTCTCACCATGGGAACATTTCATGATATACATATAATCAGTGTTCATGATCCCAAAACCTAGGTTGTCCCAATCAATGTCAGCTAAGTCTACTGCTACATTACTGTAAAACATCAATTAAACCCGAATCAATTAAATTCAAATTAGAAAAAAATCCAATAAATCGCACATAAGTTAATTGTAGTACCTGGCGGGCGAGGCCACTTTAAGAGAAGTAACATTGTTATTATTATTATTGTAATTCCCAAAAGAAACGAAATGGGATTGCTTTGGTAGCTGCACAGAGTTACATTTCAATCACAAAAATGCATTTTAATGAATTAAAGCAACAATAAAACATGCATAAAAGGGAATTAAAAAAAAAAAAAAAAAAAAAATCAATAAAATTAACCTGGAGAGAGAAAAGTTTGGGAGGAGGGGGGAGAAGTTTAGCGCGGCGGAGAAGGTGGGCGGAGCAGGCTGATGGGTTGGGATGTAGCCCAGCTGCGAATACAGCGCCGCTCTCCATTTGAACAGTGTGCGTATCTGTTACAACACGATGAATGAAGAAATATTTAACGTGCTAATGTAGTTTTCTACAAAAAACCTACTGGGATTAGGATAATAATAAATGGAAAGTGAGATTTATTAATTAAATCTCCGGCGGCTGAGGAGATTTCAACCATATTTGCACGTCTTTTTTGAGTCAAAATATTTCACATTTTAACTTCATTTAATAATATTTCGTTTTTTTTTTTTTTTTTTTGACAGCGTTAAAAATAATATTTCGTTTTCTAAAATAGAATTTGCATTTCTTCATTTATTTTATCATATAAAAAATTATAATATGTAAATCTTAACTCTTGACTATTGCTTTACAAAGTTCAAAAAAAATTATCTTTATACTATTATTTGTAATACCAAACATGAGGGAGACTTTTTTTTTTTTTTTTTTTGAGGGAGTCAATATTTATTGTGTGGGTTAATGATGTGCAACTCCAGTAATATTTTTTTATGTTGAACAATATTTTCTATAAAATCGTCTGGTGGGACTCATAAAATAAGATTACATTAAATATCTCATTTTATCTATATTGTGAGAATGAAAAGGGCTTGTTTGTTTCACACTTTTTACTTAGTATTTTAGTGCTCTCTACAAATTAATTAAAAAAGAATTAAAAAATGAACTTATCCTATAAGTTTATCTCTCAATTTTGAAAATAATTTCATCTTAAGAATATTATATTATCTCTGAAAATATTTAAACAAACTTTATTTGATTCATTTGACGTACCATAACATATATTTTAAAGAATTAAACTATTTATCCTTTTTCTATACTCTACAACTGTCTAAGAAATAAATATACTATTTAGTTAATCTCTAAAGATCTATCCAAACAACCGTTTCCAAAAATACACGAACCAGGCCATCTAAAAATCCGGAAGATTCTTGTCCAAGCCTGGTTTGACCAAACTCATCCAACCACCAAGCAAGTGTATTGCACTTGCTTTGTGATTGGTCACTCTCTTGGGAGTTACATCAAATCCCAAAGCAAGTGTATTGCACTTGCTTTTTAGTTAGTTTGGGTTTGGCCAAACCCGATTTGGGTAAGAATTTCTCCTAAAAATCCTTCAAATTTCCAAAAAAATCTCTGATTAATCGTAACAAAAACCCTTAAGTTTTATCTTTTGGGCTGACGCCGAATATATTATGGGTTCAAGTCATTACTGAGGCCATCTCCAACCCGTAGGGCTATTTACAGCCCTGGGGTGTCAATCTCCACCCGGGGAATCTGCACCCCCCTGAGTATCATCTCCAACCGGTAGGGCTATCTCCTCCAATTAATTAAAAAAAAAAGCCTTCCCCACTCTCACCTATATTATCTATAATAATAATAATAATAATAATAATAATAATAATAGTAGTAGTAGTACCAATAATAATAATAATAATAATAATAATAATAATAATAATTAATTTTAGAGACAATGATAATAAAATAATAATATTACATTCGGGACAAGATTTAAATTATTGGAATGTTTTTATAAACAACTTCAAAAGGACTTAGTCGCTCATGCGTGGGCCTTTCATCGTGGCTAAGATTTAAATTATTGGAATGTTTTTATAAGTTCTTATAAGTTAGTATCTACTTATGTAATTTTATTTATCTATATAAGTTGTTATTTGTATCCTAGTATGTGTACAAGTATTTGGAGTAATTTAATGCAAAATTGTATTTCTACATTTTGTCTCAATTATACACTGAACATTAATGCTATATTAGAGTTTAAATAAAATTAAAATATTTCAAATCAAATTTTAAATGTGGCTAAATAAATTATTATTTCATAGACAAATATATGATTTTAAAATATTTATTTGAGTTAATTATCTAATTTTATTTGAGTTCATTTTCATTCATAATGTGTAAAATATTTATTTGAGTTAATTATCTAATTTATAAATAAATTTGGCTACAAGTTTCTATAATTTATAAATTTTAATTTGTACTAAAAGTTCAACAAAAGTGATGTAGCTCAAATGGTAAGAAAGTCATGTTTCACTATAAAGGTTTCGTGTTCAAATCCCAATTATTACAATAATTTTTAACATTAAAAAACTAAAAAAAAAAATAAAAAAGGAAACCCATGAATTGTGTCTGGGACGCGTCCCAGACCTGGGGCGGTGGGCTGGGCGATTTTTCGCCCAGCCCACAGACCTGGGCGGACTGCTCTCCAACCCAGGAGAGGTGGGCTAGGCCCATCTCCACCCACCCCCTCCTGGGTTGGAGATGCCCTGAGTGATTAGGGCTATCCGGAGGGGACCAGTATAGCCACTCGAAATTATCCTATACATTTTGGATGAGGAACCGGGTCCTGGGCCCAACTATTAAACTTTTAAGTTTCTTTAGAAAATCTTGGGCTGAATTTTTCTAATAAGTCTCAACTTGTATGAGACTAAAAATATTTGGAAAGATTGAGGACATATATTCAATAGATACTAATAGCGGGAAAGCACAGCACCTGCAAATCAATCGACTAAACACACTAATAATAAAATAGTAAAATAAAATATAACAATATATTTATGATGAAAATTGAAAACAATAGTTGTAGTAGTAATTAAATTACATTCTTTTCGCAATCATGCAGACACATTATTGTCTTCGTACATATACAATACAGTAAACAGCATTTACAGGCAACAAAACAAAAAGTGTACTATTAGTTTGACTTATTCTCCAGTACCCCCCCCCCCCCCCCCCCCTCATGGGAAAATAATCACACACTTTATAAGTTTATTATATATATATTCTCCATGTCGGCATTTATATCTTCAAATTGACATTTGATTTGATTTGATAAAGTTGGAAATGATTAATTTAATTATATTCCAGCCATGCATTCGGGTGGGGTAATTGGGTATCGAGATTTGTCGGTGCAGTAATCGTAGATCATATGATTTATTCGGACCCAACGGTATCGTCTAGCTTCAACGGAGCTCAGCTGCTTGTAGGTTGCACCCTCCCACCAATTGTTGGTGCTGGAGGAGCAGCTAGCAGGACCAGGCACCTGGCAACCTTCGATGTCAAAGTCTTTGTAGTAGGCGTAGAATGGGGCTTTGGTCCAGTCTATTTTCTCGAGCCCGCCCCTTGTGGCCCAGTCGTCGGCTTCCCAAAGAGTGGAGTAGACTCCCATGGGCTGGAATTTGGGAAATGGAATTCCTCTAGCCTCGTTGTTCTTGTACACTCTGATCGGTACTTCGTCAATGTAGAATCTACGCGTATATATATAGCCAATGAATTATAAGGCAAATGCACGTACTTAATTAATTTGAATTAACTAATATATATAATTAAATACTATAAATTTATAAATTTGTAATGAAGAGTAAAAAAGAACTTACACAACAAGACCATGGTTCCACAAAATGGAATAAGTGTGGAATTCTGCAGCAGGATCAAACCAAAGGTTGATCCTTTGTTCCCTGTCACCTTTCCCATGTGCATACACATTGGTTTGGACAGTGTAAGGTTGTCCCGAACGATTGCCCAAGAACTCAAAATCCAGCTCGTCTCGTATCGTGTCCGTGTCCGAGTTCATCTATATATACATATATGTATGTATAAACAAAGTATATATATATATATATATATATATATATATATATATATATATATATATATATATATATGCAGGTACGTACCGTCCTAATAAAGAATTAATTTGTAGATTAGATACGTACATAGAAGGCAGTGACTGTTCCTGCAGAGTCACCCGGAACGAGTTTGATCTTCATGCTCACACGTCCAAACAAATATTTATACTTGGAAGCAAACCCGCATCCTAAAGTTTAAATTAATCAGAAAAGTAAGCAATATATATATATTTCAAGAAATTAAACAAAAGTTGTACATATATTACATACCTGAGTTTTGGTCAAGAATAAGCTGAATGGCCTTTCCTCCTTCAATTTGCCGAATGTGAGAATCCGACCATGTGGTTCGAAAATCCTGTAAGAACGTGGCCGGTCGAGCCCTGATATTGCATGAAAGTAATGCCAGAATACATAATAACATTGTCCCCGTTAATGATCCCATATTGTTGTATCTTAATTTGTTTATACGAACTAGTAACTAGTATATATATATGTTATATGTATGAAATTAAATTAGTAGTAATTGATCGATCGATGATATAGTAGAAGAAAACTTGTGGGATTATTTATACAGGCACATGCGGCATACATATATATATATATAAAGAGAGAAATTAAGAGAGGATTATTTAATTTATGTACGTGCACGATTAATGTTAGTGTTACATGACATCAA
Source organism: Penstemon barbatus (assembly GCA_003313485.2). NCBI lineage: Eukaryota > Viridiplantae > Streptophyta > Magnoliopsida > Lamiales > Plantaginaceae > Penstemon > Penstemon barbatus. The sequence goes on from CM064878.1 coordinate 11,828,440, forward strand.
AGCTAAGGGCCTGTTTGTTTGGTGTTTGGAAAAGTAGTTGGGAGAGTAGTGGAGGTTTGTGAAATAATCTCGATTTACGTAATGTTGTTTGTTTGAGTTTTGAGAGAATGGTTTGATGAGAAATAAAGTAGATATAAGTTTTTTTGGAAGAGTTGGGTTGTATGTGTAAGACCATCTCCAACAGCTCTCTTAAATTTCAGCCTCTTATCTTAAAATATAACTAATGAACAGTGTTATACAATTTCACTTTTTACTCAGCACTCCAACAGCTAGTTTATATTTTAATAGACTACTTTTTAACAACCATATCATTTCACTCAAATAACTACTTTATATTTTAACAAATAACTTTATTTATTATTTTATATAAATAATAATATATTTATAACACTAATTGATTTTTATTTCATAATAGAAAAAATAGTTTTTTTAAAAAAAAATATTAATTTTTAGTATTGACATTTAGCGATGCCCCAAAAATTATAATCAAAATATTATCACTAAATCATCGTGACTCGTTAATTATCGCTAAAGAGATTCCACTATTTGTCAATAGTGACAAATTTTTTATAATGATATTCAAATTATAAAATTTGAATTTTAAAATTTTTATTCAAATTTGTATGCATTTGAATTTAATTAATATGTATTTGAATGTACAAGCAATATGGATTTAGTTAGTACAAACTATGAATTTAAATTTATTATTAATTTAATTAGCAATGCCTCCAATTTATTGTTTTGCATAAAAGTACAAAAGTTTTTTGTACTTTCCTACAAACAATTGCATATAGCAATTCTAATTTGGCCATGGGTATTTGGCAAGCCAAACTTATAAAATTTGGCAACTCTTAAATTATAGAAGTGCTCTTGGAGAGCATTTTTTATCAAAATTTTAGCAAAACTCTTAAATTTTAACTTTTACAATAGCTCTTGGAGATGGGTTACTTTATGTCAAATCAGAGTAAAGTTTGTATATGTTTTGTTTAGAGATAAGAAAATTGTTGTTTATTTGGATTTTGAGAGAGTATTTTGAGAAAATTAAGATATGAAAAATTTATCTCAGAAAATAAAAAACATGTTTGTTTGATATTTTTCAAACACAAAAAAATTTTGGGAAACGCCAAACAAACAGGCCCTAAGAGTCGGCATTCCATACAGCTAATAGTAAGCCGTCAATGGACCCAACCTTCTCTACCCAATTATATGCTGTCTATTCATCTAGCTAGCTAGCTGTGAAATCATCACTTTAATTAATACTAGTACTAAATACTATTAATTTCGTATTATCCTACTCTTTCAATTAATTCATGTCTTCCCGCCAATTATTTCCACCCTCTTTAATTTGTTGCTTTTTTTCTTTTTTGGTGTAAATGATCAGATGAATTGTGGATGGTCGACCAAAATTGTGGTTACTAGTTACTATTATAAAGTAAACAATGTCCTCAATTTGCAAGATTGAACATAAAGTGTCCAATTAATTCACAAAAGTTAAAGGACTAAAACTAACATATTTGCCGCTAATAATTCAACACAATTTTTGTTAAAAGATATTATGAAACAAATTGCCAAAAGTGATGAAGAACCTGTACAAGGCCAGAAATCTGGAAAAGCCTCATAGTTTGTCACCATACATTTCTAGCTAGCTAGCTATATAGCATCAGAAATTCAGAATTACCAAAAACAATTTAAAAGAAATTCAGACCTGTAGTTCAATAATAATTAGTATGAATTATCCAGAACCATGAAAAGAGCAAGATATGGATGGTTCTGTGTGCCGAACTGTATATACATCTGGGTTCAGGTTGGCAATCTAATTTAAAACTTATACCATGCACTAATTAATCTCTTCATAGTTTCTACCATTTTTCATTTTGTGAATTAAATTATAGGAGCATCAATTGCACCTAAATATGAGACGTGGGTTATTGGACCACCATTTAAATTGTATTCATAGATATGCATATAGTCACTGCATTTATTTATTCATATTTACCAAAAAGAAAGTCATTGCTATTTATTTTAGTTGAGCTTTACATTTTTTATACATGGGTATTTTCTCTAGTTTCATACTAGTCTTTCTCTAGTTTAATACTAGTAATTAGTTTACTTTGATATCATTGTAATAGTTTCGATTCGATATAGTGTTTGATATAACAATGTATTCACCATTTCAAAAAAAAAAAATTTATATCAACAAATACCGCGTGTCATGTGGTAAAACGATAGTAATGAAGAACAAATGTGAAATTTGTGTTCAATTTGTCTCTTCTTGTTTATACACCCTTTTTAGTTCAAAATATATTCTCTCTGTGAATAATGGTACAGAAATTATAAAATAATGTGTGGATATTTAGTTCAATTACTTACTTTCATGTTTTTAGTTCAATTACTTTTTTTAGTTATTTATTTTTGATAATAAAAAAATACCGGGTGTTCTCCTTATCATAATAAAATAATTTAAATACTCAGTGTATTATAACTGAACTGTGTACGTACGTGTTTTTTTCTTTCTTTTTTTTGGAAATTTTTGTGGTCTCCTTTTTTTCGAAATAAAGATTCGGAAATTTGCATGAGACCAAGAAATATGGGCCGACAAAATGGGCCAGTGTCCAATCCGATGAGACTTGTAGTATTCATAGACCAAAATATCCTTTCAAAAAATATCAAGAAAAATATTTGAAATTTTTTTTTTTAAAATATATATTGAATCGAATCTTCCCCGTAAGAGCATCTTCAATGCAATGTTCAAAAATTGGACCTAGACAATTTGCAATTTTTTTTGTACTCCCTAATTCTTTTTTTTTTACTAAATAGGCAAAAAAAAAAAAAAAATGGGAGCTCCTTTTAAAATCAATTAAAATTAAATTTATTTAATTACCTTAAAATTAAAGCCTATTTAAAAAATCAATAAAAAAAAGTTAGACTAAATTAAAAAAAAAATAAAGTTCAAAATGCTTGTGAATTTTGCAATGATTATCAATTTGTAGTTAATAAACTGATTGATCATGTTGTCATTATTTTTTTGAAGTTGTGTATCAACTTTTTCATCTTGTCCACATGTCAACTCATTAATGATCTTAAGATTTTGGATATGATTTTTTTATCTATAGTTATCAATATGATTTTACAAAATTTATTTTGATTCAAGTTGTTGGGAATAAATGTTGATAATTTAAAAATAAATAGACAAATAATAAGTATTCACGTATTATTAAATATTTCTATAATAAAAAAAAAAAAAAGGATTTGGGTTAATTTTGGGCTCAACTGGGGCCGGGAGTTGGGCATTTTGCACCTCCCATTGAGCCCTCTCTCTTTTGGATTTTTTGTACCCAAATTGATTTAGGTGACCATTTGGGCTATGCTCTAGCATAAATTTATGAATTTATTTAATTTTTTTTTTTGATAAATATGAATTTATTTAATTTACGACAGTGGTTGGAGACCAATATATTGCTTTTAATCAGAATTGTATAAAAGGGAAAGGATTTGATTCAAGTATGTACCTACCTAATGCAACTTGAGAAGAAATCCAGCCAGTAGCTGACATCGATCAGTGCAAAATTATCAATCAAAGGCAGCTAGCTATGGATAGGTACGTGGCAAATTTAGAAGGTAAAGTGACCATTGACCAATGATATAATACATATGGGGTCCTCTTAATTTATTTAAATCATACAAATAATTATAAGAAAGGAAAATACTACGAGCCTGTTTGTCTCGCTTTTCCGAAAAAAAATTCGGTTTTCGGAAAGGCCAAACAAACAATCCAATCACTTTCCCAATTAATTAGCTACAGTAATTTTTTTCTCAAATCACTCTCCGAAAGACCAAACAAACATGCCACTTTTCTACTCTATTCCTATTTCTCTCTATATTAGAAAAGTCAAAAATTGCGGCTACTTTCCCAAACAACTCTTCCAAAACCCAAACAAACAACATTACACAAATCGAGATTATTTCTCAAACCTCTACCACTTTCCCAAACCACTCTTCGAAAGGCGAGACAAACAGGTCCTACACCCTCCATCCTTTTATTTTGTTTTGGCTCTTTTTTGGACAAATTTACAAGCTTGCACATTAAACGGGGTGATCAGGCCATTGCTTAATTAATTACATGTACGCAAATTAGCTAGGAAGGAAGAGACGAGTATATAATTATTGCATCACATTGATGCTACATTTACAAGGGATTCGGACTATTCAACCACCCTTTAGTTTATCTATGTACCAAACTATTTTGGTCCACATTCAAATTGATTTTTTATTTTCTTAAAATTATAATATTCAGATAGATAAGAATCAACATGGGAATTCTTTTTTTTTTTTTTTCATGGCCCGATGATGGCAAAAAGAAATATGAATTCAAGAATGGAGAACGACTTAGACTTAGTTTGGTTTTTATATAATAAGATTTCGTCGAAAATTATAGCACGCATATGAGATATTTCATCTTAATCCTTAAAAAATAAATCAAAATTAAATCTAGTCCGTTGTTTTTTTTCAAAATGTCCAATGATGACAAGGCAATGTGACATTTAAAAGAATTAGACATTCATTAAATTACATAAATACCCATTAAATAAATATGTTTAAGAAAGTAAAAAAAAAAAAATCTCCCAGCTTCGTTATTCCTATCATTTTCTGATCTCTCCATCTTCATCGATGCTCATCTTCATAAATAATTCTTCTAGATCTCCATTGTTATTGTAGTTCTTTTTCTAATTGTTTTTACTTTTGGAGTCGTTTATATTAATGAACATGGTCCCTTTTGACAAATCAATGAGGCATAGATTGGACTAGTTCCCTATAAAATGCTTATAAAAAAGAGAACTAAAAAAATAGGAGTAATGAACTTTTTTTTTTTTGATAAAATGTTTAAATGTTTTTTTATGTGTCAAAACTAATTTGATAAAAAGCTAGCAGGATGATTGAATCCTTCAATCATGAAGGATAAAGTAAAAAGATATAGTAAAGTATATTTGTCTTTCTAAAAATTAATGAATTAAAAATATTATAAAATATGACACATGTCGATAAGAGAAAGGTTAACTCACGTGCTTTTCATTTGACAAAATCTCATTTTATATAATTTCGACTTAGTTAAGGTAAATACACTTAAAGTAGTACAAACAAGGTGCTAACAGACATAAAATCACATCATCATGAGTACGATGAGATAATATTCGCAGGCTAACATGCATCCATGGACTCATCTAGTAAATTCGCTAGTTAACATGCATTCTAGTTCTTCGGAGACCTACGTAATCATAATTGGATACGATCAACTTCCAAATCAACCTATATAAAAAGTTCATGATCTTATCCGTTTCAGAATGAATTTCGCGTGATCTTTGCCTAGGAATTGATTTATTACGAAAACATGAATAAATACCAGTTGCTTAACACACAAATTAAGAATTCACATACAATAAGAACATACATCTTGGGATTCTCACACCAAATTAACAAAAGGTTAATCGTCAACAATGACTCCAAAAACCATATATAAATTACAGACTAATCTATCACAAGCATCCATAATCACATATCCTAAAATATTTCCTTGTTGCAGACCAAGATGGAGAAAACAACCAGCTGGGACGGATCTTTGTGGAGACTTTGATGGCGGCGGTCCGGAGGGAGATTTTTATTTAATTTCACGTGTACTTCTAATGAAGTGGTCTTTTAGTAACTTATCTTACATTTCGAAATAATCATATGGTCTATTGAAAATATTTAACTTATCTTACAAAAAATAGAGTTAAATCCCAATATCTACATTTCTTTGTTTTTTTTACAAGGAAACCCTCAATCACCGAAATGGACAAGGTAAACCTCAAAAACATTGGTTTATCTTTCAGTTATATTTATGTCAAATTGTGAATTACATTTTTATTTTATTTGAGACGGTGAACACATCGTTACATCAACCACTATATCGAATCTATTCCATTGGTTTCAAAATACAAGGATAAATTAATTACAAAAGTATTACATCGTTGTTTATGCAGAATTGTGAATTTTGCTTTAAGCTATTGGTAATTTCTAATATCTTTTATATCGTAAATTCAAGCTAGGTATGATGATTAATATATTTGGCTTTTTTTAACTATTGATATTGTATAATTAATTCAATATTATTTTTGAATGCCTTACAATATATTTTACTTGGACTTATTTCTTTTCATCGAAGCACATTCATCAAATTACATAATTTTGTAATCGTTTGATAATTCAAATTTGACATGTTAGTGCGTTATATATTGCCTAACGTGTAAAGTGAAATTATAATTACGTATATTTTGTAGAGTAATGTAATAAATACATTAATCCATACTAGTTTAACAGTTATTTTTAACATGTGTAGTACGTAGGTGACGATTTTTAAAACTAATTTTTTTGCATTTTAAATTTATTCTTCTCTTTATTTTCTATTGTGTTTATGCAAATGAAATAGGTTGATTATAGTTGTAACAATTACAAATTATTAATGAAAAAGACTAAATATCATTTATGGAAAAAAATAACAAACCCCCACTGTTTAGTTTTGGATCAGTCCGAAGACAAGCACACGTCTGATCCATTCAAATCCTATCTTCTAAAAAATATCCTATTTTACTATCGATTTGTAACTATTTATATAGTTTTAAATATAATTTAATAATTAGATCTCATTTACCTTGATGATTCTCATTTGAAAACCATACAATTCTTTTATCCAGTCCAATACTAAATAATATATTTACATACCTATGTCATGTGTATATTCATATCTATGTCATGTGTACCATGTCACTTTGTTTCATTTGGGCTTTTTACCGAAGCCCAATATTAAAGAGCAGCGTTCATATTCTCGAGACTTGAAGATTTGCATTATTGGGCCTTAAATAAATTAGTACTGCTTGCGTATAGCCCGTTGACATGAAAATATTCTAGTTCGTTACAAAAGTCATCTCTCCACAAAACAACCCCCCCCCCCCCCCCCCCCCCCCCCCACACACACACACACACACACCCCTCCAAAATGGGAAACATTTGAGATATTTATCAAATAACATGAAATTTATTAGGTTATGAATATGAAATATGTCTATCAATATATATTACATAGGGATAATTGCAACCACCACCATTTAGTTTAATTTAATTTTTTACGGCATATATTATTATATTATCACTTCCTTCATACGAAATATTTTAAACCAACAAAGTTGCAAATTAAAATATAAACCCCTATTTTTGTTAAATTGTGTGCTCATATACTCGATTAAATAAATATTAGTACTAGAAAGATTTTAGAAAGGAGAAATGGATATGGCGTGATGAATTGGTCCTGCATGCTAGCTAGATGAAATCAACCTCCAAAAGATATTGGCCTGTTTAACAACATAACTCAAACTAAACAAATAAAAGTACTAATCCAATTCTTTCTTTCTTCTGCACAAAAAAAAAAAAAAAATAGTAATGATAGATGTATTAAAATGTCCATTAGTTAGTGCCCCTGAGCAGCAATTTCAAAGGCATGGCTTTTTGCTGTCTACGCCTCTTGTCTTTATATAAATACCATTTCAAAACAAATACCAAATCCCTTTCCATTTCCATTTCTTCTCATATTCGTTAATTCTGCTGCTCATAATTCATATCAACATTTCTCATTATTCTCTACCCCATTCTTGTTATAAACTCCCAATATTAACACTATTTGCTTTTTCGTTCAATTTTATCTCTCTACTGCTACACTTCACCCTTTTTGTCCTTGTACGTTCCATCATCTCAACTCAAACCTCTCCAAGAAAAAAAACAAATTAAAAAAGAAACAACAACAACCCTTCAGATATCAAATAGTACTACTTGAGATCATTTTCACATCAAATTCAAATGTGACTACATATACATCATGTCGTAATTTGTAGCGTCCACTGTTCACTCAATCACTTTTATTTCATCTCATTTCATTTCATTCTTGATTATTGGAAAAAAAAAAAAAAAAGCCACTCCTCTTTCCATCGAAGAATCTACTTACTTATTGACATCTCAATCAATCACCACACAATTTTCTATACTCCTCAAAATTAATTAAGTCTCCCTCTCCCTCTCTTGAAATCCATAAATATAATCCCATACTTTCCAATTTCTCAGTCTCTTTATTAAGTATTATTTTCAGAAATGGGATGCGGTCACTATCGATTTCACCGTTTTGCCATTTCTTTTCTCATTCTACTAATTTCTACCTCTTCCCATTTCAGATTATTCAGTACTCTTGCTGAAGGTAAGTGATCATGAGATTCATATACATATATATATATATATAAATATATTTCTCTAGATTTAATTTAACAATATAACTTAAAGATCCAATCTTTTTCTCTTTTCAGGTCGAAAACTAGCACAAACAGCTCAAGACAATTCCAAGGTATTTTTCACCTTATTTCTTTCTATTTTTGTTTTGTTCATGTTTCTTCAAATAATGTTATAAGAGGGTCATTGAAATGAAATTGAATTTAATTTTGGTTGCAGGAAGAAAAGGCATTAATTTGGAGATCACAAATTGGTTCGAGGCCGCCGCGGTGTGAGAGGAGGTGCAGTTCTTGTACACATTGTGAAGCAATTCAAGTACCCACAAATCCACAGACAACCAAAATTAGAAACAACTCCTCCTCCCCAACAACGCAAGTTTCAAATATTGCTTATGCAAGAAGTGATGATAATTCTAATTACAAACCCATGAGTTGGAAATGTAAATGTGGAAACCTTATCTTCAACCCTTAATTGATTAATTTTGATTTTGTCCCTCAATTTGTACATTTTATGATTAATGACACTTTAAAAAAAGGTTGAATATATAATAATATATCACTTTTTGATATCTCTACCCTTCCCAGTTTTTATTTTTATTTTTATTGTTGTATGAATTTGGCATTTAGTCTCTAGTTTTTATTCCCCTAGGGAAATCAAATCCTGTGTCCTTTTTGTATTGGGGGCATCTTCAATTTCCTCATTTGTGAAGTAAAACTGCAAAAGTCTTTATTATGACACTGTTATGATTATTAATATATATACCAAAATACATATAAGTAATCAAACACATGGAGAGGCAATCATATATTTTGTGATATTGTATGTAGGTGCAGGGGGATGATTCTGGTTTCTGTGCACAGTACACATATAATAAATGCAAGTCTCTGAAATTGAAATTGCATTAAATTTACACTCAATATTAACATATTTGAAAGAGGGAAGATGAAGGATTTGGTGTATAACTGTAAAAAGCAGATTTGGTATTTTTATTATTATTTTTTTTAATTTTACCACGGTTGGGACAGGTCATTCTTTGACAGGGAAGGGAAGTGTCCTTTCTGCAAATTACTTTGAACACGCAAGAATGAATTAATTACTATGATTACCGGATCTGTATTACTAGTGGAGTATTTATTTATTTATTTGATTTTGGTATGAATAAAGATAGATGTACAGTGACAGTGTTAGTTGGAATTTAATGCATCAAGTACTGAACAAAACAAACAACTTTTAATTGGATTGGTTTTGCTTGATTTGCAAGAAATCTGGATTTCTCGGTTTCTTCAGTTAAAACTTAATAGTAATAAAACTTCAACTGAGATGAAGTAATTGGGGCAGTCGATTAAGTGGTGGACCACTCTATCTAGCTAGCTTAGCTCAAGCTGAGTCCATTAACTAGTTTTTTTCTATTTGCTTACGTTGATCATGATTTTAATCATATCTTTCATGGGACAAAACAATTTAACATGATTTTCTAATTAGTATTCGAATTTCTGTCATTTGTCTGAGGCCAACATGATTGGCAACACAATACACAGATATATTCAATCATCAAACGAGTATAGTTAGTATTCCCTCCCGTTTTTTTTTAATTCACACATTTCTTGTTTTCACATAGATTAAGAAATTTCATTTTTACATACTCTTTTCGTATCATATTAATTGGCATATTTGTCAAATTTTTTTGTTTTAAATTAATTGGCATGTTTGGATTTTCAAAGCATTTTTTTTAATTTTGCCCGTTTTTCACATTTAAGTTGCAAAAATCAATAGTCACCACTAACTAATACAAAATTGAAAAGTAGTCATCGTTATAAAGGATATTTGAGAAATTTTACCATAAGAAAGTATGTAATGACGATATTTCTTTAACTGTGTGAAAACAAAAAATGTGTCAATTAATATGAAATGAAGGGAGTATTTTTTTATGGTAAAATATCTCAAATACCTTTTATAACAATAACTACTTTTTAATTGTTTATTAGTGAGTGAAGAAAGGGACAAAATTAGAAAAAAAAAATACTTTGAAAATCCAAGTTTGCCAATTAATTTGAACAACAAATTTGGTAAATATGCTAATTAATATGAAATGGAGGGAGTATATGTTTATAATCCATCATTATCTTTTCCAGCATGTGATTATCAAGTGAAAAAAAATTAAATACTGGCCCTTTGGAAAAATTGTATGTACATGCACTAATTTTTTTTTTTCAATGATGGTCAAATTTCAAGTGCCTAAAGTCCATTCAAGTCTTGATTGGGTCACACTTATATCGCCATTAACTTGTGTTTTAATTTAAAAACAATATTTGAGTGTGTAACTCAGCAAGTGAAAATCACTTAAGCGATTTTAGGTCGATCAAGCACAAAAAAGAGATGCCGACATTATTACTATATATCAAAAGAAAATGACACATCATGACTGTCACAACATTATGATTAATTTGGATTATATGATGTACCGAAGCTCATAATTTAATGTAGTAAAGTAACTAAACTAAGTTTTGCGTACCAAACTGCACTGTTGTAGCTCCACAGTTTTGGTACCACTATATATATATTCCAAAGAGGTGATAGTTGTACCGTGAAATTGAACTAAATTTATTGCACCAACTCTTTCTGGCTAACGGGACATATTTAAATAAATCATTGATGCACAAATATTTAATTTTTGAAAATTAAATATTTGCCTAAGATATATTTACCTCAAATATTTGAAAGGTAAGTGTTTCATAATACAATAATACAATTAGTCAAATTTGAATATGTAAGGTTCTTGTTAGATGTTGTGATCTTTGGGTAATAGTGAAGTAGATGTATGCCAAATCGTGTTTTATTTCGAATTTATAATTAAATTGTGAAAGTTGAGATAGATTTTTACGCAAACAATAATTATATATGTAAACAAATTCTGAATAATTGTACAGGGTGGATCAATAAAATATAAGTTCAAATGATGTTCATTGTCTATAATGGGTCAAAATTTGGTTAAGGATGAAGTTCTATGACCAGGAGGTCATGGGTTCAACTCCCACGAATGTGAGTATTTTCTCTAGTTTCATACTAGCATTTTTCTAGTTTAATACTAGTAATTAGTTTACTTTGATATCATTGTTAAGTTTCGATTCAATATAGTGTTTGATGTAACAATATATTTACCATCTAAAAAAAAAAAAAAGTTAATATTCATTGTCTATGAAGGGTCAGGAAATTGGACCGAGTAGACTAATTAAGATGAGGCCACATTTTTAATTTCAAGGATACGAAGCTATTTGTTAAATTATGAAAATATCTTTTTTTAAGTATAAAGGGAAGGGTCAATTTAATCTCTGAACAGAACAGGCTATATCAAGTATTGTAAATTTAGTCCGCATGGGCAGCTCAACTGGTCTCAGAGGTGGAAGTTGGAACAAGTATTGTAAATTTAATCTTTTAGTTAGTTTCGGAAAGGTAAAACACTTGTTAGGCCATCTCCAACAGCTCTCTTAAATTTCAGCCTCTTATTTTAAAATATAACTAATGAACAGTGTTATACAATTCCACTTTTTACTCAGCACTCCAACAGCTAGTTTATATTTTAAGAGACTACTTTTTAACAATCATATCATTTCACTCAAATAACTACTTTATATTTTAACAAATAACTTTAATTATTATTTTATATAAATAATAATATATTTATAACACTAATTGATTTTTATTTCATAATAGAAAAAATAGTTTTTTTTTAAAAAAATATTAATTTTTAATATTGACATTTAGCGATGCCCCAAAAATTATAATCAAAATATTATCACTAAATCATCGTGACAACGTTAATTATCGCTAAAGAGGTTCCACTATTTGTCAATAGTGACAAATTTTTTATAATGATATTCAAATTATAAAATTTGAATTTTAAAATTTTTATTCAAATTTGTATGCATTTGAATTTAATTAATATGTATTTGAATGTACAAGCAATATGGATTTGGTTAGTACAAACTATGAATTTAAATTTATTATTAATTTAATTAGCAATGCCTCCAATTTATTGTTTTGCATAAAAGTACAAAAGTTTTTTGTACTTTCCTACAAACAATTGCATGTAGCAATTCTAATTTGGCCATGGGTATTTGGCAAGCCAAACTTATAAAATTTAGCAACTCTTAAATTATAGAAGTGCTCTTGGAGAGCACTTTTTATCAAAATTTTAGCAAAACTCTTAAATTTTAACTTTTAACATAGCTCTTGGAGATGGCCTTAATTGTTATATACACTTGTATTGATAGTAGTAATGATTTAATAATTTGAGATTCCTTGTAATTGCAAATAAGCTTCTTTTGAGGTGTAGCAGGTAACGTAAAATAACTGTGAAGAGATGGTGAAAAGATAGAAGGTGGGATCGGGAATCATTGGGACAAAGATAAGGCAAAGTTGGATCCATCTGTCAAAAGCTACAGGTGAAACTATTGGATTGGATTGGATTGGGGCAGCAGCTGATTACGAACAGATCATCAATAATAATAATATTAGGTGATGGGACATTTCATAGACAATTTCCCTATCCGGTTGAGATAACGAATATTGTTATTCAACTCAGGTTAACCACATTCTTTTTTCATTTTTCACATTCACCTAATAAAATTTATCTTCAAGTTACTATATGTATTGTATAATTTGCCAAAATAAGATAATATATATATATATATATATTCCATTTTTTCTTCTAATTTTTTATTAAGATGGTATTTATAGAATATGATTTTGCACAACTGCTTTTAAGAAAACAAATTTAAACGACAAAATTACAATATTATAAGTTCAATAAATATCTATGTTTATTTATACTTTGTGGGCACTCGAAACTTGGCAAGACGCCCCCAAGGACTCGATAGAAAGTGGAGAAGGATAGAAACCTAGTGTGGGTGGCATGGGCCAATATTGGATGTGGTACATGACGTGCACGCCAAAAGAAGTGGGCAAATGCACCAAGTCCAAACTAGCGATCGAGATCATGACACAGTTGGAATTGGGCGGCAAAATTAGCGGGGGATTACTCAAATACGATCTACCCCGAACATTTTGAAACACCTTGTTTGGATCGATTTTTTATGAGCCTTGGGAATTTTGAGTTCTTTACTTTGATAATTGAGTTAGAAAGAGCTTCAAGGTTCTTATTTCAAGATGTGCATTTTGTTGAAATATAGACATTCTAAGTACCCACCCTACCCTAGCATGAGATAAACTTATCAACCATACAAAGAAAAAGTGTAGCCACTAACACTTTAGAGAAGAAGAACAAACAACTGGAAACATTCATGCAATGCAACTGTGACGTGTGAAATTAATCCATCAGATCAGGCAAATTAACATTGCCAAATGTTTCTACCTAGCTAGCTAAAATCCAACGTCTTCTTTTTCCTGTATCAATATCCTAAAATCCAAAATAAAGAGAATGTTTTAAAGGGCTTGATCAAAAGAAAAGAGAGAGACATGCATAGAAGCTGGTGGAATCTGATTCCCCAATTAACCTTTTTCCTTATCTTTTAAGTTTTTCAGTGCTTTTTCTGGATGAAATTTCCCCATCCCCCTCGGCCTTTATGACTGAAAGACAAAAATGTACGCAAAGTGCATTACATATAATTTATACTGTACCTGATTCCCATCGACTATCAGAAAAGACAAAAAAACAATTCCTCGGAATTAACCACTCCAAAAAGACATGACTGGACATCATTATAATTATGATCATCTTCCTTCCATAACTACTACTATTGTGCGTGTAGTTTGATAGTACTATGTTAATTATGGCCATTTATGAAGATTTAAAAAGAAACCAGGGCCATTTTAGTCATGCTATGTTATACACTATGCAGATACTTTAGAATGACATGATAAGAAAAAGCTACTTAAAGATGAAGGAGAATATTATTATTATGCTGAACGTATGAAATTTCTGTGTCAATGGAAACAAACTGTACTTTCAACACTCCATACAAATTCAGAATAACCCAGCCAGGGACAAGTCATTCATATGTATGTAATTTGAAGATTTTATGTATAAAGAATTTGCTCGCAACAAACTATACAATAAGCCAAAAAAAGTATTTTTTGTTCATGATAAAAAAAAAATGTGTGAACTGATTATCCTCGTTGAAGAATAAAACAAACTTAGCTACCAATCCAATGCAGAGTATATCATCTAAGATTCCACTTTATGGTGACTTGTTCTTTCAGGAAGTCACATGGAAATCACTGTATGATCAACAATTCAACATCTAAGCTCCCAAATTTATCATACACTCGATTCCTAGATTTTCGTCGTCGTAGCAAATTAAAAACTAAACAGAAGCAAATGTCACAACTTTGCAACAAAAACTCTGGATAAGATTATCAAGCTGTTACACAATTGGCACATTAAAGTTAAAAAGCACCTAACAAAAAAAAGAAAGAAAAGAGTCCTCAAAATTACTCGAGCAAATCACAGATTGGAGGAACGAAGCATGTGAGTCTCAATTAAACCAGATATTTAACCAGAGTTGGAAGTTGACTGCTCGGCTGCTCCACTCGTTAAATATTTGGAACAAGTGAAGAAGTCTTCATAGCCACTAGAAAACTCCTTTTTTCTTCTTTATTTTCATATCAAGCCTTTCCCAGTTCATAATTCAAGTTCAGTGATGATAAATTGAAAGAAACAAAATATAAATATACGAAACTCTTGTGACATTTGAAAATGCCACTATCACATAACAGAATATATCTCCTTATAATATCAGAAACACCAATCTAAAGCCTCCAATGGATATTTACCATATCCTTGTCATGGATCTAAATCAACCCAGGTCTCGTCCAAGCATGTCTGATCAATCCTAACTCGTAAGATGCCAATGTATTAATGAAAACCATTAAACCAGCTACCAATATAACAATAAAGTTGTTATCATAACAAGGGCTCCTATGCCTTGAAACAAAAAATCTACTACAACTAAGGAAGACCACATATATTATGACTTTATGACCACTATACTTAAAAATCCCACTTTTGTTAAGAAACAAGGGAGATAACACTGCATCCTAGGGGACATGACTGCAATACACTAGATCAGATTTAGTATTGAAAAATATCTCTTTGAGCAAATTGTCACATAAGATTTATTACCACAGGAACAGGCATTACTGACGCTCTGTAGATGTTAAACGTATATACAAACACCTAAGCTAAAATTTGTAACAATAAAATCTCCAGAATTGGAGGAACATTATATGCATCAATAGCATTATTAACTCAAAAGACCTCAATATAATTGCAACCATATATTATAAAATACCAATTGGTCAGTCTGAAAATATGTAAACAAGAGCGCAAGGATACAATCAGAATGCAATTATTGTTATCACTGATACTACTCAAAACATAAAGATTCGGCGTCCATAACTAGAGATTGTACATCCGTGCACCATTACAGTTTCAATCATCAAAAGCATTCATCTAGCAGGTAGTAACAGAATTTAACCTTAATGCAACTACAGATCCATTGTCAAAGGCACGTACAGATAAATCCAAGACAAGACCTGGTATAAGCAGTAGCTCTCCACATTCATTCTCAGCTCACAGCCATAGACACGTGGCGTGTTCAGCCTGCAACTCCAAAATCCACAAGCTTCTACATAATCTCAGTACCCCAACCAATTAGTGCTGCGACCATTGGATGCTTTTGATGTCAATCCCATCCTTATACATCTCATAAAGAGGGCTCATCTCCCTCAATTTCACCACCTGATTTACAGTGAGCTCCACTGCCTTATCAATTTCCTCTTCAGTTGTGAACCTCCCTATCCCATACCTAATCGAAGTATGAGCCATGTCCTCATCCACTCCCAACGCCCTCAACACGTAAGATGGCTCCAAACTCGCACTCGTGCACGCACTCCCACTCGATACAGCCACCTCCTTCAACCCCATCAACAAGCTCTCCCCTTCAACAAACGCAAAAGACAAGTTCAAATTCCCTGCATAACGACTCTCCTCACTCCCATTCACAACTACCCCATCTATCTTCCCTCTAATTCCATTCAACAATCGATCTTTCAACGCATTTATCCTCTCACCATCATACTCCATTTCCTTCATCGCCAACTCACACGCGGCACCAAACCCAACAACCAAAGGTGTCGGAACTGTCCCGCTCCTAATCCCTCTCTCTTGCCCACCCCCATTCATCTGAGGCTCCACACGAATTCTCGGTCTCCTCCTCATGTACAAAGCCCCAACACCCTTAGGTCCATATATCTTATGCCCACTCAATGACATCAAACTAATATTCATCTTATCTACATCTATAGGAACCTTCCCCAACGCCTGTGCAGCGTCAGTATGAAAAGGAACATTAAATTCCTTGCAAATTCTCCCAATTTCCTCCATAGGCTGAATCACACCAATCTCATTATTCACCATCATAACCGAAACCAGACCAGTATCGGGCCTAATTGATTCCCTGAGCTTCTCCAAATCGACAAGGCCGTCGGGCTTAACTGGCAGGTAAGTAATTTCAAACCCCTCCTGCTGAAGGTGACGGCACGAATCCAACACGCACTTGTGCTCGGTCTGTGTGGTGATGACGTGGCGCTTTTTGTCCTTGTAGAAGTGCATAACGCCCTTGATGGAGATGTTGTTGGACTCTGTGGCGCCGGAGGTGAAGATGATTTCTTTCGGGGAGGCGTTGATTAGGGTTGAGATTTGGGTTCGGGCCGCTTCGACGGCGTTTTCGGATTCCCAGCCGTAGAGGTGGGTACGGGAATGAGGGTTTCCGTAGCGGGAGAGGTAGAAGGGGAGCATGGCATCGAGGACTCTAGGGTCAACTGGTGACGTGGCCTGCATGTCGAGGTAGAGAGGTCGGCCGGATATTTTGACGCCTTTCATTGTGATTCCACTTGATTCTTCTTCCAGAGGCTCGACGGCCGCCGCGGCGGTGGAGTAAGGTCGAAGGAGAAAGGGGACGGTGGAAGGTTTGAGGAAGTTGCGGCGGATGGCGGTGGATATAAGCTTCGAGGCCATTGCTGAGAGGGTTGCCAGTGAAAATGGTAATCTGATTTTGATTTTGATTTTGATTTTGATTTGGGGAAAGGATGAAGGGGTATAATTAGATTGACCGACTACTCGAGTCACGGTCACCGACTTATGGAATATGAACTATGCGTACTGAAAGATGACACGTTGACAAAATTGGGATTCATTCAAATAATTTTACATTTTGCCCCAGAAGATTTTCAATTTTGCACTTAACTTCTTGAGATTTTAATTTACACTTGCACTTTTACTATGATCACCTATGATCAATATTTTGTAGAATTTGAAGGGTAAAAAAGTCTAATTTTGAGGGTTTTATTCTTGAAGCGAAAATCTGATAATGACACTAAATTATTAATATGCAAACACCATGTAGAATGCTAAATTGAGAAAGCGTACCCTGATTATTTTGTTTTGATCATTTTTAATTAATAGAAAAATTGTGCACTTCAAAGGAGAGTAATGGGAATCACCCTTTGACATATATTTTGGAGGATTGTCGAGCTCTGATTAGGAAGCCGTGGAACATCAGAGTTAATCATATTCGACGCAGAGCTAATTCGATAGCTGACTTCATGGCAAAGATGGGTCACCAGTTGGAGATTGGGACAAAGACTTTTATGTTGGAGGCACCTGGTGCATGTGCTTGCTTGGAAGAAGACCTTAGCTAGGAGCTTCTATTTCTTTCTCTGTATGACCAAAAAGATACATGCAAAAGAAAGCTAATATGGACCTTTTTTTTATTTTTTATAATTAACTAATATGGACTTAGAGGTGTAAATTGCTCCCATAATTTTAAGAGGTTTAAGTGTTAATATTGTATAGGTTGTGTGTGGAAATTAAACTAATTCTGGCAGCAAACTTATTACAGATATATTTCGACCAAACAAAAAAAAACACCTTATTACAGTACCAGAGAGCGGATTAAAATTTAATCAGACAGTTGACATGAACTACTTATTTACTGAGAGAAAATTACACTATCAATCCTTGGAAGTTCAAAATTTCAACACTTGATCCATTTGACCCTGCCCCTTATGTATGGGGGAAGAATGCCCACTAAACAAGCCACACTTTAATCACCCAACACCCGTACTGCAAAGTGCAAATAAGCAACTGCCCTAAACCCACTACACTTACTGAACTTGATTGATATGAATAACCAGTCCAGCCCAGTCCACCCAACAGCTTTGCAAAAATCCTATATCCGGTCACCCCTCCCAATACCAGAACTTGCCGACCCCTATGAACTACCAGAATCTTGACCACGTGGTGGAGGTTTCCATAATCTTTATTACATAAGGAGATTCTATTGATGCTATTGAATGTGATGAGCAAAAAAGAGACATTCCTTTCTTTCCAGGAAAAAAGGTAATTCCTAATTTTAATTAGCTACAGAATATATCAACAAGCTCAACGTAGGAACTGATAGTGTATCCATATGATGCCATGGTTAGAGAAAAAAATATACTCTAAGTATTCCTCGGCTTTTATTACGCCAAGTACGGACCAAGGAAACAAGTACAAAGAAAGAAATTAAGTTGATCTGCATAAATCATGCATCCCCAAAACAAAACAAGTTCAAGTTTTGGATGTTGAATGGAAATTCCAGGACAGTCTGGATATCACAATTTTAAATACATTGCAGAAATGTACTGCAATCACCAATTATTCCTTTAGCCTTCATGTCTTTCAACCTAGAAGGATCAATGATGCTTTACTTCAAACAAACCATCTGGACCTGCACTCACAAAATCTAGGATTAACACAAGTAAATATGAATCTTTATAAAAGTTGCATCATTGTTGCCAAGTTCAAGGTTTTTTTGCAACCAATAATCAACTCAGATCTTATTATTGATTAATCGGGTAATGGACTTTGCAATTACAATCATCTTAACAAGTTAGTTTTACAACCAGAAAAAGAAAAGTAAATAGGTAACAATGCAATTAAAGCAAGTAAAGCAAGTAAAGTGTTTTCCAAACTTAAATAAAAAGTTGCATGTGAGACTGAAATAAAAAAGACTCTGTTCGAGAACACTTTTACAAGATTTCTTACAAATGCCACAAAGTTGCCCATTCGTGTGCAATTTGCGAGTAATTTATCAGTGAGCAGATTAATAGATTTTACCTAATAATAATAAGTATCTGCAGAAAAAGACACCCCTAGACTTGCATCTTTTATGGACCAATAACACAGAATAACAATAACTAGCCTAAAAATAACTAATACCTGGATACTGCTTCCACATTTTCTCATGTCTATGTTTTCCCTATCTAAAAGGAAGTATGATTAGAGTGGGGCTTCTCACAAATAGAGCAGACATGCCCATGTGAGGAGATTTTTGGCATCAGTTCTTAGAAAACATCTCCCCATAAGCTAAGAATTTACTCATTAGTTAAAGCCTCAAACTTTCCAAATTCATGAAGAGAAATTGTAGTATTTACTGGTATCTTGCTTTTAGATGAATGTGATGCTCCAAAACGTTGATCATAAAAAAAGTATTAATACAACAAGCATAAGTTATAATGTATGATTTCATAAATTCAACATAGTCAAGCCATGTCTGGTATGAATAAGCCAAATTTTAAATTTTAGAAAGTGTGTTTTCAATCAATGATCTGCTAGTTTTAGAAAGAACAACTGCTTGCACAAATCCATATTAACATGCTCATCAGTTGCTTCAATTGGATACCAACTTCCAAAACTTAGTTTAGCTCCAACAAATACTTTAGCTTCTTATCACAAACTGAACCTTATCACAAGTCTCTTTTAACGAAAACTAGACAAAAAAAATAAGTAATTGTTACATTTTTTCCGACCATACACCAAGTAACACAATTTTTGGTCTTTATCTTGCTACATAAATGATTGAATATTCCTGAACTTTTAATCCAAAAGCATCATTAATAACAAGGCCTAAAGTCAAGCTTTACACACATGATCATCCAAGGAAGAAAAATATTCACACATGACCTTCTAAGCAATGCAATTGTACAGAAAATAAAGACATTCAAAATAATTTATTTTGGCAGTAGCCAAATCTCAAAAGAGTACAATATAAAACCCAAATGAATCTGAGTGACATGAAAAGAAATTTACCCCATGGAAATTCCTTGTTACGGATGTGCAAATATTGGTATGGCTGCATAACAAAATAAAAAAGGATCAATGAGAAACACTCAAATTCTCAACAACAAATAAAAACCTGTAGTTTCAACAATGAACTGATTATAGGCAAACTTCAAAAAATATAAACAGGGCTACATTTAGACTTTGAAAGGAAAGGAAAATAAATTCTTACAGCAGGCTCTTCATGGTGGGGATGACCCTTGGAGAGGTTATAGATAGCGAAAGCAGTGCATCCTACTATTCCTGCGTATGTAATCTTCTCCCACTTGGAAGCCTCAGCTACATTAAACAAAAAAAAGAAATCAATAATTTAAAAACAGAAATAAACATTCTATAATTAAACGTACGGTATATAGAATTTGAAATGCAATTAAAGCCCTAGATTAGGAATACGCACAATCTACAATTTTAGACAGAAAAAAAAAAATCAGATCTTTTCTTATAGTTTCAATTATGCATTTATTTTACAAAATAACATGGTTTTTTGACTGATTTGATTGACGTAAAAACATAATACCAGCTTCATCGAGATGGGAAGAAGCGGAGAAGGATCGATTCGGAGCTGAGGAGGAGCGTGGGACAGAAGCTCCACTGCGGAGAGCGGAGCGAAGACCAGATCTCACAATCGCCGTCGCCATTTCGCTAGTTTATAATTTTTCTCTTTCTATCTGTTCAACTTGGGTTAGGTAAAATAGAAAATAATTTTAACTTGATAAACTAATTTATTAGAAGCAACGGACACGCTTTTTTGCTTTGAGAGCCTAAACTCGTGCTGGTGTCAAATGACAAAATGTGGAAAAAGTAAAATCCCTCCAACTATGGGTAGTAATAGGGATAATGGCCCACGGATTGGCCCGTGACAGGCCCGATCCAACTCAACTCAAAGTTATAAATTTTTATTTTTGATGGATTGGATTGTGTTGAGTTTAGTTAACACTTAATGAATTAAAAATATCCCAAAGGATTAATAATAGGTTTTGTTAGTGAGTTTGAAATGAGTCACTTAAAAACTCAAACAAAAAAGTTAACATTTAATGACTCGATTTTTGTTCATAAGTATTTTTATTTTTATCTCTAAATTCATGAAAATTTAATTAAATATATTCAAATTTTAAAATAAATTTATCAAGGTTATATATTGCTCAAGTTAATGTAACATTATAATGTTTTGAATTTAATATATATTTAACAATAATGATTAACTCTACATTAAGAATAAATGTAGAAGATATCTCAAAAGATGTAAAATTATTATTGTTAACTTTGATTCGATATAAAATAATTTATTTGTTTTTCTTCTTTTAAAGAAAAACCTATCAATTTTCAAAAACTAAATAAAAATTACTCAACTCTTTTAAACAAAAGCAAATTTTTTTTTTTAAAAATGTAAAGGACATCTCAAAAGACTGTAAATCTATACAAACATTGCCATAAAGTCAAAGAAAATATAAAATTTCGACAAACTTAAGGGTTGGGGAGGTTGTGATTTTTACCTCTTTCTCTAGTTATTTCAATGGCTCTTTAATAAAACCCATTAATATGGGTAAATTTCTTATCAATAAAAAATAAAATAAAAGTTGATTAAACTCGCACCCAATCACTTATATTATGTGGTGCATATATTCTTAACTATAATTGTTTTTCTTAAACTTGGTTTTGGATCAATAATTTTCTTGAGTTAAATTATCTCCAACAGCTGGGAAGTTAAACTTATATGTTAGTCTCCCAAAATACCACTATTTATCTAAATACAATGTTTTTTCCTTAATACTTAAAAGTGTTCTTAAATGTGAGACTAAATTTGAGTCATCCTATAATTTAACCTTCCAAAATACATGCATTGAAAAATTATATAAATTATATATTTAATATCATCTCCAATTAAGTTAACTCAATGTGATAAAAAATAATCATTGTTCGAGCCAAAAAAAAATCATTGTATGTAATGTAAATGAACATTCTAACTGCATGTAATGTATGCGTAGAATATGGCTCACATGCATAAATAATGAGATATTGATATCTCAAACATAGTTATTGTATTGAAAATTAATTAGAAATATTCTCACAAAAAAAAAAAAAAAAATGACTTGCTCTTTAATTAGAAATATTCTCACAAAGCGTAAATTGTGTCCGACATAATAAAGCAATCATTAATAGACATGAAAGTTGACAAGGAAAATTACATCCTTCTAAGAAGAAAACAGGTTCATCTTATATGTTTAAAAAATGTGACTGTTTGTGTATATCAAAAAAAATTCTTACGCATTGTTGAAGTGCGAGCTGATCTACATGCAAAAATGAACAATATAGTTACCATATTATTTTCATTATTTTGTCTCTAATTTACTGAGGAATGGGAAAGTGAAAATTAGGATACAATTGATTTATAAAAATACATAAATTAAATTATTTTTAATTTTAATGACAATAAATTTATCCTACTTTATCTAGTGAAAACCAAAGTGCCCTTTATTTTTTCTTCTAAATTTTTATGTTACAAAATGCATTGACAATATTAAGCAATATGGATATTTTTTCTCCTAACTTTTACTACATACATGTTAGGGCTTTCATTGCTGCAATTCTATTAACTCGAGGGCATATCCACTAACATATAAACATATATAATAACATAGGGGTTTATTTGCTACTTGGAATAAATCCAAAGTGTACTTTGCAAATAATCTATGATATATGAAGAAGTATGAATGTGCAAGAATAAAAATAAACATCAACAACTCATGAATTAATACTAACTAAAATGCAATTAAGTCTTGATCATTTGAGTTTTAGAAGGTTTCAACATAAGAAATTCAAAATCATAAACCAAACGAAATTTGAATAATGGTGGACAACATATGAGATTAATTCCTTCTTCTGTAATTCAAAATCATAAACCAAGTATTCCTTGATGTCAACTGTATCGCAGACAATATTTTGGCACATCTCGATGCCAAGTGTTCCTCGATGCCAGTTGTCTCTCGATGTCAATTTTATCGCAAACAGAACTGTTTACTCGTCATGGTTTTATCTACTTTTGATGAATGAAATAATTATAGAAGGCGTTGTACGTAGGCACACTTGACGACCCATACTCTCTCTAGTGTTGGGCCCTTGAGCTTGCACTAATTTAATAGTAATTGTTCTTCGTAGGTTGATAACAGTGATCAATTCATTTCTTGTTAGAGTGATAAAACTAGCTTGAGGTCATCTCATTGATATTTTTTCTTTCTTTCTATTACTTTTTTTCTTCTGAAAATTCTAGGTTGGCGACAAATTATGTTAATGGCATGGCTTTATACAAACATATGAAAATTGAATCTTGTAATATCATTGTTATTAAAATTTAGGGATTACTTTACTCTCAGTGCAATGCTAAGTACAAAATAAGTATAATTTCTTAGGCTTATCCCTTTTTAATCATATGAACTTCCATATAACTTAAATTGATCATTCTTTTAAAAGGGTCAAATCTAATATCCACATTTACCTATACCGATCATATAAGATGAAATAATTAATGGCAATCTCACAATTATATTCACTAAGATATATACTCCTTAAAAGCAATTAAAATGTCAATAGATGATTTACAAACAATCCATGATATATGAAGAAATATAAATGTGCAACAATCACAAAAGAAAACAACTCACGAATTCATCAATTGAAAAAAAGAAAAAAAAATCAACAACAACTCTCCCTCCTCCATCATCCTGCACTTCAATTCATCAATCCTGTTATTCCTTCCTGTCATTAAATACCATGGAAAAAAAGGGAAAAAATATCTAATTAATTCAATATTAAAATAAATTTAAAAATAACCATAATAAATAAACTAAAAAAAAAAGAAGAGAAAAATCAAAGAAATCTACCATTTTCTCTAATTACTTATTTATCAAATTAAATTAAAAAAATTAAATTAAAACTTACCCGATGGCCAGTACATTAAAACGATCTGAAAATTTGCCGACGCCGGCGATAGCAAATCAGTTATCGCTTCCTCGAATGCATGATTATCGATCAAGATGCCGTCGACGGCGGGAGTCCATTCGCCGGCAGCGTCATGGGTCAAAGGAGAGGAGGAAGGGAAGAGAACTGGGGGTGTAACGGAAGAATTTGTCCGCCGACGGCGGCATGGGTAAATTTCAAGGACGAAGGCGCCGAGAAGAGTACAGCCGGTCGAACAGATGGATTTGGATATGGGCGCAGTTCTTTAGAACCATGGTGTCACGCCCCGGCACTTTGCCCGACCACGGAGGCCGAGCGGACAAGGCGTATGACCGAGGCAAGGGCCAAGAGGGACATAACGGAACTGTCGGCAAGGCAAGAGACCTAGTCGGACTCGCAGCAGGCCACCCGGGGCGCGGCCCGGGCAAGACAGGGACACTACGGGCGACGGCAAGGTAGCTGGCCGAGATATTACCCGTCGGATGGCACAGTGGCGTCCTAGGGGCTGCCCTGGACGCTTTGGAAAACCAAACAAGGCCTTGGAGGTTCCGGGAGGTTCTAAAATGCTCCACACAAGTCCGGAACACTCAAGGAGACTCCGGGAAGTTCCACACGACTCCGGAGGGATCCGAAAGATACCGGGAGACGTCGGAAGGATCCGGAAGAGCCACACGAATGTAGAACGTTGCGGAAGGTCCTAGAACCGTGTGGAAGACTCAAGAAGTTTGTAGATCTCCCTTGTACATAGTAGGCCATTCTAAAACCATGTATATAGTTCTAGTAGTGTAGGAATTTTGTAGAAGGGTCTAGAGAGTCATTCCTAGCTCTTAGATCAAATTAATCATAGCCGTCCATTCAAGGAGGCAAGTAGTATAAATAGGTGGAAGCTCATTTGTAAATCCATCCTCAAAGTTCTAAGCTTCTTTGTGCAATATAAAGAGTTCTTTCTAAGTTCTTTGCTTACAAGCTCTGTAGCCACTTTCCATACTTAAAATACTTTCCCACCATTAGGCGAGGCTGACTTAGCCAATTTCCGACAGAAGGACGGAACGATCGCAAGAGGCGTTAATGGCTAAGTGCCGCACGGTAACTTACTTGAAAGTTTAAGTTCGTGACAATGGGCCCAGTTGCATGCAAGGCCTTCTTTGCATGCTTCTGGGCCCACAGTGGGCATATGGCAGTTTTGTATGATTTGTTCTTCTCAATTTTGTACGAACTTTCAGCGTAAGATTTTGAGTGAAATCGACTCTTCTGTTTCTTGGTCAGAACCACTGCCATGAATGATTTCATCGTCGTGCGCGTGTGTGAGTTTTCTTAACAAATTAGTTATCGCTTCCTCGAATGCATGATTATCGACCAAGATGCCGTCGGCGGCGGGAGTCCATTCGCCGGCAACGTCATGGGTCAAAGGAGATGAGGAAGGGAAGAGAACTGGGGGTGTAACGGAGGGATTTGTCCGTCGACGGCGGCGGCATGGGTAAATTTCGAGGATGAAGGCGCCAAGAAGAGTACAACCGATCGAACAGAGGGATTTCGATATGGGCGCAGTTCTTTAGAACCATGGTGTCACGCCCCGGCACTTTACCCGACCACGGAGGCCGAGTGAACAAGGCGTATGACCGAGGCAAGGGCCAAGAGGGATTTTTTTATTTTTCATGTTTTCAATTGTTTTTAAACATCGTTGATTGCATCTACAAATTTGTATGACATGTTTTCTACTTGAGCATACAATTTATTTCTTCTAGGGAAAAGAACAGAAATAATACATAAGATTTAGTGAAATTCCACAATACACCCTTCAAGTTTGGAAATTAGACTAATCATTCAAGTCTGGAAATTAGACTAACCATAATACTCGAGGTTGAAGTTCATTCAAAAAAATTAACTAAATTGCTAAAAGTATCAAAATGTCTTTCTTTATACATTATGTAATAAGTACACTAAATCTAAGGAGTAGTGTGTGTCAGTGTGTGTGAGTTTTCTTTCCTTTGTGTGTGTGAGTTTTTATATATGTACGTATGTATATATATATATATATATACTAGAATAAATGCCCAAAAGTATGTCATCGGTTGACATATATTTGTTTTTTTAGTTTTAAGTTATTTGTGATATGTTTAATAAGCAATTTAATACCAAGAAAAAATTTTGGTCCCTCTTATAATTAACTTTTTACAGAGTAGTCTTTTTTATTTTTTTTTTTCACTTTAGTCCCTACTATGAATTATTTGTTTCACTTTAGTCCTTTTCAAGTAGTCCAAGGCGATTCCGATAACATGTGATATGCTCATGAGGGCAATTTTGTCATTTCAAGTAAACTAACATGGATATTTTCATCTTTCTAATTATTTAAAAAAAAAAACTAAATTTTCAAACTAGGCTTTCATTCAAATCAAACTTAATTGTACATTTCGTTCCAAACTAAAGTTTTTTCCTAAAATCTTTTTCAAACATCAAAATTGATCCCCAATTAAACAATATCTCAAATAGTCTCAATAGTGAACGGACGAAAATGTCCTAAAAAATATTCATATGTATGTTACGTGTTATCGGAACCACCTGATAAGGACTAAAGTGAAACACATAATTCATAGTAGGGACTAAACTGAAACAAATAATTCATAGTAGGTACTAGAGTGGGAAAAAAACATAAAAGGGACCACTCTGTAAAAAGTTAGTGATAAGAGGGGCAAAAGTGGTATTTACCCAAAAATAGGATAACTTTTATCTGAAAAATGGCTTAATTGTTCCTTTTTCCTATTAACTCTATATTTTTTAGAATGTCTTTTTTCCTTGCTACAAATTATTACATTCAACTACTTTAGAAAAGTAAATCCATATAAAATAATGTCACTGATAATTATGGAGGAGGAAGCGGAGTTTTAAATTGATGCTGATAAAAAGTGAGCTGCAACCTGCAATAGTTTTACTGCTACTAAAGTATAAAAATGGCAAGAAATGGAAGCCTGATGAAAATTACAGCGATGACTTTGAGTTTCTTGATATCCCTCTTCATTTTGGGTGCTTTTGCTCCTCTGCCTTCACTCCCACTATCATTCGAATAAAGTAAGTTTTGGGATCATTCCATTAATCATTTCTATTTCCAGAAGATATTGAGAACTGAAAAGAATGATAAGGAAAATTAAAGAGCATGTTCTTGAATTGGGTAATATTTTGTCTTCTTCTGTGGTTTACATGGTTTAATCAAGGTCAATTTGCAAAAAATAGGTTCATTTTGTTAGGATTAAGGAGTACTATTGAACATGAATTTGTGAAATGTTTAAAATAATCTAGTGGTTGGCTTTGAGTTTTAAGGTTTCCTCTTTCTGCACAGTAGTTGTATTCAATTCCATAAGTTGTATATGATTTTTCTAGTTAATGGCATGTAATGAGATTTTTATTGTTTCATAATTTAAGCAGGCAGATGTACACAAATTCGAGATAGCTGAGGACATGTTCTGGAAGGATGCTGAAGCATTCAGGATAATTGGAGGCGACTTGCATTATTTCCGGGTGCATCCTGTGGTATACTTTGCCATTTCATGTACTTCCTTTTATGTTCAGATTCAAGTAAATAAATCGATAATCTTAATGCGACTAAAACTTTCTCAATTTAAAGAGATAGTGGCTGGAAATAGTCTCTATTTGTAGCCAGTGCCTCTAGCTTAGACATATACACACCCAATGTAGTTTTTTGAATGATATTCTCGTTCATATTTTTGTTTCGTAAACAACAATTTTAGTACTGGGAAGATAGGCTGTTGAGGGCTAAGGCATTAGGCTTGAATACAATTCAAACTTACGTCCTGGCAAAGGCATTAGGCTTGAATACAATTCAATAAGTTTAGAGTTGGGAGGTAGCCGCGTCGCATTAAATTCGGTCGAGTTGAGAAATGAGCGGTCACTTTGGGATTGGATTGATCTTTGAATATTAATCCATTAAAGCTTGTTGATTAAAGCTTGTTGGCTGTATTTTAGTCTTTTTATTCATATTTGAGCAAATCAAACTCAAATTTAGCCCAACAGATCTAAGTTCAGTCCAATGAGTAGAGATTGAGTTGGGCTAGCCTGACCAACAATTAAGATACCTCGTGCCATCAGGCTTTTTAATCACAAAGAAACAAGAAAAGTGATTCATTGAGCAATTGACAATGATATTTTCCCTCAAAATAAAATAAAAATAAAATAGAATCTACAATGATATTTCATTCTAATCATATAGAAGAAGCGAAATATCTAAACAAAGAATGCTTAAATAAAATATATCTAACATGGCAAGAAACTTTATATAACAATTCAGCAAATTAACCGATTAATAAAAAAGGCATGTATTAATTAATCAAATAATTAACGATGAGTCTCAATCAACTGTCGAGCTCGAATCGTGACCTGCAGCCGAGCCAGTGCATTCATGCAGCACAATGCGATGCGAGCTGGTCTTCTCACAACCACCCCACGAACGAGGGCCTGTAGCTTAATCAGGCTTTTCAATGCCCTAACCGCTTGTCTTGCCTACACATTTATTTAACTGGTTAGAATATATCGTGAAATATTCTCGAATGTTTTAAAACATGTTAATTGTGTGTAAGTTGATTTTGATGGAATCATTAAACCAATTTTACAATTCGATCATAAACTATATATAAAAATTCATAATAATGAAACGTTAAACTAAACTACTAGAAAATTGTAAAGTTAGTGATCAATTAATTTCTACCATCCAATAAAAACTGTAATTTATCTTTTTGGGTTGGTCCATATATATCTGCTTCACTTCGATTTAGCTATCACGTATAAATAGCATGGGGACAGACTTTTAAGCCGACCACTAATTTCCTTTTTAAACTAAATGTAGTCTGCAAATTTGGTTGTCTAGCCTGACCCCAGACGTCCCGGGGACAAATATAATTTCCTTCTTTCTATTTTGTTTGAAATTTGTTTCCTTGTTAAATTCTTCTACCGTATCACGACTTTTATTTTGTTTGAAATTTGTTTCCATAATTTTTCTTGAATACGTACGTACATATAAGATAAAAATAAAACTTGATCTCTTAAACCAAACTTTTCTTTCTTGAAACTAAACGCAGCTGGCTTCCATTACACATCCTACAATTCAATTTATTTATCATATATCATGTTGCACCTTCTACCAGAAGACTTATTACGCATTGTGCTTTCTAAATTGTCTGTACAATCTCTGTTTCGATTTAGGTGCGTATCAAAATTATGGCTTAAACTTATTGATAGTCCATACTTGGTCAATCTAAATTTGAACTACAATGAGCAAAACTCCACCAAAATTATGATTTTAGGAAATAACCACCCTCAACAACCACGGTCAATTTCTTTTTATACTCTGGATTTTAATAGTCTAAACATTGCTAAGCCAAAAGCCATAATGCTTGAAGTGCCTCCTCTGCCCTACCCTAACGATGTAACCATAGAGATCTGTAATAGTCTAATTTGTTTTGTCTCCAAATTAAAAAAACGAGCTTTTATTTGGAATCCTGCAACTCGTGGGCATCGAGAAGTGGTGTTGGGGGGAGAACGTGATGCTATTCATCGATGTGGTTTTGGTTATGATTATAAAACCGACGACTACAAGTTGGTGCTGCGATTTCATCCTACTTGGGAAGAAACACATTATACTTTTCAAGTTTATAGCCTGAAATCAAACACGTGGGGGCGTGATAAAAAAATTTGTGTCTTTGGAAAAATCAGATCACCAGTTTATGCCGATGGTGCTCTATATTGGATTGCTCGCCGTCCTACACGAGATGCACGGGGAGTAATGAACAAAATTTTTTTCTTTGATCTGGCTACGGAACAATGGCACATGCTACAACCCGCGGGGCCAATCACGGATGTTTATTTCTATAATATGAGAAGCCATGGTAGATCTCTTTGTGTTAATTGTTATAACCTTCGTACTCGTCATACCGAATTTCTAGTTTTGAGAAAAGAAGGGATAAATTGTTCTTGGAGTAAGTTAGCTACAATAAAGGATTCTCGCTTTTTGAAAGATTTAGATATAACTCCTATATGGAATTTGAAGGAAATAGACCAACATAATGCACTCATCATTACTAATGGAGGAGACCGCATGAAGTTGTATGATACTAAGAAACAATGTGAAATAGAGGATTTTGATATTCTTGGTGTACACAGAGCTCCCAAATCATTTACTTGGTATGAAAGTCTTGTTCAACTTTAACAACATTAGTATTTAGGTTTGTGATATGATATCGAGAAGCAAAGAAAAAATAAGAGTTATTAGAGGTTTAAACGATTGAGTGGTACTCAATCGGGGTCGCTCCAAGGGTCTTGGGGGCCTTAGGCAAAATTAAAAATTGGGGCCCTTATGTAACAATTTTTTTATGTAAAATTTATTTTTCTTGCGCTTTTAGACGCAAAAGTATTTATTAAATTTTCATATTTTAATTCTTCCAACATATCTTCTTTTTATAGAAAAAATAACAAAGTCACTTAATTTTTCTTGTGTAAATTAAACGTGTTTTTATTAGTTTTAATTTGGAAAAACTTCCGTAGACAGATGAAACTATTACAAGTATAGTGAATCTAATTCTATAACAAATCTACGTATTTGGATAAGAACTACACAAATATAAACTTACCCATAGTTGTAGAAAAAACTACCCCTCTCTGTATAAACAAATATATGCTTATTTCTATATACCTTTTAGAGAAAATTATTCGAAATAACAAAATCATATGTATTGTCAAAATAACAAAATTAGTCACACCTCGTCATATACAAACGTTACACGTACAAAATATTATATCCTATACATACTGAGAAATAGGTACACATTAAGCCTCGAAGACACGATTCATCTATTAATATATAATTCCTACAAATCAAAACTTATGTATATATCTATGATAAAAAAGGATTAAAAATTAAAAATTAAAAACTAAGTTGTTGTATATGGAGGGAAGATGTTCATGTGATCAAATTGATGAGGAACTTTAAGGAAATGTACATCATGAACCAAAGGGTTTTCTGTTCTTCCGGTGGAGATTCCAACCATTCACACGTCGCTAATGGTGATTCTCCTCGTCCTCCTCCATCCCTCTTCTACACATACATACATAGATACATACATACATAGAAAACAATAATGCATGCAACAAAGTAATTAATTAAAAAAAGTAAGTAATTAGATAGGTATAACACATATATAGATATATATACTAAGCTAATAATTAAGAAATAAACCTTGTTGGAGAATGTGTTTTGAATTGCACTCCTTCCATCATAATACATCTCGCTGGATAAATAAATATCGTTTGAAGTTAAGAAAACTTTGGACAAATAATAACTTTACACATAATTGAAATATTAGATAAAAAAATTGGCAAATATATATTTCAGTAAATTGTATGCTTAGTTGTTTACCAATGCTTGTTGCACGAGACCGTGAGATCGAGGAATTGAGAAGGTAAGGCGGAGCTAGGGCGACGAGGCTTAGGACAAATCGGGCCATTGTTGCTTATAGATCGAAGATTCGTTGTCTCTTCATTTGTGGCAAAAAGGTTGTTTCTTACTGCAAAATGATGCATTAATTTGGAAATATAATATACCAAAGAAAGATCAATATATAAACAACCTATTTTATTTATGTTCTTGTTTATATATTTATTTATATATACGCAACTTTGAAGTAGTACTGGTCATGATCCAGTGTCATTCAGATTAACAGATTAATTAATTAGATTAATGGGGACGGGGAAATTAAAAGGAATTTTTATGGCTGAGAATAGTTTGACTAGGTATCCGTACGTAGCAATTCCCTCTATATGTAAATGAACATTCAATTACAATTACATTCAATAAACCTATAGTACTAATGTATCCGTAGAATATGGCTCACATAAATAATGAGATATTGATATCTCAAACATAGTGTTTGTACCCAAAAAATCACCCTCGATTTATCGAGGAAGATTGGCTCGATGACTAGCCAAAAATGGCAATAAGGCCGAACCAAGTTACTCCAAAACGGGTCGGACCGGATCGGACTCGATCTGACCCGAAAATGGATCCAATCGAGACAATAATTTGGCCACGAGCCCAATTTCAAAATTCAACCCAATGTCGCAGTTAATTAACGTTTGGGCCGTATATGTATTAATTGATTGATTAAATTAATTAATTCATAAGCCAAAGTTAATTAATTGATAAATTAAAGCCAAACAATGGCTAACGGGCTCAACCCACTTAATGGTTAGTCTTGGCTAATGAAGATTATGGACTAATTAATTAAATTTAATTAATTGGGCCAAGTCTTAATAAATGGCCCATTTGATAAGCAAGGCCATTAATAAATTAATTGGACAAAACCGAACCAACATAGCTCGACCCGAGACCAATCATGGTCCGATCAGCCCAGGTCAACCACGGCCCAGCCAATAAAATCGGCCCAGTGGTTTAATTAAATTAATTACTAAGGTAATTAATTAGAGATAGCCATTTTAATTAAATAATGGCTAATTAAATAGATAAGGCCAATTAGTTGGAAGTGGCCACAATAATCTCTCTAACCATAACCACTTCCTAATTTGTCTCAAGTTGGTTATCACATTAAATTCAAATTCAAACAAAAGACACGTTTTCTTCTCCTACAACTTCCATTAGCATCAATTTTCAGCAACAAAAGAACTACCATCAAAGTAGTGGAAGTAGTGGAAGGTTTTTCAAGTAGTGGAGAAAGTGGGAAAGTGGCTGTCAAGGCATCAGTTTCTGGCCATCAGCTCCTTGATTTTCGGCCATCAGGAGGTTACTTGACAGCCATCAGCTTATTTTCCAGCAGCTATAAATACAGAACAGCTGCCATTCGCGGGACACACACACAACTCAATCAAAAAATCTCAGTCTAACACTGATCGGCTCAACGCCTCACCGGAAGTCCAGCACCTTGCTGCTTCTTTCTCAGCAAACAATTGTCAATCCCTTGATATCAACTGTCACTCCTCAGCCACCAGCCACCCTCGACAGCCTGAAGTATTGCCGCCGCCGCCGCCGCCGCCCAAGGTCCGCCGCCGCCGCCACTAAAAATAGTCTGCCGCCGCCGCCGACATTAAGCCGCCGCCGCCGCTGCTTCCGCTGTCCAGACGCTGTCTCGAGCGAAACCTTGATAGCAAGCAGATCACAATCTGTTTTCTGTCGAGTTATCAGCCCGCCAACTCCTCGATATCAGTCTGTCCCTCCTCAGCCACCAGTGATCCCTGACAGCCTGAAGGCCTGCCGCCGCCGCCGCCGCCGCCGTCTTCCGCCGTCAGCTGACACTGCCTCGAGCGAAACCACTCATATCAGCAAGTAGCTCGCTGTTAACTGTCATGTAAGTGCCCACGTATTTATATGACAAACTCATTGAGTAGCCATCTGCTTGATGAGCTCGTCGTCAAGTAGCCATCTGCTTGACGGCTATCGGCTAAGTAGCCATCTGCTTCGTCGATGCCTTGGTCAGTGGCCACCCGCTGATCAGGAGCCCGATTGGTGGTTATCCATCAAGGTTGGGCGAACCATTGACGGTGGTTCTCTGTCGTCAATGTTATTTTCTGTCAATATAAAGCACTGTCATGTTTTATCAACTCATCGGCGGGTTCCCTGCCGATCAAGGAGTCAGTTTTCAGAACCTAATAGACTTATCAGCTCGTTTGGCAGACCTTGCCAAGAAAGGAGAACTTTACCGTTTTGCATATTTTTGTAATGTTTGTACATCGGGAAACGTACTAATTTTCTTTTATTATTAATGGAAGTGATTTAGTTCGTATATTTCTTTTCATTTACTTAAATATGCTTTACGTCGACTGATTTCCATTGATACGCCGTTTCTGTCAAGCCTTTGTTTTCTGTCAAGGTGATTGTGTAAAACTGATTGATCGTCGACCTGTTTACTGATTTATAAATCCACTGATATGATAAACAGGCCATCGATTGGCTATAAAAATATGGCATTTCAAGAGAGATTTTCATAAATTGTTTAAGTCCTGCGGCCAGACAGGCATAGAAAAGAACTAGGGGTAGTGTTTGCCTACTCTGTCGCAATCGTTTAGAAGTCAGCCTTTTCAGGACAACCTATTTTGATATCAACATGTCTTTATCAGGACACTCACGTTATTAATTTACCGATATCAGCATGTCTAATTTTGAATCGTTATGTTTGCACGCACAAACATTGGCACGCCCGCACTTTTTCCATATCATATCGAGGTATTTCTCGTCGAGTTGTTGGCTCGTCGAGGGGTTTACTGACAGGTCTGCAAGAGACAGCATTTTGGCACACCTTGATGCCAATCGCACCTCGATGTCAATCCCTCGATGCCAAGTACCCCTTGATGTCTGTTTTATCACAAACAATATTTTGGCACTTCTTGATGCCAAGGGTTGCTCGATGTCGTCGAGGCATTCCTCGATGCTTAATTTATATGCAAACAGTTCCTTGATGCCATGCATTGTCCGATGGCACGATCGATGCCAAAAGTACCTCGATGACGTCAAGGCATAACAGGGCCAAATTTATACGCAAACACATAGTTCGGGGCTTCTAGGGCGCGGGCACCGTAACTCGCCCTCACATGCGGGATGACCCTGAAATGATGCCATGTGGCGTGCGTAACTAGTATGTGACTCGGCGAGTTGACTCGGTATGTAAATAGACACTTTTACCCTTTTTTTAAAAAAAAAATAATTAAAAGTTTAGATAATCTTCAATTAATAAAAGATATTTATAACCTTTGAATCAAAATAATTAAAACTAAAAACAAATTGACCCTTATGTTCCATGATATTACCAATTGAATTATTTTGTTTCTAAAAATAAAAAAAAAACAACTTATGATATAAAAAGACCATTTTACCCCCAATTTTGATAATAATTGACTTTGATAATTTTGCAAACTGACCCCTATATTTTGCGATTTTACGTATTGAATTATTTTACTTCTAAAAAAATATAAAAAAATCGATTGTCATATAAAAAGACCGTTTTACCCCCAATGTAGATAATAATTGACTTTGAAAATTTTGCCAATTGACCCCTATATTTTCCTATTTTACGAATATAATTATTTTGCTTCTAAAAAATTAAAAAAAAAATCGCTTGTCATATAAAAAGACCGTTTTACCCCCAGTTTAGATAATAATTGACTTTGACAATTTTGCAAATTGACCCCTATATTTTACTATTTTACGAATTGAATTATTTTGCTTCTAAAAATAAAATAAAAAACAACCTATGATATAAAAAGATCGATTTATCCCCAATTTTGATAATAATTGACTTTGACAATTTTGCAAATTGACTTTGATAATTTTACAAATTGACCCCAATGTTTTGCGATTTTACGAATTGAATAATTTTGCTTC
Source organism: Penstemon barbatus (assembly GCA_003313485.2). Lineage (NCBI taxonomy): Eukaryota > Viridiplantae > Streptophyta > Magnoliopsida > Lamiales > Plantaginaceae > Penstemon > Penstemon barbatus. The sequence continues at coordinate 11,864,271 of CM064878.1, forward strand.
TAAAAAATATAAAAAAACCGTCTGTCATATAAAAAAGACCGATTTGCCCCAAATTTAGTTAATAATTAACTTAGACAATTTTGCCAATTGACCCCTATGTTTTCCGATTTTACGAATTGAATTATTTTGCTTCTGAAAAAAAAAAACCGTCTGTCATATAAAAAAGACCGCTTTACCCCCAATTTTGATAAAATTGACTTTGACAATTTTGCAAATTGACCCCTATGTTTTGCGATTTTACGAATTGAATTATTTTACTTCTAAAAAATATAAAAAAAGTGCATACTATATAAACAAGACCGCTTTACCCCCAATTTAGATAATAATTGACTTTGATAATTTTACCAATTGACCCCTATATTTTCCTATTTTACGAATCGAATTATTTTGCTTCTGAAAAAAAACCGCCTATCATATAAAAAAGACCGCTTTACCCCCAATTTTGATAATAATTGACTTTGACAATTTTGCAAATTGACCCCTATATTTTGCGATTTTACGAATTAATTCTAAAAAAACAAAACAAAAAAAGAACGCCTCTCATATGAAAAGGACCGCTTTACCCCCCAATTATAATAATTGACTTTGAAAATTTTGCAAATTGACCCCTATGTTTTAGATTTTACGAATTGAATTATTTTGCTTCTAAAAAAAAAAAAAAAAACGTATGTCATATAAAATAGACAGCTTTACCCCCAATTTATATAATAATTGACTTTGACAATTTTGCAAATTGACCCCTATATTTTCCGATTTTATGAATTGAATTATTTATATGAAAGGCGGTTTTTTTAGAAGCAAAATATAGGGGTCAATTTACAAAATTGTCAAAGTCAATTATTATATAAATTGGGGGTAAAGCTGTCTTTTTTATATAAGAGGCGTTTATTTTTATAAAATCATAAAATCATAAAATATAGGGGTCAATTTACAAAATTGTCAAAGTCAATTATTATAAAAATTGACGGTCAAACGGTCTTTTTTATATAAGAGGCGTTTATTTTTATTTTTTTAGAAGCAAAATAATTTAGTTTTTAAAATCAAAAAACGTAGGGGTCAATTTGTAAAATTGTCAAAGTCAATAATTATCAAAATTGGGGGTAAAGAGGTCTTTTTATATGACAGGCGGTTTTTTTTATATCTTTTTAGAAGCAAAATAATTCAATTTGTAAAATCGCGGAACATTGGGGTCAATTTTCAAAATTGTCAAACTCAATTATAATCAAATTTTGGGGTAACGAGGTCTTTTTATATGAAACGAGGTTTTTTATATTTTTTTACAAGCTAAATAATTAAATTCGTAAGATCGTGGAACATAGGGGTCAATTTGAAAAATTGTAAAAGTTAATTATTATCAAATTTGGGGGTAACGATGTCTTTTTATATGAAAGGAGGTTTTTTGTATTTTTTTACAAGCTAAATAATTAAATTCGTAAAATCGGGGAACATTGGGGTCAATTTGCAAAATTGTCAAACTCAATTAATAAGATAGGGGTAAAGTGGTAATTAACAATACTGGCCGATTTTTTTTATTTTTTATTTAAATTTAATTAAAAGGGTAATTTAGGTATATTGTAAATTAATTAAAAGTCAATAGTTATCAATTGACTTTGACCAAGTTATCAAATGAACGGTCCAGATTAATCTGATCCAAATGAACGGCCCGATTAACCCTCCCGCATGTGAGGGCGTAACTCGGGCGCCCGCATCCTAGAAAGATCCAACATCGTTATTGTATTGGAAATTAATTAGAAATATTGTCAAAAAAAAAATCAGAAAATAGAAATGACTTGCTCTAAATTAGAGTTTCTGGGTACACCTTCTTTTTCCGATCAATTTTTTTTTTTTTTTGGAAGAATGTTATATCAATAATGAACAATAAAAAGATAAATGATTAATGCAGCAGACAAAGACTATAAAAAGTTTCCCTTCTCTTTAATAAGGTAAATTTCAAGAATTAATTATTTACAAAGTAATCTGATTACTAAAAATAACAAAATAGATTACTTGATGAAAGAACAGTTTCCATCAAAGAAAAAAACACCTATAGATTATTTAGTACAACCGCTGCACCACGTCATCAAGTACACGTGGTGCAACCCACCAATACACTTGGGACATATGGAATAATAATCCACATCACCCCATGTTCTGGCCATGTTCCTAAAAAATAGGGATTCAAAAAGTTGTGTTCACATTGCCAGAACATGGGTGATGTGGATTATCACTCCACATGTCCCAAGTGTATTGGTGGGCTGCACCACGTGTACTTGATGACGTGGTGCAGCGATTGCACTAAATAATTTCTCTTCCGTTAGAGTCAGCCTCATCACGTTCAAAAAAGAAAAACTAATTCCAATTTTTTAACAAATATCAAAGCAAGACTCTCTTCCATCACCAAGATTACAATCTTCCGGAGATCCAAGCGATTCCACCACATCTTCCGTGCTCCACCCCGCACGTAACAATCTACCCGACAAAGCCCTCACGCGCCACCCCATATCTAATGATTCACCACAATCATGATCAAACTCATCGCAACCGTCCATCATCATCATTTCCCTAACATCCTCCTCTTTCCACCCTCCATCCCTCAACCTCCAACACACCTCCTCCAAACAACCACCCAAATCCCCACTCCACCAACTCCCACGCGCCGCTGTGTTCCCCGCCATCTCCGACCAGAACTCAATCCCACGCGCCTCCTTCGCCGCCCAAACAGGCGACGCGAACAAATTACTACTTCCAAACTCAAGTCGTTGAAAAAATCGTGCAATGTCAAAACTCCACATCCTCACCACCTTCCCATGCACGTAAAACACTGGATTACCCGCCATAAACGGCGTCGTAGGCATGTAAAAATGCTGATATATCGGGATGAGAACCGGGGCTTTTTTCAACAACCCTTTAGCCAATTTTAAAGCCCGGTCGATATCGTCGGGCTTTTCACCCCAATAATCGAGCCAGAACCCATTTTTTGAAACCTCCTTGCAAATCCCGAGGATCGGGAGATTGGTTAGGATGTCGAGCTGTTGTTTGGAGGAGCATCGCCAGTTCGGGAAGCCCGGCCCGATGGGAAGTCCTTCTTGGAGGATTGAGCGGAGGTCCGGCGGGAATTTGAAATTGAAAGATGATTCCACGGCGGAGAATTCTTCATCGGAAAGCCCGGGTTCTACCGGAATATTGGAGGAGTGGAGATGGTTTATCAAGTTTTTGGCATAGGCTGCATATGAAAAGCAGACTCTTAGCAAATTTGGATTGGATAAAGTCATTGGCAAATACAGAGACGTGTATGTATGTATGTAAATATGCAACTCAATTCAAGGATTGTTGTTATGTGTGAGTGAGATTAGTTAGTTGGGATTTAGCTTGTGTATATTTTGGGAGGAGTTTAATTAATCTGAACCGAAACGATCGAATAATTGAAATTGTTTTGCGGAGGAAAATCGGGTTTGATATGGACCAGACTCCATAAGTTGAGGATATCATCGTGGAAAGTTTGACTGGTATGCATTTTTTTAAGATATAAGAGTCCTTGTGAATATCAATTCGATAGTTACATGAAAGAAAGTTTGAGTTAATAGCAAATTACTCCTTGGATTATTTTTAAAAGATTAGTTTATTTTTTGTGATAAATTAAATGGTAAGTTTTTTTTATTTTTTTTTAATAAAAAAAGCACATTGCACTCTTGATTTTAGCATATTGACATAGAGTAAAGTACTTTATTCGTCAATATCACCGTAAAACACTCATTAATATATATCATGGAGGGTTAGTATGTCTATTTTTATATCACAATGAGGTAAATTGTCCATTAGGCAAAACTTAGGGGTATCTTGCCAAAAACTAAAAAATAGGGTTAATGGCGAAAATCATTCATATTTTCCCTTTATTTTTTAAGAAATAATATGTGAAGTTTAATTTAGTGGCAATCAAAATTGACAAAATTGAGTTATAGGCCATTCGATTGGATGAATTTGATCAAATCATGTCTGGATAAGAAATTTTCGTCATATGAATACTTTTTTATTTATTTTTTATTTTTTTAGTTAAAGCTCACACCAACATGATACAGACATTTTAAACTAGTTATGACTATAATTTGATTGTGATAATTTAAACTAATGCATGAAGTGTTCTTAGAATGTGTGGACTTGTAAGATTTTTTAGGCTATCTTATATATATATATTAATAATTGAATCGATCCATATTACTCTAGATTAGACAAATCATATTAAACAAAAGTTGACGTACCTGATTTTAACAATTGACATAATTAATTAGGTGCCGTCCATAATATTGATTTCGTTGCCCATTCAATAATTTGTTTGTCATGCATTGATGCAAGCCGGCATGAATTACTCTACAAGTTGTCTGCAATCGGCTAGAGATATTTAATGAAATTTATGTACTCAGTTTTCAATTCCAAACCTTTTAAGTAGTGGAATAATATATGTATTTACTCTCAAAGGACAAAAGTCCAATTTTTAAAACAAATATACCAATTTATTTGGATAATTTTGACATGGGTTGGGCAACTCCAACAAAGCCGCTCATTGTTTAAATGACCAAAATTATATTAAAGCAGATGAACATGAACGTGTATGTACTTAGTTTTAGATAGAAAATATATGCTTCCCATTTACGATTAGCAATTATAAAAAAAATAAAAAAATAAAAAAGGATAAAATATATAAGTGTATTGTGAGCGTTTCCTAACATATTTGGAGTACTTTTAAAAAGGTTAGCTTTATCCAAGTGTTAACTAGATGCTTGTGATTAGCCCCAAACTTGGAGTTGCTTCTAACCTCAAAAGGCTAATTCTAACCTCAAAAGGCTAAAAAACATTATGACAACAGGCCCAAACTTGTGAGTTGGAATATATAGATGACTCCAATGCTTGATGATACTGTTCATCCTGGTCCATCAAGATTTGAGCCTTTGTTGTAACCCTAGTATTAAAATATATCGGGCTGTTAAGTGGGCTGGACAGACAACAAATTGCTGTTCAAATCTATTAGGGCCCATTAAATACTGAAATAGTACCATTTAAATCATAGACCATAACATGAAACCAAGTAGAACGTCTCCTACCAATTTTTACCTATAGCTACACAATTATGATTTATTTTTAACCCAACAATAATAGATCTACCTTAGCTATCAATGAGGCGGATTTAATATGAATTGTTTCAAGTTTGACCTGAATTGGATCTGACGTGTTATCAATTATGATCCAGATCATATAATAAATGTGAAAATGATGCTCATTTACAATTTGACATTATTTGTATAAGTTGTATTAATAATGCTGAGTTAATATTTTACTTACGATCTTATTTCTATGCATATGAATTATGCAGTGTTAAATTTCCAATGCAATATGTAAATAAACAATTTGAATTACGTGGCCGGTTAAATGTGTCGAGAGTTTATCATTTATGTTAGAGTCTAGTGAGTTACGAAGAAAGTTTGATCAAATGAGCAAATTAAACATAACTTGTTGTGTATAAATGAAACACCCGTGACAATTTTGATGGAAATTTAGAAGAATTACAATTAACATCTGAAATTCAGATACGATTCGACGGTCTCGAAAATTTTAGATTTAAACAAGACTTGAACTGGATCAAAGAAGAGTAAGTCATATGGATCAAATGACAATATACAAAGACGGCTGTAATGAACTCTATATAAAGGAAGCTGGATCCTGATCATGTCTGCTCGGACCCAAATTGGACAATTAACAGTGCCCGCCTTAATTGCACATTAGCAGACTTGGAGAATTAAGGCCATCTCCAATGGTTGAGGGCTAGCCCCGGGGCCCTGCCTGGTCATCTCCAATGGTTGGGGCTCCGTGAGGGAATTAATTCTATTTTTTTCCTTTGCCCACTCTCACCTATTAATATTATAGTTTTAAAATTTTTTAATATTAATTTTAATAATAGTAATTATATTAGTACTCGTAATTTAATTATTAATTATATTAAAATATTAATATTAAATAGAATATTTAATTAAAGTAACTTAAAATTAATACATAATACGCAAACTCTCACCTATTAATATTATAGTTTTATTTTTTTAAATACGGAGTATTAATTAAAATAACACATTAATTACGTAAATACACAACATTAATTACACAACATAATCAAGGAAAATAAAATAAAAATAGTTCTAAAGCTCCTTATAAACCTCATAAACATAGTGTTGGAAAAAGTAAGTTAATGGACCATTTTGGACGTAATTTAAGTGGGACCCACTTTGAGTAAAGAGTCGGGTCTTGATGGAATTATATTCTACTCCGTGAGTAGATTAAAATGGTATATGGTACGTCCAAATCGGAGTACGAGTGAATGAGAAATTAAATCTCAAAGTTCACATATGTAATGGGAAAAATTGGAAAGAAATATACTAATCCCACATTGGAAGTGTGATAAGAAAAACTTGGGTTTATATATGATTTCTAAACCATAAGGGTTAAGAAATTATTACTAGAAGGCTCCCTCCTTGCGCGTAGGGGGGGGGGGGGTGCAAATCTTGGTTCGGATTACTACTCGGCCCTTCAAGACTTGTGCGTGCACACGAATGTCGTCCCGAAAAGCCTACTCGGTCGAGCCTAGTTTTGCAATTATACAACAATACACATTAATTATACAATGCAAGAAAAATCAATTAAAACGGAAAAAAAAAGGGATAGATTTGCTATTTTCTTCCAAATCACATTAATTACAATGACATATTATTTAAAATTACATACAACACATAAAAATTAACCATTTAAATTTATACACACACATTAAATTATACACATAAATCATTAAAAGAAAAACAAAACAAAAAAAAGAAAAGGAACGGCCAATCAGGTGCGCGCGGCCCCGCCCGTTGCCGACCCCGAGCCCGAGCCGTTTCCCCAGCCCAACCCCGGCCCCGGCCCCGCAAGCACCATTGGAGATGGCCTAATCGGCCCGGTAGCTTCTTTTTTATTTTATGTTTTCCTTCTTTGATGAGAATGAGATTGTGCATGCTTAAGTGGAATCCAATTATATATTTTATGCATGCTATGCACGAGGAGCATATACAATTCCAAGGAACTGTTACCAAGAAAAGACATTAAGTACGTACGTACCGTTTGGAGGAAATTAAAATGTATTATTCATCAAATTAAATATATATATATATTTATATATATAAGAAGGGTGCAACAGTGAGAGCTAGTTAGCTGATGCATAGTTATGCAGAGATAAGTAATGCAAATCAACGATCCAGAAATATCGAGTTAGATCATGATCAAGATCAAGATCTGATTAATAATTACAAGAGCTGGATCGATCTTGTTGGTCATTTTGGGCTGTTGATTTGCATTACTTCTCCTTGCGTTACTTGCTGCAGAGAAACCAAACTCCAATTAATCATGCCAGAATATATAATACAACAAGTACTTAAAATTAAGGATATATATATATATATATATATATATATATATATATATATATATTTATAATATTCATTACATAACATACGGCGCCCTGTATTGTATTCTACTTACCTTCTTCCAGTTCCAGGCAAGAAATTAACAATGGGTAAAATTAATCAGTGTGTGTAGTTAGTTGTTCCTGTTATACTTTGTTTCGGTTTTGGTTTATTTTTTTTGTCTATATATGTTGCGATTTTCTCTGTCATAATTAAGTTCTGGGACATTAATTTAAAACTTTATGATTGATCTTAGCGTGATTTGTAATCAAACTATGGAGAAAATTTCACTCTTTTTGGTTTCCAAGGCCGGGTATTGAAGCCGTAATTCCTTTTCAGACGTGTCACGTGTCATATACTATATATAAAAATCTATCTAAAAATTAGTGTTTTTGTTCTATGGAATCAAGAAAAATTAAGACCCATATGTACAGTGGCGAAGCTAGACGTGTTTTATTTTAGGGAGGGAGGTGGGGCGAAATTTTCTGATCAATTGCCGTGCATTAAATATAGAAAATAAATGAGAAATTTTTATTAACAAAAGAAAAGACTGTATTCTTTTTACAATTATTAATAAAGATTTTTATTTGAAACAATAAACTAAATAAAAAAAATATAATATTAAGAAGAGTGCCCTAAATAAATATAATTATAAGGAGAAGACTTTATTATAAAATATCATATTCTTTTAAAAGTTATTAAGAATTTTTTTTAGGAATAATGCACTAAATAAAGAAGATAAAATAAAAAAATGATCGTAGTATAATAACAAATATCATAATCCTTATATAATCATTAAAACAGAAAGAAAAACTAAAAGAAAGCATAAATATTAATCATGAGATTATTAAAGGACAATGTAGCAAACAAAATTCGAATATGCATAATCCTACTATACCATAACCAGCCGGCAACATATTATTGCATTGTACGAATTTATCTACAATTAACATTTAATTGGATAATTCAGGGGGCGACCTCTCTCCCCAATCTCATCATAACTCCGTCACTGCATATATAATACATTCATATGAGTATAAATTTTTGTAGGACATAGATCTTTAATTTCGCTTAGAACCTCCAAATGAGTTGAGCCGGCTCTGTTTGTGGACCAATATATATATATATAAGAAATATTCACATTTGCACTTTACCTGCATAGTAAAATTTCATGATATTTTAAAAGTCAAGGGGATGAAGTGTTATTTAATATCAGGAAGTAAAGACCAAAACGTGTAATTTTTGAAGACATACGTGCAATTACCTCCCCAAAATCTATGCACAAACATGACTTTTACCACATAGAGATTAAACACTAATTCATGGTCACATTGCAGTCAATATACATATACGTATGGAACATTTTATTTAATCAGGTACTTGCCATATACATTAGAAGATAAACTAACTTTTTAATACCAACTTACGGAAATAACAAGTACACAATTTAGATCATTTGCAGTCGGGTTTGACTCACATAGCAAATACATTATACTTGTTTTCAGATTGAATAAATGTCTTGGAACTTAGAAGAGTAGTGACAAATCACAAAACAAACGTATTATGTGATTGAATGTATTTGACAATACCAAATTGAACGAAGATTTTCCAGCAATAAAATTTGATCCAACCAAGACCCATAATAAGATTAATCTTATTGATCCACTACAATAAATAAAATAAAATAAAAAAAGAGAGAGAAAAATACTTGGAACCTAGGTAACAAATTCACAGAACGAGAGCGGGATTGGGTGCAGAAGAGGAAGTGCAAGAGCACGAGATTTTAAAACTTTGATATATGGGATCTTCAATATTTATTACAACGGTTCTTAAAAAATATTATAACAATTAAAAATCATTATCAAAAATAAAATATTTATAGTAAAAGCTAGAAAAGTTTTTTGTCCTTTCATGCTCATGTGTCATTCATCCAACCCCAATGAATTAAATCCGCTGTTAGACTATGACTATTTAAAGTCTTGTAAGTCTAAGGGCGTCACACTTGCCACTTTTGTTTTGATGAACTCTTCTCTTTCTGATTTTTGGGTCATTATCTAATTATCTGAACTTATAATCTAAATGTGAAACATTTTTAGACTATATATATATTCTCCTAGCTACGTACACAATAGCTATTGGAAGAGAACATATTCTTTGTCTGTTGCTCTGTTCTTTCTCTGCAGCTTCTTGTGTTTGTTTGGTCCTTGTCCTGGAGGTGGATGGATGGATATCATATCAGTACAAATTAAAAAGAATAAGGCACAGGAGGCGCAGACGTACACCAGAAAAATATCGGTAGTAGCTATCCTTGCCTTCTTAGTATAATAATTAAAGAAAGGCAAAATTGCAAAAATCGTCCCAAACTAATCACTGATTTTGGATTTTCGTTCCAAATTATTTAATTTGGCGAATTTCGTCCCATAATTTAATATTTTTTTGGAATATCGTCCCACCATAATTATAAGACGGAATTGCGTATTTGCCGATGAATTATCACATGACTGCTTAAGTGTCATGACATGGTATAACATGAATAATTATATAATATTGCAGAGTTCGTCCCAAATTAATTACAAGATTGAACGTCATTTTCATTAAATTAGAAATTTAATATTGGGACTAAATTCATACAAAATAGTAAATTATGGGACGAAATTTGGCGAGTTGATATAGTTTGGGACGAAAAATCAAAATTAGTAATTAGTTTGGGACGATATTCCAAAAAAATATTAAATTACGGGACGAAATTCGCCAACTTAAATAGTTCGGGACGAAAATCCAAAATCAGTAATTAGTTTGGGACGTTTTTTACAATTTTACCTTAAAGAAAACCCAAATATGTGTGCGTAGATTCTTTCTATTCTCAGTGAGAATTTCAATGCCTGGTCTACGTACATATGTGTAAACAAGTCAAGTAGTTTCAAAGATATTACTTAATATTTAGTTTGAATTTTGTATCGAGCTTAATATTGTGTTTGAGATCGATTTGATTGTTAAGCAAAGCGAGCTTTTATCGAACGAGCTTCAGTTGAGTATTGAGTAATTTAATATTTTATATTATATTCAAGTTTTAGCTTAGCGAGTCGAACTCAGATCGAGCTTTAAAAATTAGCACACGTAAAATATTGTTTAAACTCGTTTGATATGTATGACATATCGAACTCAAACGAGTCTGTATCGAACGAACTCGAGTTGAGTATAACTTTACTTAATTTCAGTCTTGCTCACTACCAATATATATTAAGAAATCACTCAATATATATAGCATAATTAAATATATTGGATACTCATTTCATTTTAATTTTTTTTTTAAATAATCTACAACATTAAAACTAATATTCACTTGCCAAATTGCAGATGTTAGAATAAAAAGAGATATCTGAGAAATAGCATGATCGGTTGTCTTTGTGTGATACTTGTAGAATAAAAGTTATTGTTCCATTACGTACAATGACAGTACTTCACAATCAATCAATCAAACAAATAGAATAAAAATATCAAATAATTTTATGCAAGATAATGATGACTATTTCCTATAATTGCGACATAATAATTTTGATTTTTATAGGAAAACCATACATATAGCCAACAATTAGACGAGGACAGTTTGTTCAAAACAAAAAATTGAGTGGAGTATTGGAATTATCATATGATCAGGACCATTTACATTCTATATATGTATCATTTACCAACTTGTACAATAATTGCACTTTGCATACCACACCATGTAGCGATTTGAATTGTATTATCTGGTCAGTAGATAAAGGTTTCCTAGCTTGTAATATTTTTCTTTGCTTTGAATATCTTTTAAAAATATATATGAATTTTCTTAAAGACAAATTGATGTTGACAATCAGAAGATCCGTTGCACATTACCTTTGCAGTTGTGGCTTGTAAGAGTTTTGCCTGATAAGAGAACTTAGAGAAAAAATGAGAGAAATATAAAAATAGAAATTATGGATCTTGTACATGCAGTAGAGAAAAGAATGTAGTTTGGGACTAAAAACAAAAAAATAGAATTTTATGGGATAAATATTGCAATTTTGTCTATCCTGTTAATTTTTATCCATGGTTACATTCATCCTACACCGGTGAATTATGATACGTAAGATGTCACTTGAAGTGTTATTGGAGACGTTAATTGACAAGCTGGTAACTTAGTGGAACTCTGTTTCAAAATTAAATAAAGAGACAAAATTCATTAAATTATTTAAAACACGGGACAAATTTTGATAATGTTATGTACCATGGAAAAAAAATGGTTAATGACAACGTTAAAATGTTGTCCCTTTCATTTTGGGGCTCCGCGAGAAAACAAAAATAAAGAAAACTATTGAAAATGTTGGTACATGAATGGGGCAAATAATGAATTGCTCTAATTAACACGAAAATAAAATTAACAAAGTTCAATAGGAATCCAGTTTCGACACTAGAATTTTTCAATTGATCATGTAGTCCTTAGGCAGCAAGCTGGACCGTAGTTCTTTTACAATATTTTTCACAGTCGAGTTGAACTCTTGCTCCATCTGCACAAATCAAATAACAAAATTCACAAGTATTATAAGTAACTTAAAGACCATACATTAAAGACCGACTCTATTGCATATTATGTCATACATGATTAAACTTCCAATTAATACTTTTGATTTCATACTTTCTTTTTTTTTTTTTTTTTTGATAACCCAGGTGTACAAGCTTACACTCGACTAATCCTGGACCCTCAGAACCCTTGCCCTAGAATCCTGAAGGATGTAAATCGCAGGATGTGCCTCCACCAAGCCCCGGGTCATACTTTATTCTATAACAATATAACTTAACAATTTTTTTTTATTTTTATTTTTATCAAAGTCAAATAAAATATTTGACACTTTTGGTCTTCTTATAGAATAATCTCTATTTAACTTTCGTGATTCAATTGAATTGTCTCAGTTTCGCACTCAAACTAGAAAAATTAGGAATAAAAGTACTAATTTATAAAATATGGAACCAAATCACAAAGACTAAGAATCCATAATGTAGAAGAAAATACCTCAGCAACAATGGTAATGTAAAGTGACAAACTTCCGAATGGGGAGACGTTTGTGATAATAACAACGAGGTTGAGTTTCTCCACTTGGCTAAGTAATTGAGCTAGTATTCCCTTTCGTTTTTCGCATTGGATTTTTAAAAGGATGTTTTTGTTGCATAGTCTGGCTTCAATTTCTGGTAGGCTTTTCACTTTCGACGAATCCTGACCCTTCATCAAGATATCTGATTTTCTTACAAGAGCCACAGATTCCATTGTCTGGTTTGTTTTTCGTTCCTCCAATGTCTTCACTTTTTCTTGGAGACATTTCAAATACTTAATGGTATCGCCCAGAACAGAATTCTTATCCATCTGTAACAAATTCACAATGATTTGTCAATTACTATTACATACAAATTAGATTAGACGATAAAAAATTAATTGTATAATTAAGAAAGCAAAAAAGTGTCCTTATGATTTCCTTTTAAATTTCACGTATTAAAGCAACATGATGAAATGTTAACTTTCATGATCATTGCTGAAAACAACATTATAATATATAATAGAATATCTTAGAATATATAAACTACATCTTTTAAATTTTGATCATTTCTACTATCTTAGATCAGATAAAAAACACAAGGATTACTAGAACACATTAATATATTCAATCAATTTCTTTTAAAAAAAAAGAAAAAAAAAGAGGGGGTGTACCGTACCTTCTTGAGGCCAGGAACCAGGGCAGAAAGAGTGATGAACCTTTGGCTAAGCTGCTCACGCCGTTTTCGCTCCGCAATAATGTGATCATATGTTGGCTTATTTACCCCGGCACTTTTCTTCACCACCCCCTTATTATTATTATTATTATTATTATTATTATTATTATTATTATTATTATATCGGAATACTTCAGAAACTGCAGAATCAGGAATCAACAGCGGCTTCGTATTGATCGTAAGGTGTTGTTGTTGAGTTTCCAGATGATTACTGGCGTTCTCGAAATTGAGAATGACCGGAGCATTAGAAATTTTGATAAGATTATCAGATTTCGGAGGTTTCTGCCTCTTCGGCGGCGGTGAGGAGGAGGTGCACAGGGTGGTGGCGCAGCCGCCTAGTCCACCGGATAAAAGCTTTGATGATCCCAATTCTTCATCCAAACAGTCCATAAAATCAAATTGATCCATAAAGTTTGGATTTTCCACTTCCTGAGAATATACTATTTGTAAATTATTTTATTTTCTTTAATGAAGAAGAAAATAGATGCATTTTGTGACAACTGACTGAAATGAATTCCATCAGTAAATTAAAAAAAGGATTCTAATCTAATTCAGTTTACCAGTTGAGAGAACCATGAATCCATTATCGCCTGGTGTTTATTTTCCTCTGTTTCAGCAGGGGCAAAAAGGAATTAGAAGAAGAGTGCAACAAGTTGGCAAAAATGAGAAATTGAATTATGGGTATATTTATTTTTGAATAAGAATTATGGGTGATTGAGTATATTGAATGATCAACTCATCCAAAAGCTTAAGCTGTTATAGAGAGAAATCATTTAATATATATCAGTTAACACGCCCCTCATTTACTCAAGCCTTAACACGTGTAATTTAGAAATGGATGGCGAAATGATTCAAAAATAGGATTTCTTTTTTGTCTGAGCTCTGATACCATATTGAATGACCAATTCATCCAAAAGCTTAAGCCATTAGAGATAGGAATCATTTAATATTTATCACTTCACATAGTACAACCAAATTAATCATTTGGCTTTTGGGAAGCAGCCTAAAAAAAAGGGAAAAAAGGAAACATTTTACTGCAAATAATTTAGAGTCATTGTCAAATGTTTTGGGAACTGGAACTGGGATTTCCCATGAAAATCAATTTGTTATGGAAAATTTACCCCCGAAATGTGGTAAATAAACAAGTATTTACTACTTAGAAATGACTTTAATCGGGCTGTAAATGTCACTTTCCTTCACTTTCGGAATTTGCAGAATTATCTTAGACTTATGAAATATAATACTCCTCCAAGTTATTTGAAGAATAAGAAGAATCAACTTTGTATACAACTGAATTGTGTTAATATGTATAATCTGTATATAAGTGTTGGTCCCAAGTGGTCAGTTGAGGTCTAGAGGGGGGGGGGGGGTGAATAGACCTCAAGACTTAAAAAATTTCTTAAACTTTTCTTCTATAAGTAGAGTTCACTCATCAGCAAAATAAGATGACTGAGCTGATTTTGCACTCAGCTTATCAGCAGAGTAAGCTGATCTTATTCGTGAGACTACTATGCTGATTTAGCACTTAGCTTATTCAGTAAAGTGGACTACTATGCTGATTTTGCTCATCAAACTTATATAATCAGAGTTTCAAACAATGATGCAGCGGATAATGTATATGTGTTTTTCAAACAATGTTTTCAACTCAATTAAACTTTTAAAGCACAAAGAAAGTTTTGCCCCAAGTTGGAAATTCCTCAATTTAAAAGACTCTTCTTTTAAGGTATTTACTTAGCTTATGAAACATGCAATGCAAGATAAATAAAGCAAATAACACAAGGAATTTTTATAGTGGTTATACAGGAACAAATCCTCTTAATCCACTATTCCAAGTCACACAGATCTTGGGTTATACTATAAACACACAGTTTACAATATATCTCCACTTATACCTAGACAACAAATGAAAAGGCTATAAGCTCACAATAGGAAATCACATAGAAGACCTATTCTCCGAAGTGATATCACTCACAAAGATGGATATCTACTCCTCACAGCACTCAGTTGAATATCACTCAGATATACAAGGGTTCACTCTTGTTCTTCAACAATCAGCTTCGTCATAAGATGACTCCGCTTATGATAAGATGACTCAACTGATGGATTCTTGCTCTAAAGATTTGATCTTGAAAGTTTGCAAGTCTCATTTGAATCTTCAGTTTACCATCTATTTATACTCCTGGATTTGTAATTTTGCTTGTTGAAGGTTGGCAAAATTGCATTTTAGTCCTTGAGCAACGGTCATAATTTGAATGGTAACTTTTGCAGACTGTCGCACTGTTCACTGTACACTCTGCTGGACTTTCTGCACTGTTTACTGTACACTCTGCTGTACTTTCTGTCAGCAGCATTTAATGCACTTAGCTTGTTACCGTTGGAGAGCTTTCTGACCGATTTTGCTTAGCTGATGGGATCCACTCCGCTGATGATCACTAGTCTGATGCACTAGTCTGATCACTAGTCTCATGCACTGGTCTGATGCACTAGTCTCATGCACTAGTCTGATGCACTAGTCTGATGCACTAGTCTCATGCACTAGTCTGATGCACTAGCCTCATGCACTAGTCTGATGCACTAGTCTCATGCACTAGTCTAATGATCACTCATCTTTTTCCACTAAGCTGATTTTCAATCTTCCACTAATCTGATTTTCACTCTTCTCATAAGATTGAATCTTCATTTCTTGAATACTTCTGTTCTTGAATGATTATCTTTTAAACCAAGTATCCAATCTTCAAAGGCTTACTAAGCTTACGTAACTTAGTTGATGACACATTTTTGTTATCATCAAAACCTTTAACTAACTTATTTAACTCAACTGATAAGATCACTTAGCTGTTCTTGAGTTAATAAATTCTTCCAACAATTTCCCCCTTTTTGATGATGACAAAACCTTCAACTAAGAACGTCTTCCAAGTCTTCAGTTTAGTCTTCATACTCTAGGATTAAAATCATTAGATCCAATGCAACATTTGAGAGTTCTTAGTTGCATCTCACTTTTCCCCCTTTTTGTCATCAACACCAAAACTTAGTATGCTGAAGACAAGTAGGTGAATACTTAGCTGTTCGGGGTAGTTGGCTGTTAATTAATTCTTCTTTATACGCAAGCCAGCAGTTTGTAGTCTTCTTTGTTGTTTATCACACTAGTTAGAATAACTGTTCCCCCTGACTTCAAGAATTGATACCACTTGTTGGTTACTTCCTTCACCCTTTTTGAAGTGAATTCTTGAATGTCACTTGGTTGTTGAGTTTCAGTCGGCTGATGAGAAGCAGTCTTCTGATAACTTCATTTGACTTATTGAAAACATCATCTCTAATCAGGAGTACCGCTCGTCGTACACGTTCCCCCTGAGTTCAAGAATCTGTGGTCAAGTAGTCTTATGAGAGTCAGTCTCGAAAGATACTCAGCCGTTGAATTCCAGTAAGCTATTGAGATGATTCTTCTGATATGTTCCCCCTCAGCTCATGAATCCAAATTCAACAAATCCATTTTCAACTCTTGAGAGCTGAAAGATTGTTGTCACATGATTGACTATACCACTTGTTGGATACAAACGTTGATTCTCTTGATAAACTTCAATTTTCCAACAATCTTGCTTTCCTAGTTATTTCCAAACAACGCGGCTACCACTTGTTGGTTGATATCACATGTTGATACAGTACTGGATACCAATTGTTGATATTCTCCCACTCGATGGTAAAACCACTTGTTGAACTTGTTGAAATCAGCAAGGACAATCAACTCACCTGTGTCATCACACATGCGTTTTTCCTACAAAACAGATTACTGTTTTTGGTACCCCTTATATTGGGTCCTGCATGGTTAGTATAACCTTTAACATGTGATGATTTTGTGACTTTGTTTTATCATGAATTTCAGTAAGTTTAGCATGGTAATAATTTTCATGATGAAAACAATGCTCATAAGCAAGGTAAGAAGCATGAAATAAGTGATAAGCTGAGTTAACTAATAACTCTCCTATAGATTCAGCAGACTTAACATTTTTAATTTCACTCCTATCAGCAGCATCTTTCAGCTTACTAAGCTGATGAGTTTTACTAGTCTGTTTAGTCTTAGGTTGCTTACTAAGTTTCTTAACCTTCTGCGCTTCAGTAGGCTTCTTCTCATTAGCCTCTGATTTCTTTATAGAGAATGATGCAATTACTTCTTTCAAGTTCATTTACATTTTCCATACAAATTGCATACTCAGCTTTTAAAGTGTCATTCTCATGCTCAAGCTTTTTGTAGTCAGCTGATTTTTGAGGTTTTTCAACCTGAAGTTTCACTGATCTGTTTTGCCTTTTTTTTTTTTTAGCAGAGTCATCTCTTCCTTAAGCTTGGCAAATACACCAACAATATTTGAATTTGAAATTGACATTTGTTCAAACGATTCAAATAATGCAAGTTCATTAATTTGTAGAAGTTACCTCAGTTTCCGAATCATCAGATTCCTTGGCCATTAAGCATAAAGTTTCAGGTACTTCTTCAAACTCTTTATCAGACGATTGACGGTCTGAATAAGATGTGCAGGAGTTTGTTAGCTTTGCTGCCTCAGCTAACTTTGCTTTGCTCTTACTTGGCTTATACTCCTTTTTGGCACATTTTTCCTTGTTAGCAAACTTTTGAGAGATTGGATGTGGACGATCTTTAGTGAAGAGTCCATACGCCTTGCAATTTTGGTCTCCAAGTTTTGCTTTTGAGGAATCCCTGTTTTCCTGAAAATGATCAGAAGAAGATGAAATAGCATTTTCATATTTTAATTTCATTTTCTTTTTATAAAACTTCTTAAAATCATTCAGAAGTAGGGCAACGTCGTCAGCAGTGTATGCTTTTTCTGAATTCAGCAGTGTATTCTCTTCGAACTTGTCCGCTGATTTTCTTGACTTGTCTGACGCGATAAGAGCAACAGTAGGGTCTGAACCAGATGACTCATCTATTCCCATTCTAGGCATTTTAAACTCATAAGCTTTGAGTGACGAGAACAGTTCAGAAAGGGAAATCTTCCCTAAGTCCCTTGATTCTTCCATGGCTGTCACCTTCATGTTGAATTTCGGTGAAAGAGCCTTGAGAACCTTCATGGTGATCTCCTTGTCTGAAAACGTTTTACCAAGTCTTAGAACTTCGTTCAAAGTTTTGGTAAATCTGGTATCCATTTGATCAATCATTTCACCAGACTTCATCTTGAAATTTTCAAACTCCTCAAGAGACACACTAAGCTTATGTTCTTTGATAGCGTCGTTTCCTTCGCTCAGCTCACAGACTTTATCCCACATCTCCTTTGCTGTTTTGAGATGCTTGACCTTCTGGAATCTGTCTTCATCTAGAGCTTTGAACATTATGAACTTAGCCACCTTGTCTAGATTGACTAATCTGACTTTTTCGGGAGTTAGTTCATCCAGCTTTTTGTCAACGATCTGATCAGGTTGGTCAGCAACCTTTACAGTCTTCTTAAACCTGAATGGTCCTCGTGTAATATATGTAAACATGTTATCATTATAAGCAGCAAGAAGGATTTCCATTCTGATTTTCCAATCTTCAAAGTCCATATGGCCAATGTGAGGAACATGGCTTATGCACTCCATTTTCAAAAAGTTTTAATTTTTCAAAAAGATGCTCTTTTGAAAAGTTTGACAAACCTTTGAAAAACACTCGGATCAAGCTCGTTGATCAGGCAGCTGATTCTAATGAACCACCTGCTCTGATACCACTTGTTGGTCCCAAGTGGTCAGTTGAGGTCTAGAGGGGGGGGGGGTGAATAGACCTCAAGACTTAAAAAATTTCTTAAACTTTTCTTCTATAAGTAGAGTTCACTCATCAGCAAAATAAGATGACTGAGCTGATTTTGCACTCAGCTTATCAGCAGAGTAAGCTGATCTTATTCGTGAGACTACTATGCTGATTTAGCACTTAGCTTATTCAGTAAAGTGGACTACTATGCTGATTTTGCTCATCAAACTTATATAATCAGAGTTTCAAACAATGATGCAGCGGATAATGTATATGTGTTTTTCAAACAATGTTTTCAACTCAATTAAACTTTTAAAGCACAAAGAAAGTTTTGCCCCAAGTTGGAAATTCCTCAATTTAAAAGACTCTTCTTTTAAGGTATTTACTTAGCTTATGAAACATGCAATGCAAGATAAATAAAGCAAATAACACAAGGAATTTTTATAGTGGTTATACAGGAACAAATCCTCTTAATCCACTCTTCCAAGTCACACAGATCTTGGGTTATACTATAAACACACAGTTTACAATATATCTCCACTTATACCTAGACAACAAATGAAAAGGCTATAAGCTCACAATAGGAAATCACATAGAAGACCTATTCTCCGAAGTGATATCACTCACAAAGATGGATATCTACTCCTCACAGCACTCAGTTGAATATCACTCAGATATACAAGGGTTCACTCTTGTTCTTCAACAATCAGCTTCGTCATAAGATGACTCCGCTTATGATAAGATGACTCAACTGATGGATTCTTGCTCTAAAGATATGATCTTGAAAGTTTGCAAGTCTCATTTGAATCTTCAGTTTACCATCTATTTATACTCCTGGATTTGTAATTTTGCTTGTTGAAGGTTGGCAAAATTGCATTTTAGTCCTTGAGCAACGGTCATAATTTGAATGGTAACTTTTGCAGACTGTCGCACTGTTCACTGTACACTCTGCTGGACTTTCTGCACTGTTTACTGTACACTCTGCTGTACTTTCTGTCAGCAGCATTTAATGCACTTAGCTTGTTACCGTTGGAGAGCTTTCTGACCGATTTTGCTTAGCTGATGGGATCCACTCCGCTGATGATCACTAGTCTGATGCACTAGTCTGATCACTAGTCTCATGCACTGGTCTGATGCACTAGTCTCATGCACTAGTCTGATGCACTAGTCTGATGCACTAGTCTCATGCACTAGTCTGATGCACTAGCCTCATGCACTAGTCTGATGCACTAGTCTCATGCACTAGTCTAATGATCACTCATCTTTTTCCACTAAGCTGATTTTCAATCTTCCACTAATCTGATTTTCACTCTTCTCATAAGATTGAATCTTCATTTCTTGAATACTTCTGTTCTTGAATGATTATCTTTTAAACCAAGTATCCAATCTTCAAAGGCTTACTAAGCTTACGTAACTTAGTTGATGACACATTTTTGTTATCATCAAAACCTTTAACTAACTTATTTAACTCAACTGATAAGATCACTTAGCTGTTCTTGAGTTAATAAATTCTTCCAACAATAAGTGTATATGATGAACATATACGTAAACTATTGATTCTTGACGTAAATAAAATGTAGAGCAATTTCTTATTATGTAATTTTGTAAAAGTGTGTACAAAGTGCAGCTTGAACTTGCATACTAGTCTTTCTCTAGTTTAATACTAGTAATTAGTTCACTTTGGAATAATTTCGATTCAATATAGTGTTTAATGTAAGAATGTATTCACCATCTGAAAAAAAAAAAAAAAATTGTGTACAAAGTCTTTCATTATAAATAGGAAAATATCAGGGGCAGAAAAGTAAATATCCTATAACTAACATAACAACCAAAAACTGTCTAACTATATAATATGACTAATTTGATTACGCCTGATTACATTGGTATTAATGGCACCTAACGTAGCGGCACCCTAGAATTCCCCTACATTTAATTTGCAATCATTTGCCCTAATGTATTTCTTTTTCTTCTTCTTTCTTCCCCAATTCTTCTTTTGATTGCTGCTGTATCTTTAATAAATTGTGAAATATCACTATCAAATCACAGAGCACTCACGAGAACGGCAGAATTACCTTAGACTTATAAAATATAGTATTCCAAATTCCATTAAGTTATTGAAGAATAAGAAGAACGAGACAATATTATTTAATTTCTAAAGGTGAAAACGCAATGTTATAAACAAAATGTGTGCCTATTTCGAATATCCCAAAATTGTTCGGGACATTATATTTTGTTATCAACTTACACAATGGTTAAAAATCAAATTAACTAGTCAGATCTGGAGACTTCCATGTGTTACTGTATAGAGCCTCTTTAATTTGTATTTTTAAAAACTCAGCATATATAAATCCTAAATTTTGTAAAAAATAAGTCATTTTGGATCGATTTATTTTAAGAAATTATTTTTAAAATACTTCAGGTTGGTCTCTACAACTTCACGTGTAATATTTTTAAATCATTTATTTAAATAAGTCGATCTGAACGACCTATCTTGAACATGTTGAGGGTTTGGTGTTGAGTTTTTAAAACTATAAGGGAATTAATTCTATACAATGAAAAATTTTGTGTTGGTTTCACATAACACATGAAGTTTATCATTTTCCCCTAATAGGATTCAGCTAAATAGGATTGAACTGTATTTATAATTAGAGTCGAACTTGATCTAGAAAATTCCAAGTCCTACTCCTACATATATGTATGGGGCGTCATTTTCTTCTCATTCTTTTAATATTTACACCTTCTCGTCTTTAAGCTAGTTAGTAGTTACCTTGTCCTTTTGTTTTTATTCCATTTCCTGTTATTGAGACTTTGCAACTCTATACAGTGGTCCTTTTGTGAATATGGAAAAAATTAAGAAAAGGAATCAAAGGCCGTTTCAACATGCACTTTATCGGATAAAAAAAATATGTACTGGCCCGGATAGGACAGAGTGCGTTGAGAACATGGAGTATTAAATATGTTTTCCTTTGATCTAACATGTTAAATTTCAACTATTATTATATATTGTTGTCTTTTGTTATTTCATTGGAGACTGGATAACTGGGTCCTCAAGTAAGGTAGAAAATCAAATTCGATTTGAGTTGGTTTGGTATAATTTTGTTTGGGTTCGGTTATTTATATATTAAACATGTTTGAATAACACTTTTTTGTTTAAACAATGTTGAAGTTTAATGTGACCTCGATTCGATAATTTAAAATTTAATAAAATTAATGTAAAAATATTAAATCACTCGATACACGATTCGAACTCGTGCTACAAAATATCGTGCAAGCTCAGCTCATTTTACAATCAAACTAAATAAAAACACATTATGAAACTCAATAAAAAATTTAAACAAAACTTGAATATATTGGACATTACTCGACTCTTTGACACATCGATCTACGAGCAAGTCTTTTATGTTGCATGTGAGATACTCTCTTTCCCCAACTCATTTTGGGAAATATAATATATTTTGAATGAGAGTTGAGGAAAATGACTTTTCATATAGTATATTATATTCTTTACATTTTTGTTTTGAAAAGTACTTTTGAGATAAGCCGTGACGTATAATAATTTTATTCTTTTGTGAAATTATATTTATTTTTAAAATAATTTTATTTAAGGAAAAAATATCTCATTTGGAAGTGAAGACTACAAGAAAAATAATGGACATTCATCGTGATATTAAAACTGTAAAGGGCTAGCTGCTGGTCTGTGAAGATGGGCCATTTCGATTGCATATACATGTAGTTACTTTAAGGTTTCTGGTGGAGTGTTCAATGCAATTGGGCTTAAAATATCAATCCCATGTAGTGTTTACACAACCCAATAGGATAGAGAACCTAATTTTATTGGTAACCCGTCTTACACTCTTACTGCTTTGATCGATTTATCCATTAATTTAATCGTTAATCATTAAGAATTTTTAAATAATTTAATTTAAAACTATATATTATATCCATACTGATTCAAACAAATTCTTCCATTTCTTCATAGGATGGAAGCTTCAGTCTTATTTTTTTTTTTTTCAAGTTAAAAAGTGATAAGTTATACTTTTAACTTGAAAATACAACCTAACTTATAAATTAAATAAATAAATAATACCATAAAACTAGAGTATAGTAATATCCTCATTGATAATTAAAAGGATACATAAAATATCAGAAACTATAATTATATTCTATATAAGAAGTTAATTTCTAAAAATATAAAAATAAAATAAAAAGGAATTATAAAATTTATAAATATAGCTTTACAATTTTTTTATTTTATTTTAAGATATTATTGAAAATATAACTCGTGAGTCGGAGAAAATAAAAATAGAACTTTAATTAAATTTACAGTCTATTATGAAATAATTAAATAGTGACCTTATACCTTTGGAGTACATTATTGTGTATTATTTTTTTAATTGATTATTACAAAAACTTAAAGAATATTGAGCGTTCATTAAAAAATATTGATTACATTCACAAGGTTTTGAATCTAAACTCATCTTCTTATGACCAAAAATTGCCAATTTCTTTTAAGAAAATTTTAAAAAAAATAAAAATATTGAACCGATGGTCAAACGTCCACGTACCTTGAGTGGTAAGATAATTATTTGTAAATTAACCCTTATAATAATATGAATCCTATTGAATGCAATTCGTTTTGGCCCAACTGCCTCAATAGTGGCATGGTCATTATCCACTATCTATTTAATTTGAAGGTATCATTAAGAAGAAAAAAAAAAAGAAAAAAAGAGGGAGCTGGTTATTGAAATTTTCATTATATGCACGAGAAATTTACATCAAATTGAATTATTAAGGCACAAATGTTATAATAAGCCATTCAATACAACTTGTGCTTGATCTATCATTGATCAATCATCACATCTTTTATTGAAAATATTATAATTTCATTATGCAATAGGCCGAAGAGCCTCGCGCAGGTTCTTCACTACATCTCTCACTGTCAAGCAGAAATCCTTTTCCATCTACACTCACATAAGAAAAAAATAAACTAAAAATAGTTAATTACTAATTATGTTGACTAAAATACAAAAATATATCTCATTGTTTATTTAGTTGAACAAAAAAACAAATCTTGTATTACTTTTATTAGCAAATAACTGTATCTATCTATTAACTCATATGAAAATCACGAGTTAATGGCATATAAATAGACAGAAATAACATGTCAAATTGTCAATAAGAATTATTGTTTATTTCTTTAAGTGAACGACGGAGATAAATGTTGCTATACTTTTAATAAAACAGGGGAGGTTACTTTAGAACCAATTTTTAAAGTTGAAGGGGGTTATTGCTAATTAATTTATATATAAGTGAACAAAAGTAAAATGGTTCATTTTCCATGCAAATCATGATCATATATATTTATATACATAATAATACTACCTCTGCAATAATGGTAATGTCAAGGGCCAAACTTCCAAATGGGATGACATTAGTGTTGATAACAGCCAAACTTAGGCCCTCAACTTTGCTAAGCAAATTGACCAAAACACCCTTTTGCTTCTCACAGTGAACTCTGAGAAGGATGTGATTATTGCAAACCCTGGCCTCTATTTCCGGCAGCGGCTGCTCGATGTCGGAGCTGCCACTTTCCTCGCCTGAAGAACCTTCATCATCCTCCGCCATTATGATCATTTGTGATTTTCTCACCAGAACCACCGATTCCATTGTCTGCTTCGTTGCTTGTTCTTCTAACATCTTCACTCTCTCCTGGAGTTGTTTCAAGTACTTTATTGCATCCCCAAGGACAGAAGTTTTATCCATCTGTCAAATTAAAATAAAAAAAAATAATGTTCAAGAATATTGTCACTATTTGTTGACATGGTACGTAAAATAATTTAAATCGACATTGAATATCATATCTAATTATCCGTAAGTAATCAATCATACATGCCAAAAATAATATAGCCACATAATTTTAGAATGTTATTGTTCTAATTTTATTATGTCTTGATCGCGCACGATTGATTGATGTACGTAATAGCAACCCGTGTAGAAAATTGTTTGATTTTGATTGAAATAATATGATCATAGTTGAAAATGATGGGAAAAATCAATAGCAATTGCTAAAAATGTACATACATGATAATTGGAGGATAGAACTCACAACAACAATAATTAAAGAAATTTAAATTAAATTTAATAACCTCTTTCATTCAAAAGATGTAGACACGTGCCAAGCAAATGGGATTCATATAGATAAAACATGGATGCTCCACGCAGGAGCTCCAAAAATCATGGAAATTCCGACATTTAATAATAAGTTGTATTTGATTCTTGAATTTTAGTGAGTATATTATAAGAATAATGTAATTCTTGCATCAAATAGTAAAACGGAAACCGAAGAAAATAACGTATATAGTCGAAATACAAATGGGAAAAAAATATATATATATACCTTCTTGAGGCCAGGGACAATAGAAGAAAGAGCAACAAATCTCTGGCTAAGTTGCTCTCGTCGCTTCCTCTCGGCAATAATGTGATCGTAAGTTTGCGATGGTGGCCTAACTCGACTTGTCTTTTTCACTGTTTTCACTTGTTCCTGGTCAGGATTAATATTGTTATTATTTTTCATAACTGCTGGTTGAGAATTCAATACTTGAGAAAGTGCAGCCTCCTCATCAGGATTCAATGCTCTCGAATTCGGGTGTTGAGGAGGATCTTCAGTACTATGCCCAAAATTGAGAATGATAGGGGAATTATTATTATTATTATTATTATTGTTGATGTCTGTGTTGTTGTGTTGAAAGTTTGAGAAATTGTTGGGCTTTTGCAGTTTGTGTGGTGGTTCAGCAGAGGCTATTGAGGTAATTGAGTTGGCGCTAGGAACATTAACCAAATTAGTTGAAGAAGATGTAATAGAGATATTGTTCTGTGTGGACAAACAATTCTCCAGGTCTTGTCTTAAAACTGCAGCCAATTCTTCATCAAGTGAGTCCATGAAATCAGATTGATCTGTGAAAATTGAACTGTCCAGCCCCTGCAGTAATTTAAGAGAACACTTATTGAGTAATTTATGAAGTAAAGAAAGAAACAGTTAATTAATTGATATATATAGTTAAATATTATTATTATTATTATTCTACTCGTTGATCGGAAGAGCAGAAGCGGAAGAAGATTAATTACCATTTCAGAGATCCAACAAAATGCTGAGGAATCCATAAGTCCAGCCCTGCTTTTCCTGAATTTGTGGAATGAATGCCAAGTAAGTAATGGGGTCTTATATAGAATAGAATAGATAGAGAAACGACGGTGGGAAAAAAGTGTCTCTCGTATATTCTCTCTCTAGCCTATAAGTTAATTATGTGGGCCCTTTTACTCGATCGCAATATAAGATCACATGCTATAGGTTTCGCGATTTACCATTAGAAAGAACATATCTACATGACAATTGTAGGGGGAAAGGTTTGCACAATTTATTCACTTGAAGTTAGAGTCTCGTAAACTTGTGACTAAACATCGATAGTGAGGTATAATTATTTATGAAATGATTAAGATTAGTTCACGAATTGTCTTTTAATTGATCAGCGATATTGCCAGAGCACATATTGTTGCTGCCAAAGCAATTTTTTTTAATTTCCTACTTTGCCATTTCTAGTCAAAGGTCATAAAATCTACCCTGCTATTTAATTGACAACTCAATCTTCTCTCTTATTAATACATTAATAAATATGTTTTATTTTCCCATAAATCTTTAAATATGGAGATTATCAAACTTGAACATGGAAAAAGTCAAACAATTTTATACGATGCGGAGATTAACCAGGTCACAACAATATAATACTAAATTACTAATTATGAAACTAATAAAAAGAATTGCATTTCTTCTATTGTTCGTAACCCGTAAAGCAAAATTATGTTATTTGAAAATGAGTGTAACCGACTTTACACAATTAAGGCCGAATATGAATTTAATTATTCAAAGTTTGGCTAAAGTTCCTTCATTAAAATGTGTTAACATAGTTGGATAATTTTCAGAACTCGTTTCAAGCTCGATTCGATAAGTTAAAAATAAAAATATATGTAAAATTAAAGTTATTTAGTTTGATTCATCTTCGGTTCGAAAAACTTGTTCGAACCATCTGGATGTAGTTTGGATGTAAACGTATTGAGTAGATTCGTAACATCTCCAACTTAAATATGAAATTACTAAGTAGACTAGAAAATAATTTATTTAACTTTGGTTTGAACTTTTTGCATGAATTTGCTTAAACTTGGCTATATTTTCAAATGATCTGGACTCAAATGTTTTTAATATAACTTTTATTTTTAACTTACTCGATCGAGATAACGAGCTTTAAAAATTATCTTACTTTATTCTCAAGGCTTGATTTCATAACGATAATGAATTCAACTCAAATAGGACTCCAATGAACAAATTATAGCCGAATTTTGAATAAATTAATTCATATTTAAGCCCTAATAATTGTGTGAAATCGGTTATATTTATTTTCAAATTGCATAATTTTTCTCTACCATTTACAGACTAAAAATTCAATTAAAAAAAAAAAAAAAGAAGAAAAATGAAAAAGTAAACTTGTACAATAATATTTTTTTTTTTTATCCAGGTGTTCCATATTATCCGTGCCATATAAAAGTATATTTTTGATGTTTATATCTGATTAGTTTCATGTTTAATGATTTCTAGGGAAATGAAAAAGAAGGTAATATTGTATTATTAATAAGAGAGAAGATTAAGTTGCTACTAAAGGTATTATGTGGAGTGAGAAATATAGGTTTTGTGACCTTTGACTAAAAAGGGCAAAATTGGAAATTAAAAATTATTGCTCTGGCAGCAACAATATCTGCTCTGACAATATCGCTAGCCGTGATTTAATTGCTTTTTAATGAAATCACAAATTGTTTGTGGCTCTACAATCAATTAATGGTGAACAGAAGTGTTCACACACAATTATATAAACGAGGTGCAACAGTTGGGCTTTTTCACTGGACAATAATTAATTGATTTAAGGAGTTAAATAAGCTAATTAATAAGATTAAATGATCAAGTTTAATCAAATAAATTAGAATAAGATTCCATTTTTTATATTAATTAATGAATTAAATATAGTAGTTGGGTTATTTGAGTAATTGGACTCAACCTAATTTAATTAAAGAGACTAATAACATACCTATTGAAAGAATTGAGCTTGGAGTGTTTGGCTAAAAGATAGGCTTAAGGTCTGATTCAATTAAGCAGGAAGAGTTCGGACGTTTACCCCTATCGTGTTGGCATGTTAACAAAATCGTTAAACACCATTTGCTTTACTTTAATGTTCCAATAAACCATAACCGAACCAACTTTGAGGAACTCGACAACGTTAACGGTTAGATGCTTAAGGAATACGATCTCCAACATTTGATGATCGAATACATATTCGTATAGGTCTTATCAAGTTCATTGATATTTCGTATCGATGTATTCTTCGGCTTATAACCGATTCAATATCACGACCTTAAAGACTATTGAATAACTCGATTACCTATATTTGATTGAAGTAATGACTTATTTAGTATTATTATATTTTGTGAAGTATCATATTCAAACAAGGCAAAGGTTTGAAAGAGTTTTTAATTCTCTTCCACCAACAAGGTATTGCTTTAATTAAAAATTGCTTTCCTACACTTTTCATGTGATTTTCATCAGGCAAAAGAATAAATATATGATAGATTCTGGGTAGAATTTATACTAAAATATTACAAACTATCATTATATTTTCTCTACATGCATATTTATTACAAACCGATTTAAATTGTCTCGACTCGTGATGCCAATCGATCAGATCCTTAACTCCCGACAACTTAAGCTTCGAACCATGTGGAGGTAACTGATTAAAAGAGAACGTTACATCCAAAGTACGTTGTGGTTGCTGGACCACATAATATTAGCAAAGAATACACATAAGCAGCCTCATGAAGGTAACCAACATCAATATTTAAATCATAGAAAATCCATATTATATATTCAGTTAAATACAATTGGCACCCTTGAAGTATAGTTCTTCTCCCAGTTCAATCCTTAAAGTACCAAATACGACAATTATAATCCCCTTCAATTGTAGATAACTTCTAACCAGCATGAAAGTTTCCTACAATAAAGTGTAAGTTCTAATATAATATATTTAATTAAAATTAAAAAAAATAACTGATGGATAAAACTTTTTTAATCACATATTCTAATATCATAGAACTGATGTCTAACAGCGTGAAAAAAATATTTTGAAATATAACTCATAATTGACAAAAACTGAAAAAGAATGATACAATATGAGGTTGAAAAGCCAAATGAGAATTTTTTACTCATTACGTAGTTGAATAACGAGTTAATTATCAAACTATAATATAATTATAAGCAATAATAAAACTTAACTATTTACATCGTAATTTTCACTATACGAAGAATATCTATATCTAAACTTTAAATTCTAACTATACTATAATTTTTAATAAATTGATTTAGTATAAAAAAATCATTCACATTATAATTATTTCTTATGTGAATCTTAGTAATTTATATAGGCTTTTAAGTTAATAGGAACACAAAAATAAAAGATTTATTTACTAAAATATAACGATAGTAGATTTTGATTATAGTTTTAATGATATATATCATTGGTAGAAATGCATGCAAAGAAATAATAGTCACGATGAGATGAAACATAAAACCATAATTGATTGTAAAAACTAGATTAATATAATTAAGATAATTATTATTTAAATTGATAAACATGTAATTAATAATTTATATTTAAATTAGACAGTATACATTAACGAGAAGTTGTTCAATGATAACAATATTCTATTTTTATGACTGTAGTGAAATATATCATGTCATAACCGAGAGCATCCTACAAATTCAAACGGACATTATAAACATAATATTCTTACCCCAGTGAATTTCATCCAACTTTCACCAATTGTTTAAGATTAATACTCAAAAGATTAGTTCTTTCGTTGCATTTTCAGTATTTATTTTTCATATTTCTCTAAAAGGATGATTAACAAAACATGAAAATTTCATGATTTTTGGTAATGAAAATGCATGTAGGGTGCAATTAAGTGACTTAGTTAATAGAGGAGAATCCCATTCTTATACTCTAAGCATTAGAATTCACCACATGGATTGGACTAAGTCCACTTACTTGACTTGGGCCTAACTCAACCTCAAAAGCTAGCTTGTAAGGTGAGGATTGCCCAAGTCCTTATAAGGTGGACTTAACTATTGTTTTCAACCAATGTGGGACAATTAGTCTCAATACTAAGATGAAAATTAATACACATATTTTCGGATGAAATTCTAATGGAGGAGAGACAATGTCACATTTGTTAATTTAGGGATCAAACTGTTACAATCGTACAACCCTATATTTTAGAGTTACAAAGTGTATTTCGGAAAATTTAACTGGACTTGATTTCTTCATCTCATGCGAGCTAGGATGTCCCTCTGTTATGAGGTGCGACTCTTAATAGACGCGTCAAAAACGTTGTTGTTGACTTGTTGTAATTGACCTCCGCTCCGAACGACCCGCTCGTCTATGTTAGCGATCGACTCAACGGATCTAGTTGTGCCATCTCGTCTCTTTATCAAGTAGTTGTTGGATGGAAGTCTGCATCTCCTGCATCGAATTTTTCAATCCATCTAATTGTTCCATCTCATATATCAAAGATTCTAGCGAAGAGTTGATACAAACACACCCTACTTAATTATTTACTAATCTTGATTCTTGATCTAGTGTCCAAGTTTTCAAAACTCTTCTTGACCAAGTAATACGACAAATAATAAATGCTAATAACTAGAATAAGTAAATAAGCGACTATTACATGAATTTTGATAAAATTAGAACCCATGATAATCGAAATTTGAATGAAGTTTTTGTTTTCACCTGTTGGATTGGGAAGGCAATAATTACGCGAATGAGAATCACGTTCCAAATTGGCAAATTCTGAACGCTCTCTACTTTTTGTACTTTTGTTTCTATATAGATAAATACAAATTGGGCTACTTTGTACTCTTTCTCTTTGTTGGGCCAGTCCTGACCAAACCCTGCTCACTGATATGGACCAATGGATGGCTGGATGCCTTACCACCGTTGCAATTGTGTGGATATCCTTTAATGTCAACAATATCCTTCAAGGAATCAAATCTTTATTACTTGGACAAGGGAGTGGAAGGGAAATAACAAAGGATTTCTCTTTTGTTTTTATTTTTTGGTACCTGGGTAAGATACAAAAATAATTGAGCCTTAGTTCTGTTTGGTTTATAGTATAAATAAATTCATCAAAATTTGATTTTTTTTTTCTATATATATTTTTGAAAAGGAGATTCATGCTTTGGATGTGACTATCTTTTTCGAAACACGTTAACTATATCATGTGAGATCCTTTTTTAATGAGAATTTAAATCTCTATGTTCCACACGATGAAAACTAGTGTCTTCTACTGTACAAATCACTCGAGAGTAAAATGAAAATTAAATAATAATGGTTTAATCATTCATTTCAAATTATAGTAATAATTACCAACCCTATACCATCTTAGTCAACAATTATAAATTAAATAATGTGATGAAAGGGGTAATGTAAATTTTGAACCTTTTCTTAGAGAAAGATATTTTTAACTTGACAGCTTAACTTTTCATTTTTTATTTTCAAAAAAAATCTGAAACAGTTCGATAATTAGAAAGTACCTTAGATTTAAATATGAGTACTTTTTTTCTTTTTTTTTTTTGCAAAAATTGTTCAGATATAAAAAGCCTTTTTTATTCCTTATCTAGTTAGTTTGATGTTACATCTCGACTTATGGAATTAAATAAATATATTTTGTTTATTTTATTTACCCCTGGAATGTTCTTCCTAAAATTAATGATTTAAAAGATGTAAGCTAAATGAAATCATATATGGAGATGTTTGTACACCTTTGAATTTTTTATATAAAACCTTAATTACTTTTAGCACTATAACGACTTAATTAAAATCATATTTTGTTTAATTTTGTGAAAATAAACTTACATGCTAGTTGTAATTCCTAAATAAAGTAGAAGATTAGTGAACAAAAAACAATAATTTATTTTATTGTGTGTAGCAAGTTCTTTAGCTCGACGAAGCGGATATTAGTTTAGATGGACTCCGGATGAGCCGACGAAGCAAGAACTATATGTAAAAAAATTCATGATTAATTCAATAAATTGTACATTGAGATATCTAGTATATTACAAGTTTTCTTTGTTTACTAAATTCCCTTTCATTGCAAGGTATGTTTCAATTAGTTAAATATTAAATTGATTAAAAACTTTTTTTATTTTTAGGAAATAAAATAATTTGTTGAAATAGAAACTACTTAATATTTTCATTTTGATCGACCTGAAAACATTATTTTATTTTATTTTCGTACACTCGATGAAAATATACTAAAGTTTTAGTCCTTGATTTTCTTATCACTCAACTTATCGCATCATAATACAATTCAATTAAGTCCACAAGCCAAATACGCCTAAATAGTAAATCTATATGCTCGAAGTAGCAATGTAAGGCCAATGGGGTCATAGCCAGCTAGTAAGTAGTAAGGTTGATGCCAAGTACTTCTTAAATTATGGGTCATTAATTAGTTCAACTCCTATTAAGGTGAGTTTTCTTCTAATTGATTGATAGTTTTTTGTTATTGTAATTTGGTTGCATGCACTCAAATATATTTTTAATTTAATGATATTAATATAATGATGTAGTTCATAAAATTGCAATGTCAGTCCTCTTGTTCATCTATATTTGGAGGAACAATCAGTCCAAATGTCGAAAAATCACATTTGTTCAGCCTTTATTTAGGAAAAATTAAGTAGCTTTAAACTTGATCTCACATAATTAATTAATTAATTGAGGTCTTAGTCATGTAGTTAAGGATGAAGCTCCGTGATCAATAAGTCATGGGTTCAACTTTCACTAACATGGGAATTTTCTCTAATTTAATACTAGCATTTGTAATTAGTTTACTTCGATATCAATATAATAGATTCAATTCGATATAGTGTTTGATGTAACGATGTAATCACTATCTAAAAAATACTTAACTAATTAGAGCCTAATATTTCGAATGATCTTTTTTGACATAAAACTAATTTAGAAAAAATAAAAATTTGTTAAGCGGCAATAATTCATTTCACCTAACACGTGTGTTTTGGTGAAGATTTTATATATTTCTCTCATTCTATCTATTTATATATAACCTTCTAAATAATCAAGACAAAAATTTATTCTAGAAGAAATAAAAAGGTGCGGATAAGTTCAACTAGCTTCGTGAATCTCAACTTGGGGCTTAGAGTTTTTGTGGATATCCTTTAATGTCAACAATATCCTTGAAGGTCTGAAATAACAAAGGGAGTGGACAAGGGAGTGGATGGGAAATAACAAAGGATTTAGTTATTTATGTAGTAGCGGGTTACTTAGATACTACACTAGTGAATTTAATACATGGGGGTTGGATGAATGACACATAGGCATAAAATGACAAAATATTGTCCTTTTATGTTTATGTGTCACTCATCCAACACCCGGGTGGATTAAATCCACCGGTGTAGGTACTAATTTTCCTGTAGTTAGCGATGATAAACAACTCTCTGAACAAAGAGAGTATAAAATTAAATGGGGTCATTGAATTTTTTATGCATAATTTTAGCTTGTTTGTGTTTGTATCCCATATTTTTTCGGGCTAGTATATTTGGTGCCACAACTTTAAAATCGGTGACAATTTTGATGCCAATTGAGACCTAAATTTAAAATTGGCCCGAAATCCTCCATGTGCAGGCCAATTTCATTACTGAGTGGTGTAAATTTAAAAAATGAAGATTGTATTGAATCAGAAAAATTCGATATATGATCGAATCTGACCAAGATCAGTTGAAATAGATAAATTTAAATTCGAGCAAATTCTAAATTTGACTGGATCCAATATGACATAATGAAATCGAATATGAGTCGAGTTTGATTCGACCCAAATCCAACCCATTGACAGACATCATGATATATGTACATAAAAAAGAAAAACTCTCAATTTCTCCTTCCCGGCAGTTATTCATTATTAAAACTTTGAAATATATTTTATAATGGAGGCATGAATATTAGTCTTGCAGTATTAGATCATGCATTCTTGGGTTGTATATTTTGTAAAAATAGAAAAAAAAAAAGGGTTTTGTGTAGAATCATGATCTTTTTTTTTCTTTTGTTCCTTTTTTTGAAAAAAAAATCGTGACAATTATTGAAAGGTAAGCAAATACAAATGCACGTAGGCCCTGTTTGGAACATTTTTGGGCCACTTGCTTCAAAGTTTCGCTGGGCCAAACAATGTTTGGATCGATTTTCACTATCAAAATACCATATTTCGACCCAGTTACCGACTTACCGAGACTTATTGCAAAATTTCTTATGCACCTTCTGTTCTGCCACGCCAGTATTCTCCCCGTCTCTTACGGCCCTACCTCATAAGTCATATGTATAAATCATAATCAACTTTTTGACCCACTAATTTTTTACATGTATATAAAAACCGGAATAAATAAATTTATACTTTTGAAAGCTAAATGTAAATAAAAAAAAATATATTCAAATTCTACTTATTTAATTATTTTAATACTATATACAAGAAATTAGAAAGATAAATTTATACCTTTTATATTTGTTACAAAATTATAATAGGCATATAAATTATAACTCTTATTCCCAACTAATATACACTTAAAATTTATTTCTTCAAATTAATAATCAATTATGTTTTAAAGATAAGTAGTAAATATTTTAAACATACTTTCTCTCATAACACAATATAATACTAATTAATTTATTTCTACAAACATGATTTGATACCTATCACTATCTTTCATAATAAATATGCAATATAAAAATACATTCAAATCATATCTCACATTTTCAAATCTTCCTAATCATTTTTTTAATATTACTTTACATTCAAAATATCACAATCAAAATACGTTCAAATCTATTTTAAAATTTTACATTAATTCAAACAAAATATCCAAAACCCCCAAAATAATATCCATCCAAAGCGGATGAAACCAAACGAAAATTGTCACGCCCCAAGTTTGTATTTTTTATTTTTATTATTACTACACAGGCGTGATGGCCGCGTCGTCATTCGATCATGCCGACGCTAAGGTTCGAATTCAAACTCACTTCCAAATATAATAACAAAATAAAACGAAAATAATTTTTAACGATCTGTTCGAACTGTTGGAATAAAGTTTCTAAAAATGTCCACCAGGAACAATTTTATAATACTAACTTGAAGTCAGTCCCAACCAACCAGTCTCAAAGTAAGAACGTCTAAAAAACTCTAAGAGAAAATAACAAAGCATAAATAACTAGTGGGTTCCTATCACTGACTAAACTCTGAAATAAAAACCTCCCAACTTCGAGCTGTCTAACGATCTGCAAAATATCAAGCAAGGGATGAGTTGCTCACTCAATAAGAAGTTTAAGGCACATATGTCAAATCCATGCACATATCAATACTCAATAATGATGCAAACAGACAATGTGACACTTTCATGAACCGGAATATGCAGGAGACAAACACTCAATTCAACTCACAAATTATCCCTATGGCCACCATTAATCCCGTGACAAGGACGTCGACTTATCAAATACAAATACAAAAGTGGAAACTGGTTCTAAGAAGTAACCAGGCTCAAACTTAATACATTACAATGGGCGGAACTACCTCCTAAGCCGACAATCCCTCGAAGGGGCCCAAACAATTCATAGGCAAATCTGAGAGATTAAA
This sequence comes from Penstemon barbatus, assembly GCA_003313485.2. Taxonomy (NCBI): domain Eukaryota; kingdom Viridiplantae; phylum Streptophyta; class Magnoliopsida; order Lamiales; family Plantaginaceae; genus Penstemon; species Penstemon barbatus. The sequence goes on from CM064878.1 coordinate 11,900,043, forward strand.
TTAGAAATAAATGTGGTATCTCCATGTAATCAAACAATGGCTCCAATAGTTCAAATATATAATGAAACACTGTCAATTTGCACGCTTGGTCTGTTATTCAAATATAAAAACATTGTCCCAAAAATCTGTTTTAATAAAAAGTACTTTAGTAAGGACAATGAGATTTCAAGATAATAGTCTTAAGCATAATATTCACATGGGATAAGAGTAGAAAGTGCCAAAACTCCTTACCTCAAATAAATTAACGTCACGCTATCTTGAGCACCACAAAATCTCGACTAAGCTTTATTCCTAAAATCTAAACATAATAAACACAACATAAGCTATCCAAATCGAAAGATTAATTAATTAGGAAACTAATATCTGAGTCTAAAAACCCCTGACCAATTAATGCTATAAAGTTGAAATTGTTCAATACTTAATCCAATTCCAATGTAATTTATTTTGTAGACTTGGTCCCCTGACCAATGTAATTAGGAAACTGATATCTGAGTCTTGCCGCAGGACCCACAACCCAAGTCGGCCGTTGTACTCTTCGTGTAAATGAGGAATATGCAGAGGAGAATTAATGCCTGGATTTTGTGGTACTTCTCCATTAATGAATGAGAATATGTGTTGCTAAACATTTATACTTGCATAGTTATGGTGGCATTACTATTATTTCATGATTTATGTTGTCGGCTGTCGCATATGTGGTTAATTGCAGGAGATCTTTAGTATCACCTAGTTTTTAGAAATGTATCTATGACTCACTAGTCATTAATTAATTCTTGCACCAGCACCTTAGTTCGTTCGGGAAAATTCTTGTATAGACCTGGTCTATGGGATTTTCATAGACCTTGTGGTGGTAAATAAGCCACATCATACATTTTGATGATGTCGTGTTCTCAAAATGTATGATATGGCTTATTTACCACCACAAGGTCTATAAAAATCTCATACACCAGGTCTATGCAAGAATATTCCGTTCGACATTGCTATTCATATCAATTTACATAATTGTGCTTTCCATAATTAATTAAGTCATTAGATTACTTACATACAATAAAATATGTAGACCTTTCAATTGGGAACCGTAATGTGCAATTGCCCATTTATCATTCTTCAAATTGCATTAATAGATGTCTTATCTCATAAATCTCACCATGAACACTAGCACATGTTACAATTACTTAGACAAATAAAGATTGAAGTAAAAATGCTAATCAGTTCGGCGGCACTACTATCAGGGGAAACCACAAAAGACTTGATTATTTTAAACCTAGGTAATGCTTTGGCGGCTTTTAATTTCCTTCTTTTTATAAAATTACAATATTATCCCTATAATTTATAAGTTTACACTTTGATTATTTTGCTAATGAAAATAATCTCTAAACTTATACATACATTAATTATTAATAACAATATGTATAAAACTAATTTTAGCCTATTATGCAAAGTTAATATAGGGTTATTACAAAAATGGTTGTAGTCTTCCGACTCTTTTCACCTTTGTTGCACGCGCGACCAATTTTATAAAGGGAAAATTGCAACTTTAGCATTGTAATTATAATTCACTTGTGCTTTAGCTAGCTATCTAATACTATTATTTTTCTGACAACTTTAGTCCCAAATCCTCAAATTGAGGTGACATATTGACATGTACTATGAGATGATGAGCTGAAATTACGAGTTTCGGGAGAACGAAAATGGTAGAAAAAATAATTACATGATTTAATTAAATATTCGAAAGGAACCAAGAAGCATTAGTTATAAGACTAATATTCTAATTACTCTAAATATATAATTTCCCCTTAAATCTAAAATTAGAAGATTTTTGATAATGTAGTTTGAGTTTTTCACACATAATATATACAAGTACGCTTTGGTTGCAGGCTCTAATTTGGTTTCCGCCAATGATTCTATTTCTAATTCTATGGCACTCATGTAATGTATTTTTTATTTTTATTTGTTGGCCAAAAAATAACATAAATAATAATTAGGAAGCATGTATTTGAGATCTCTCAAATCATATTAATTTACTGCTCCATTATCCTCATCTGTAAGCGCTAGCTAGCTTAGCTAGGAACAAAATCAAATTATTGGGTTGAGGAAGATAACGCACGTACCCACTCACCTCGTTTTTCAATTGAACATAATTCGATATGTATGTAGAGATTTGTGGAGATTAAATGATTAATTAAATTCCAAAATGCCTGTATTTGGATTTGGATTTGGATTTGGATTTTTCATCGAAACATGATACAAACCCATGGCAGTTATACCATACGATTTCGAACCAAAATCAGGAGAAAATATAGGGCTTATGAACAAAATTAACGTCCCCGAAATTGTGAATCGCCGGAAAATTTGAGAAAGGTAACATTAGTCGACCCGGTGGTTCAAGGAGCATCAATCAAAATATGAGGAAGATATGAAGAGTTTGGGCCGCTCGTTTGAGGGAGCCCATTTAGCCAAGTGGGACTTACAAGATCTGTTTGTTCGAGAGCCCATGGAGCACAACCCCAAAAGTAGGGCTGTTGATGGGTCGGATTAGACATGACCCGATTTGGACTCTACTCTGTCGTATCTTAATCTTACTCGAATCTAAAAATTTCAAGCCTACAAAGACTTTTCTGAATTTTATCAGATACTTGGGGCTTGTTTGTTTGGCGTTTTTAAAAAGAATTTCGTGCTTGGAAAATGTCAAATAAATATGGTTTCTACTTTCTGAAATAAATTTTTCATCTTTCAATTTTATCAAACTGCTCTCTCAAAAGTCAAATAAACAACAATTTATCTCACATAACAAACATGATTTGACATTAAGTCTTACACATCTTACACCTACAATCTAACTCTTCCAAAACAACCTATACCTATTTTTTTCTCAAACCACTCTCTCAAAACTCAAACAGACAATATTACGCAAATCGAAACTATTTCACAAACCTCCCATAATCTCCAAAACTACATTCTCAAACACCAAACAAACATGCCCTTGATCTTTTATGTATCAAGCACTTCCTACTTTTAAATCAATTTTGTTTTTCTAAAACAAGTTTACTAACATAATAATTAAATTTAATTTCACTCAGGTGTTCAAATTTTCTTAACAAATATTCATATTTAATATATTAAGTATTAAATCATGAATGAATTCTTAATTAATGTATTTTTAAATTGATGGTACAATATTTTTAATATTAATTATCAGGGTAAAAGAAAAAATTGATTCTATAACTTATGTTTGTTGACAAGTTTGCTCCTTTTTGAAGTTTTAGAGTGTATGATTGATCAATAATTTGCTCCCTTAAATAATTCATAATTTATCGATCATTTTTAGACATTTAAAATAAAGTTCATGTTCTATGTTTTCATGATAATCATTTTCTACCCCATAAGTCAGAAAACTTAAGCAAAATTGACACTTTTTTTTAAAAAAAAAAATTATGTTCCAAAATCGTAATTATAATTTATTTATTTTTCCGAAATCATGATTAGGAAGAGTAGAAAAAAATTGTCTCAAAATTAGATTAAAAAGAGCAGAAATTTTTGTTCCAAAATCATGACCCATATTATTTTTTATTCTGTAAAAATCATGATCAATTTCTTCAATTCACTTTTATAAGCCCGTTAGAAGTTCATTCCCTCAATTGGGCCATAAAACATATGTGTACATAAATAATTTCTATTTATTGTTAGATACAAATCTTCAACCTAGGATTGAATTAGATCTACACTCGATTCACGTATGCGTCCCTAAGATAACACTCAATCAAATGATTAATTTATAAAATATTTTTAAATACTGAGTATTTGACAAAAATATAAAATGAATTTGCCCTCTATATCACAAGTACATTAAAGGCATTAAAACGCCATAACTAAGTGGTTGTGTGTCCCACTTTTCATGAAGTATTAATTGCTTTCTGAAAAGTCAAACAATTTTTTTCATAAATAAAATTATTCTCTCTTTATTTGAAAAATAATATCATTGTAAAAGAAATTCTCTTTTCGTTAAAAATACCTAAAGAACATGATGTAAAATACCTCTTAAACTATATATCATACATAATAAATATGATTTTGTCATAAAATAACATATCTCTTACACTATTTCTCTTCTTATCATAATCTCTAAACCTACCCAATTAAAAAACTTATACCTACTTTTATTTAATCTAAAAAATTCAAACAAACAACATTAATAATTTTAATTTTCGAAAACGGGAGACATACCCAATTTTCTAATTACTCTTTGAGATGAAAAATTAATGAGTGTAAACCAAATGAAAGGTAAAACTATATAATTACACCAGTTCTCCAAAAAAAATGTGTTTTGTGTATTATTTTATAAAATTGCAACTCAATAATGAAAAATACTCAAAAATAGTTTATTCCAGAAAATTAGGAAAAACAAAAGAACACTGAAAACAAGTGGAGCGCACCGGGGTTTTAATGGGCTTCCACACCAGATTGGGCCTGTTCTTAACTGATGATGAAATTAATTTGCAGAGCCCATTCAGATTTAAACAATCCATTTTAGCGAACGAATTTTGATGCCACAAAATTGCCCATGTAGTCCTTGAGATTTAAGTTTACATGATTTTGATTATCAAAAATGTATTTTATAATGGAATAAATGGCAATTTAACCTCCCTGTCATCCTTTAATAATTTAAAAAAGAGATTTATTCCCTTATCTTTTGCCCCCAGGGCATATCTCCAACTGGTCGACCAATAATCCATAAGGCTTGCTCCAGCGGTAAGGGTGGGGGTTCGAATCCCATCTGGAACTTGGATGGAAGCATTTCTATGGGTCTATCTAAGGGTCATTTGTGGTGAAGACTCCTTTGTGCGCAGAGTGTACAGCAGTATGGTGGGAACCCGGGGCTTGGTGGAGGCACATCCTGCGATTTACATCCTTCAGGATTCTAGGGCAAGGGTTCTGAGGGTCCAGGATTAGTCGAGTGTAAGCTTGTACACCTGGGTTATCAAAAAAAAAAAAAAAAAAATTTTAAAAAAGAGTTTTTATTCTCCTGTAAAAAAAATTAAAGGATTAATTTATCCCCTTTCATTGTAAAGTAACTCATTCGCTCAAATTTGAATATTGGTAACTCACTCATCCAAAATTAAATGAAGGATAAAAAGAATTAAATGAAAAGATAAAATTACATTTAAGAAGTACAACGGTAAACTGATCCATATAAAATAACATTCAGGATAAACTGATACACATAAAATAAACAAGAAAATAAACTAATACAAATAAAATGATCATGTAGAAGAGGTAAACAGACTCCCATATGACATATAATTAGGATATATTGTACCACTTAAGGGAGCACATGAGGATTAATTTATTTATATAAGTAACCCACATATAGGTGCAACCGGCTTATAAATATATAATAATATAGGGATGAATATGCAATAACAGTATAGCACGGTTGAAAACATGAATTTGAGTCTCTAAGTCTCCAAACACAACATCCATTATATAATTATTTAAACAAAGATAGTACTAAAATTCCACGGCATCATAATTTTCTCCGGGACAAGGATTTTTTGACTTTATTTCTATTTTGGTTGTTTTATCCAGTTCCTAAATAATAAAATATATGCATTTGTCCCTCGTTCTATCTCGTGCATGCAGCATATCATAAAGAAATACACCCCTACCCACATGATTGCCAAAAATTATACTTTCAGTACCTTGATATAATATCGTAAGAATTCTTGTGTATTCTTGGGAACTTGTCAAGGTACCTTGATATATATTAAAAATTGTATATGTGCGAAACTTTTCTCTATTATATCTAGATCTATTATATAAAATTATAATCTTTATTAAATATTCAACACAAATCATTATGTTTGCGTGTCCAATTTCGATAACTTTTTTATGGTTAAATAACTTAATTATTTTTGTTTAGCTTCTCAATAATAATATATATAAAATAATCCGTGTCAATAGATATATTAATAATTAAGGTATAATATTGAGAGTAATATGATAATTGATTTAAAAACTAAAGTGTTAATGTCTTTAATAGAGAAAACGAGAATTTGCCTGAAAGTTTGATAGCACAATGAATTTCTTAAGAATAAACATGATAAAGAGAAATTTTATACAAGCTTCGCATAACATAACATAACATGCACTATATGCACTATTTTACAAATGCAAAAGCCTTAATATAATTAGACCGATGAAAACAAAAACAAAAAAAGCTTAACAATAATCACTACAAGAAAAATGAATTTTAGTGATAAAATATTAAGTGACATTGTTGAAATGTCACTTTTTGCATATATTTAGTGATAAAAATATTAGCTTTGTCACAATAACAATAATGACAAGTGCAATATTGATAAAATATATTTTTAAGTTGTCACTAATAATCATTAGTGACAAGTGTATGGAACTTAAGTTGTCACTATTGACAATTATTGACACCCTTTCAGTGACAACCTAGTGACACTATAATTTAGCGACAACTTTTTAATTGTCGCTTTTGGAGTATCACTAAATGTCAATAATGACAATTTTTAAATATTTTTTGTTGCTAGTATGCTAGTGATCACGATATTTAAGTTCGTGTCACTTTATTATTTACTATTATGTCACTTAAATTTAAATTTTTTGTAGTGAATTGGGTACCAAGAGTGATATTATCCTGTTTCCCCAATTGTGGATTGTACGTACTCATATAACAATAAATAAATTGGCTCGATTCTCACACGGTGATAGAAAAATGTTAAAATAAAATGAGGCGTATATATTAGTTACATGTTGGCTCGAGCTCCTTATAGAATTTGTCGTATATACCTTTTAGTATCATTGACAGGAAGACAGATAAAATCTAGCTAGATATATTATATATAGCTCTTCTTCAAATATATGAATTCTTCTTCTCAAATTAAATAATTAAGTAGTAATATATATAGATATATATATTTTTTTTATTATCTAGAAAATGTCTGACGACGAGGGTTCTTCAACCACCGAGGAACATCAGCAGGCGCTGCCGGAGATTGAAGCGAGAGTGACCGACAACCTTATTCTTCTCAAAGTACACTGTGTCAAACATAAAGGAGTTATTGCAAATTTACTTAACCAAGTTGAGAAGCTCAATTTAATTGTTGTCAACACGAATGTCACACCCTTCGGAGATGTGGCCCTTCACATTACCATTATTGCAGAGGTAACTCCTAATTAATTTAATTAGTTATTATACAATTAAGGAAGCTTAATTAATTTCCAAAACGTAATTAAGTAGTCCATCTAATTAGTTAATTAATTAATTTCCTTTTTCCCTTTTCCTTTTTGGGTAGATGGAGAAGGAATTCAGATCGACGGTGAAAGAAATAGTGGCAGCTCTTCGCACAGTTCTCGGACCATAAGCTCGATCGATCAAAGTACGTTCTTATTAATTATTAGGAAAAAGTGTGAGCACATGTTTGATAATTATTAAGAAAAAAAAGAGATAGTGAGCTTAATTATTTAGGAGCTTCTAAATTATTATCTGTAGGTTATGTCAATTCGTTAGAGAATTTTCTACCATTCGTATCTCAATCTTATCAGTCCATAATGGTTGAAATTGGAAATATATATGTGAATTATATTTGTTTTTTAATTTGTTCTGCCACACATAATTTATTAATCCTAGTATGCATATGCGCCGTTTAATTACTAATTGTATTAAGAACCCAGAGCTAAATGCAAAAATAATACCTCTAATTGACAAAAATCCCCTATGTTATTTTTATTAGCAAATAATATCTATCATGTGTTTTTCTATTAGCAAAAAAATCTCATTCAAAATTTCTTCATAATTAACAAATGGACTTTTGACCAATTTTTAGGTTAATAAGGGTGTATTCGCATTTTATGGTGGAGGTTTTTGCTAATAAAAAAATAACATATGGAGTTTTTTTCACTAATAAAAATAATACAGGGGTGTTCTGCTAATTAAACAAAACATAGGAAGTATTTTTGCGTTTCACTCTAAGAATCCACTATAAACATTTTTCACCCACAAGTTTGGTTTTGTATGACAAATTGACAACATTTACCAGATGCAAGGATATTTTGAATTTCGGTGAGCAGTGAGGAAGAGTGTGTGTGTGTGCAGGGCACGTGATGGGGGCTAACTTTGCTGCCACATCATAATCTGGCCATCCTAGTTGGCATTCTTATCATTTAAATAAATTTCCAATTTAAGATGTTATGCGGGCCCGCACATGATTTAACTGGGGAAACCGTGAAGTTCGGGTTCAATTAATAATAGTTGCAAGTTGCAACACGTATCTGGAAGCCTCATTCATTCTTTTATAAGGGACTAATTAAATTGTCGGTCGGCAGGCTATAGTTACAAAACCAAATTTGTATTTTTCCCACTAGGCAATATAATTAGGTAGCAGTATATTCGCTGGTAGGCCTAATTCATTGCTAAAAACAAGACTATAAGAAACAATGGAGAAAATAGTTTTATAGTCGATCCAAACAACCGCCCGTGGAGCCTATCTCCTCCACTTCCCCAGTTATGCTCGACTTCCTCGGCTGCCAGTATTTCCACTGGGAATTTGCATGTCCCGACAGAAGGATCGTCCACGACCACTTTCCCCAACCCCTTAAAGTCGCATTCATTTACTCCGTTCACCCTCTGTTTCTTAACCTGAAAATACCTGTTGAAGGCGTATGACACGTTTTGTTGGGAATCTAGGTGGCTACATGAGCCCCCTGGAGCGAGGCTCGTGCAGTCTGCTTCCATGCATGCATATTCAAATTCGGTCTTTAGCTTTGTCAAATTTCTAGAATCTCCGTTGAACACACACCACCGCTTAGGCATGCGTATGACACCCTTAGCGGTCGTAGGGTAGATATCACGTCCTTGTCCCGTAAAGTCGATCTTGTATTTAGGCTCTCCATCAAACCCATAAATCCCCCAATGTCGTTGGAATGCACCCTGATGGATAGGTGTCTTGTTTTCATCCGAAAGGGATTGGAGGTAAACATCGATGGATGATCCGGGTCGCTTTGGGGTTCCCTTGTTGCCTGCAATAACTGAATAAAATTTAGTTTTCTTATGACGTTTTGATTAATTAACTTCTAGAAATTTTTCAATAATTTTTTGTAAGACATAAAAAATATTGAATTGAATCTACTTAGTAGTTTCGCTTCAATTGACAAGAAAATATATATATATCCCTATAGAAAAGTATGAAAATATAGATCCATGCCTGCAATGGCGGGCAAGAAAGATTTATAAAATCTCTCTGCGTTTAATGTGTTGGCCTCAGGAAATCCATCCGTAGGCCAACCGATTTGCCCCACTACGACCTTCAAATTAGGAAATCCAGATCGATTTAATGCGCAAAGTAAAGAATCATATACAAAATCAAATACATTTGTGTACTTGAGCCCATTGTTGTCAATGATTGAGAAATTGGACTTGTTGTCGAGGAACGCAAATTCATGGTCCCAATCGTTCTCTGAGATGTAATGGATGGGAAATATGTTAATGAAGAATGGGGCATCACTATTGTTAAGAATGTGCAACGATGCAACGATTCTATCCTTCACTTCTGGGTTAAAATCCCCCTCGGAGGGCTTTTTTATACCCGGGAGCAAGACATCGGTGAAATGTGGAATGGTTACTTTTGTGTCCCCAAACCCATTTTCGACGAGGGCATCTCGTAGAAACCTCATTGAATCAACAACATTGTGGCTGTGGTTGCGATAATACCATGAAAATGGTTCATGTCCAACAAGAATGTACCTGCAGGCTAGCAAAAATTAATAAGGAAAAACCTTTCTAGCTATAACAAATTGATTATTTAAAATGTATTTTTGTATGACTATATATTTCAAGGTTTCAAAAACCAATGACACGGCATGTTTCTAAATTATCCAACATGTAAAATACAATTCAACACAATTTCATAATTTTAAATATTAAAAAACCCTATTAATTGATCCCACATATTCCCAAAATCCCAACATTGAAAATACATGCAAACATTGAAAATTACACATTTTCAAACACACAAAACGTCAATTGACCCTACTAGCTAGCTAGCTAGCTAGCTTGTTTTCTGAAGAACTACATGGAATGGAAGGCCCCGTCAACCACCTGCATTCCTATATATTTTTTCCATCCAAAACAACGAATCAATTAAATTATATCCAATTAAATTCAAGGCCATAAAAAATTAATAATATTGTTATTAAGTATATATGTGCGTACATGTCTTACTTGACTTTGACGTTGCCATTGATGTGACCGTAAATCTTTGTCCTCAACCAATATGCAGCCGTGCCAGGTTTCTTCACAAATTTGACGCTTTGATTAGGTATGGAAGCAGCGATTTCTACTTCCCCACCAACAAAAGCCTTCATTACATTATCGCTTGGGCTTGTAAGTTTTAATTGTCGGATATTGTTTTGTAATAACAAATCAACAACCATAGATGGGATCAATCTTTGCGACGTTTCTCGGCCCCAATTCATGCCGATTAAGCCTCCCTCCACCGCTATTGTCATTGATAATATCAACATCAACATTAATATTGGGAATTGCTTTTTCATTGTTAATTAAGTTAATTAATTAATTTGAAATGACGATCACAAAATTAAGATTTTAATTTTGTTTCTTGGCAAAATTGAGAGATGATTTATCAAAGGTTTTTGTGGGGTTGTGGCCACGAGGAATCGTGGAAATTAAATGTTTTGGCCTGTAGAGTAGAGGGCTAAAGAAAATTCTTGCAACCTAGATTAATATTTATATATGTAGGTTCTGGATAAAGATGAAAAATCAGGACCTATAAAGTTAACCATCTATTTAGGGAAAAATGGTAATGAAATTCAAAAACACACCCCCTATTTATTTTTATCGTCAGACAATCATTTTTATTATTTTATTAGCCAAAAACCCCTAATGTATATAAATAAAACACAATTACCCCCTCCAAGTCCGTATATAGTGTGCTTTTTACTTACTTTAAGTGCAAGTACCCTTGATCATTTATAGTGGACATAACAAAAATACTCCTATATAAATGTTATTTGTCATTTAGATTAAAATAAGAGAATATCATTTTTCACTTAAAAAATATGGCAATGACCCACTGTAAACTTTAAAAATTGATAACAAATCCTTCCCCTCATTTTCTTAAATAATAGCAATAACTCCCAGTGATGAACTCTTAATTTCAAATGGATACAATAAACTAATAAAATGGTAAAATAGGAGTTTTTGCCACCAAAATATTAACACATGAAAAAATTCTCTAATAAGATAACATGTAAAGTTTTCTGTCAATTAAAAATAACTCAGTAGATATTTTTGCAATTTGCTCAAAAAATAGTTATTTGATGTTAACTTTGAAAATAAAAATGACCAACGGAACCTTCATCTTTAGTGAAACTTTTTCTTTCAGTGGATTTTGAATAATTAAATGTTTTAAAATCAATATGGATTTTTGAAACTATTTAATAAGTTGTTGTATTATATAAAGTAATTTAATATAATGTCCTAGTGGAGGGTATTTGATTTTGGCTCATATACCCCCTCCATTTTTTTTTAATTGTCGCTTTGGGTTGGTGCACACAAATTAAGGAATGCAATAACTAATCACCTTTTCAAAGCAAAAACCCAAAAATACCCTTTTCACCATATGATTAGAACATTTATTATTCTCTCTCATCCTTTACTAAAAGAATCATTAAATAAGGGCAAAATTGAAAGAAATTACATTGATTTCCTAAAGCAACAAATAAAAGTAAACAAACAAAAGTTGCCAAAGCGACAATTAAAAAAAAACGGAGGGAGTAGTTAATTGGGAATTTTGAAATTAATCCTATCTGATTTTTCGGGTCGGGATTACCGTAAATAGATCACAAGTAAGAGCGTACTTCAATGTTTAAGTCTCAAAATGAATATTCAATCATCCATTTAGTACACGTAAGAATGTTATTTTTTTTTCATCTATTAGGTAAGATTGTTTTGATACATATAAAAGATCTCAAAATGGAATATCATTTTTGAATTTTAGTTAAATAAAGTTTTGTAATTAACTTAAATTGTATTTTACGATATCTATTAGATATCACCATTTAAAAAAAAATTAGATATCACCATTTAAAAAATAATTATTACGTACGATGTCAATATCCTCAATTATCGAATTTGATCCTCTTTATTTAACCTTTCAAACTGATGCAGCTTCTTCTTGTACGTTGTACTAATTGTAAACCTTAGGGTCATTGGTCATGAGCCTTCTTCCATCTGCTCACTCGTCTCTTTTTTGGTTGAAAAAAATTACTAGTAAAAGTAAAATTCTCATCCAACGTAAAAAAAAAAGGTAAAATGCTCAAATTTAACACTTTTCAAAGAAAGCTTTAACCAAACAAAATGTAGTAAAAATCTGACGTTCATATCTTCATCACTTCACAAACAATTAATCACAGATCATATCAGTACTTCTAAGATCATGTTAGGAGAATAATGAAGATAAATAAGGGTAGAAGATTCAAATATAGAGTGTTCTTCATCTTTTAAAATGAAACCAAGGCTTAACACCATAATTTTAAATGATCCCGAATTGAATTATTTTTATTCCTGCCAACTCAAATTAATTGGTTCCCTCTTAAATAGGGAAGAAGATAATTTTAAAATATTAATTTGTAATTCCCACCAATTAATGTGACTTAGATCTAGAAAATGCAATTGTCCCATAATAATTTACTTTAATACTTGAATTGACATTTAAGTAGTATGCAAAATATAGTGATCGATACTAATTATATATTAGGGAATTGCATTTTTTATATCAAACTTGTACCTCCTTTATACATTTGGTATCAACCCTTTAAAAAAGACATATTTAATATATAAATTGAATGATTTTTTGCACATTTTCTTTCTCCGTCAATCTACAAGGCCACATTTTGTGTTCTTTATATGAATGGAAAGCTCTTGACGAAGGATTTCTAATGGTATAAGTTTCAGTTCATGAAACGCAATAAATAATTCGTAGAAAATTAACAAAGTTTCGGTATATTAATTAAAATTAAATCAAATCTCATAATCTACAAGGAATCATGCCACGATAATTTTCAAATGTGATACAGGGCACGTAAGAATGTTATGGTAAAAAAATTGGAACATAATTTTAAACATACCTAAAAGCTCAAGAAAATGTAAAAAAAAATCCTTAATTACATTCTGATATTAAATGTGTCTTTTTCAAAGATTTGATACCAAATATATAAAGTAGGTAAACATTTAGTATGAATATGTAATTGATCACTCAATTATATATATATATAATATATTTCACTCCATCCACAATACTTTTATGATTTCCTTAAATGAATATTAATACTTAATAGATTATTAAAGCTAGTACTGATTAATTTCCTAGACAAATTATAAGTCTGGTTGGAAAGGAACACCTGTTGGTGAGAGCCATCCAACTCCACTGATAAATGATCTCACTGTAAACTTATTTGCTTCATCAGGGGAGACACTGGTCCTCACACCTTTCCAATTAACTCGATTTCCGGTAAATGCTCCAGGACCCCTATTGTTATATTCAGCATAATATATGGTATCGGGCGGGGGAATATTGTCGATCCAACGCGTCCATCCTTGTGGATCAATCAAGCTTCCCAAAAAGCATTCCATGAAAATAGTTGTGGAGTAATCTTTCCATGGTCTACCCAAATACGTTCTTACACCTGCAAGATTCTCTGACGGGGAAACATCACAGTTTTGTATTGAGATTCCCGAACTACCTGTTAAGCCCGATTTTCCTTGAGCAGTTATCACGTTTGACTGCCCGGGTAAAGGTCTCTTGACAAGTATGCTGGAATTTTGAATGACCACTGACGAGTCTCCAAATATGATATCTATTGTTCCATATATTTTGCAATCGCGGTAAAATTGTCGCATGGAATGCGTATATAGAGTATCTTGATATCCGTCTATCCAGCATCTATAGAAAACTGACTGATCAGCGGTTGACAACAATGCCACAGCTTGACCCTTGGCTGGCCCTGCAGTGTTTTGAAATCCTATGTCTCGACCAATGAATCCCTTACCTTGAACAGCTGCAGCATGCGCGCATGTATAAATTAAATAATATTCAGATTGATATATTATATAAAAGTTAATCTAGGAACAAGAATACATAACAATCAAACAACATATTACCAAAAGTAGCAGTTGAAAAAGTACCAACTCCCGATGCACCATTGAGATTGCCGGAAACAATTGTGTTGTGCATTCCATCACCATACATCATCACATTCCATTTGGTTGGGTCAACTTTTACGTTTTCATAGTAGACTCCCTTCTTCACGTAAATAACAAATCTCGTATTACTATTTTGAGGGACAACTTTGAGAGCAGCACTTATTGTTTTAAAATTGCCGGTTCCATCTGCTGCCACAACAACATTGGGCTTCACCGTTTGTTTAGAATCTTCGAGAAGTATCATATCGTTAGAGGAAAACCAAGTGGGTTGCAAGTCACTTCCAAATTTTCTAGAACCAACTCTTTTGCGCTTGTCATGTGTACGAATATAGTCATCAATTTTGAATATGATGGCAAGACTATTCCGAACAAGTCTAGTAGAGTTATTCAAATTTTCAATGACAACCTTTTTTACTTCATATGGTGCAATATCAAAGCCATCTATGCAAGTTTCTAAGTCTGTTCCTGCACCATATATCCATGTTTTCAAATTTTCTCGAGTTTCAAATGTAGTTAGATTAGCATAGTTATCTTTAGGTAAGGACCAATTAAGATTATACAATGCCAAGTCGAGGAGAACACGACAACTTTCCTGTGCTGATTGAAGGTTTATGATCTCTTTGAGATTCTTAAAGGTTTTAGATATTTTTCCATTTTCAGCAAAGTCTTTAGACACTCTTGTGAGCTCATCGATTGAGATTTGGACAGAGAGTTCGAAAATAATTTGTGAATCATAGTTAATGGTTTGGTTAACTAGAGGAGCAAGGTTGTCATAACATGTATTTGGGTATGGTGTCACGCCACAAAGATCTTTAAGTGAAGAGGAAAAAGGTGTGATTTGAGAAATAGCAAAAGCATTTAGATTAAGCACAACAAACACAATAAATTTCATGAAACATTTGAGCAAATTCATGTTGATCATGAGAGAAGTTGATTTTCTTAATTATTGTTGTTACTTATATATACCTTGAATGTTATAAATGATTTTATCTTATAAAGCTGCCTATGCTTATAAACATGAAAGATGTTATAAATGTCAAATTCATAGTTTAGATAATGATACAGTAGCTTTGAAGTCTAATTATATATTCATGGAACTTTAGAAAATGGAAAATAAATGTTAGGCTATGACAATTTCTTTCTTATAAGTTAATAGCGTAAATTCATTTTATCAAT
The DNA here is from genome assembly GCA_003313485.2 of Penstemon barbatus. Classification (NCBI taxonomy): domain Eukaryota; kingdom Viridiplantae; phylum Streptophyta; class Magnoliopsida; order Lamiales; family Plantaginaceae; genus Penstemon; species Penstemon barbatus. Next base: position 11,915,464 of record CM064878.1, read on the forward strand.
CAAATGTTTTTGGAATTAAGGTAAGTCAAATGCGATTGTGTGTCAAGTGCAGCTAGTAATATATATACTATATAGAATCATGAAATGCAAAACTGCTTTGCCTGAAAAAATAAACTTGAGTAAATTTTATTAACAATAACCCTCCTATATATTATATTAGTAAAAAAATATTTTTCAAGCCAAAATAACATTTATCCCCCAACTAATTAAAGTATGCAAAAATACCCATTGTAACCAAAAAGACATTTAGTAACCCATATTCATATAAGAAATTAACAAAAATCTCTGTATGATTTATGAAGAAATTTAATTTTTTTTTCTAATAAAAAAGAACACGTGAGAATTTTTGCTAGTAAAAAAAATAGAATTTTTAATATAGATAGACAAAGTAGAAAGGGTCGGGTGTTTTTGCATTAGCTCTAATCTATAAGAAAAAGTCATCATGCATTTTAATATTCAAATGTAGCGTATAAAACAAAATTTAACAAATACTCTGTATATAAATGGCTAATCAAATGGCCTACATATAAATATCTGAAAATCTGACAACCAGGGACGGATCCCTTTGGGGACTGGGGGGGTCATGGTACCCCTAGAAAAATTCGATGAAGTATTATTAGTAGTATTCGTAGCAAAAACTAATAAAATATCTTCACTTGATCACGTTATTAAGATATGTATTTGTTAAGCCAAGGTCCCGTGTTCAATCCTTGACAACGACATTTTTTATTTTAGTATGACTATCCTCTAGGTTAGATGTGAATTCTAAAGTTATGTGTGTTTTTTTCCCCCTTTTAATAGTTCAATTTTATTTTGCAATATTTTCGCTTATTGAATACCTTAACTTTGTATATATATTTTTAAGCACAATTTTTTATCCTTCAAATTACACTATTTTATGAGTTGCGAATGGTAAATCTTAGGTGTTCAAATTATAGAGTTGTGAAGCTAAAGTATCTAAATTTTGTTAATGGAACGCTTGGGCTTAAAGTTTTCTAGTCGTAATTTATTTTTATGCTTAATTAGCTAGTTCTCAGATAGACGATTTTTAATCAAACAAACATCGTCAACCATAGTTGAAACGATATTATTTTTATGATATATATTTATGTTTCTACGTTTGTGGATAATAATATGACTTAATCTTGACATAATTTTTTTTATCACTTTATCAGAATAACAATAAAAATATTAAGTATATTACCAAAAAAAATCTCACCCCTTAATAAAAATCGTATATCTCCACTAGACTACTGTATAAATTTTGCCCCCCCGACACAAAGGGTCTAGGTCCGTCCCTGCTGACAACTGCACACATCACCTCAGAGATAATGCATGTTTTGTTAAAGTAAGACTTCAATATAATTAAATGATGAAGAAAAGATCATTTAATGAATCAATTAGTGTTGAATGTTGATAATCTAGACAACATAAATGTTTGAATTGTCTAGAGACAAGAAGCGCCCACCGAAGAGACGAAGGGCGGATCAGCAGCCAAGTGAAGCCTCCTTCCTTACTTTCCAAACACCTTGTCCAAACAAAGGGAAGCCCATTGCTGTCTTAATTTTCCAGTTTAAATTAATGTTTTCAAAATTGGATCGGATTGGATTGGATCGGATTGGTCGATCCGATAGATTTACCAGTTAATCGGAGAGAGATCTGATAGATAGTGTTTATTGGATAGAATCTCCATATATTATTACTCTCTCCCGTTTTTCGTATTTGTCGCTTTGGAGGATTGCACATGAATTAAAGAATGTCAAAAACAGTCAATTTTTTTAAGCCAAAAATCTAAAATACCCTTTTAGTCAAATAATCTTAACATTAATGACAAGTATTAGTTAGAAGGGTAAAACTAGTAAAATAACATTAATTTTATATTGAAATCCTAAAGCGACAAATAAAAGTAAAAAAAAAATTAATGCCAAAGCGACAAATAAAAAAAAGGGAGAAAGTAATTTTTTAGCACGAAATTTGTCATCCGAGCAAATATTCGCAGCCTATATTCAATAAACGGGAAATTTCGTGTCAAATATTAGATAGTATAAAGGAAATTTTATACAATAAAAAATTCATAAGATAATTTCATACAAGTTACACACATTAGAGTATCTTGCATTTTTCCCTCATTTCTTTTCCAAACAAATAAATTATGTATGCAGGGCATTTCTCTTCCTCTGCAACTTCTTGAAGATTGAACTAACAGAAAAAATTACAAAATTTTACTTTAGTTTTTCATAAGTAAATTAACTATATAAACGATTAAAGAAGAGATTAACTGACGACAATAGTGCATCAATTTTTGCCAAGTCATGTTGATTTTTGTCCCCTAATTTCCATTTCACCTCAGATCATGGTTACACTTTGAACTTGTCAACTCATCAAATTAATTAAAGCCCATTTAATTTGTTGCGTGTGCACTTAATTGTCCATTTTAAAGACAAAACTTGTCTTTTTATTCACTTGGCCCTGTGGTGAAACTGCAATGAGAAATTCTTCAATGGATGTGAAAATTAGAAAAAGGAAGGACTTTATCATCAACCGAACGTTAGGCAAGAGCTAGCATAACAAAAAGATAAAATATAAAGATTCGTTATTCAATGGATGTGAAAATCAGATAAATTTTGTTATAAAAATTGTCATTCAACAAAGTTTCGTTATTCTATCAGATTTAAGTTTTACCCTCACTAATTACTCAATTAAATATAAAGATAAAAAAAATAAAAATATAGTATATATTTGGGGTACAGTACAAGACATGTGTTTTAAGGCCTACTTTTCCACCTGTAGGTTACTATAAAGTCGGTCATGATCATGTTCTAGATAAAGCTCCAGACGAATCTAAAATTTGGACACTATGGCCCCGTTTGGATTGATTTTGGCTCTGTTTCGTCCTGTTTCGGTGTTTCAAATTAGTTTGGGTGATTTTGGCGAAACATTTGAAATATGATTTGGATTGGTTTTGGTTGGAATATTGAGTTGGTAAAATATTAATAAAATAATAGATAGTGGGTTTTGAAAATATGAGATATGATTTGAATTGATATATTTTGAATGTTGGGGTTTGAAGGAGAAAAATGATGACATGTCACATCAATGACTTTAGTAATTGATATATAGTATTGTAATGGTTGAGATGATTATTATAATGATATTATTGTAATAATAGTAATGATTTGGATGATTAATGATATTATAATATATGTAAATTAATTATTCAATAAATATTTTTTAGTTCATAATTTATGAGAAACTGAAAAAATAATTACGTTAATCGGTTAATTGGTTGGTCAAATTACATTACTTTATGGTTGAATTGAGATAATGTTTTAGATGCATGATATTTAATTTTAAATGATTTTTTTTTTCTGAATAACATTGATATATATACATTCTATATTTATATACTTAACTATATAATATTATTAACATAAGAAAAGAAATAAGGAAGTTGCCATAAATATAGATATATAATAATAATATAAAAATATTTAATGGCAGCCGCAACTTTTTAGTTGCAGTAATGCAGTCTGACTCAAGTCAGACTTTGTTGGGTGTATTTCATAAGCTCCAAACATATGTTTCGTCCAATTTTTGGGCCAAACGCTAAACAAATAATGTTTGGCCTGTTTAGCTTTGGACGAAACTCAGCGAGAATTGATCCAAACAGGGCCTATGTGTAAAAACTTTGTATATTAGTATTATTTTCTATATTTGAAACAACAATGCAATTTTTTTTAATAATATTTTCATATTATAAGGTCTCTCATATATTTTTAATATTTTTATAAAAGTATGATTATATATTTACTTAATCTTTCTTATGAGATAGTTAACGCAAGCTATTACAGATGGAGTACTTTAATATTATTCCATCCGGTTTATATTAATTGGCACATTTATCAAATTTTTATGTTTCATATTAATTGGCACATTTGGGTTCCAATATAATATTTTTTTCAATTCTGCCCGTCTCTTATATCTAGGTTGGATAGCTCAAGAGTCACTAATAAAAAATTAGGAAGGGTAGTATTGATATTTTATCATGTGAAAGTGATTAATTGTGAAATTTCTTAATCTATGTGAAAAGTAACAATGTATCAATTAATATAACCCGAGGGGAGTATTTAGTAACAAATTTATGTTAAATAGTAGAGTGTAACTTTTTAATCATCAAGGATCAATTAATAGCTATAATATTAATATATTAATTTTACAGCTAGCACACATACAATTATACGATCATAAGGGGATCTCAGAATATATGGACCTGTTTGGAACGATTTTTGCCCAAAAAATTTCTTCCACGAAACGGACCAAAAACGATCTCAATCGCTTTTGGCCCAAAAGGTCTACGAACGACCTGTTTATATAAAAGGTAAAGGTTTTTCTATAGTGTCTTGTATAATCATTATTAATTATATATAAATTCAAATTTTCATTACTAATATATTAATTTTTTAGTAACATGTAATAAACAAAATGTATACACCATGTAAACACCAACATAAGATTATTATTAATTATCTAAATAAAAAATACTACTTTTATCATCTCAACCATAAAAATATTAATTGTTATAATCAATCTCAATTGTTACACTATATAATATTATATCTTAATTCTATAAAATCTTTGATTTGACATCTGTCATAAATTTTTCACTCTCAAACATCAATATTCAAAACCATTCTAATTCATATCTCAATTTTTCAAAACCCACTATCAATTATTTTACTAATATTTCACCATCTCAATATTCCAATCAAAATAATTTCAAATCGTGAGTTAAATATTTCGTCAAAATCACCCAAATATTTTTGAAACATCGAAACAGAACGAAACAAAACCAAAGCCGATCCAAACAGGGCCCATATGTTCCTGAATTTCTCTACGACAGCGTACATTTATTGAAACGACATTATATTGATGTCACTAATTTTAAATGAGTAATTAAATATCACAACTACCCAGAATTTAATGTAAGAGATACATACATATATACCCGACTGAAAATGTACGTCTTTACTATATATATCTCCAAAAAGACCAAGCATATGATTAGTTTTATTTCGACCCGAAACAAATTGATCGGTCTATATATGAAACAGTTTTTTCTCTGGTTTACTTGGTTGGTTCAAGGTTTTGATCGTGTAGCTTTCGTACTTTGCCCTTTTGGCTTTGAATCTTAGTTACAGTCAGTACTACTTCATGTGTCTGTGTAGTCATATATTGGAGCAAGGAAATGGAAATTGATGATTAACGTTCATGCACCCTATCATGAAATTAGAATTCTGTCCTGGATTTATCAGCACGTTACTTGTCCATTTTATTTTATTTTTTCTTTAGGCCAAATCCAATGCTGGGGGCAATGGGGAAGGCTCCGGAGCTCCCGCTGTCCCCTGATTGGCGTCCGGGCCACTTGGCGTCTCCTAATTGACGCGCCCTCCCCCTCCCCCATTAATTGTTACCAGCCAAGCCTTATCCCCCAGAAATGAAGAATAATAATTTAAATATTAAGTTCACTACTAGAAAATTAAATATTAAGTGAAATGCCACTACTATAATTATTTAGAGTTCTTCGTTAGGATGAATTTTCTAAATATATTATTGACAATAATTGCAATTAAGTTGTCAAAATCAACATTTATCGTTGTATAAAAAGTGACACTAGAAATATTGTCAATAAATTATTGTTATAATATTTATTTATGTTTTTATTGATTTTTTAATGATTTAATGTCTTTTCAAGCGCGACATGTTATATGGAAACTTCTCCCAATTTGCTAGAATTTGAAAAATGGTGGAGAGGTGGAGTCGGGGAGGGAGTGGGGCGTTGGGTGGGGCAATCTAGGAGGGGTGTGGCGGTGGCTGGTTGGACTGAGCCACCCACTGCGGTCGGTGGCAAGTGGCGATGCCATCTGCCCTCTTTTCTTTTCTTTTTTGATTTTTTTGAATTTATTTTAGGGATGGAGAAGAGGGCTTTTGTGCAATTATTCAAGGTTCATATAATTTATATTGGTTAAAATTTTTTGTTAGGGTTATTTAAATATAAATTGGGCGCAATTCAATAAATAATTGGGAACCTGAATTCAGTTAATAATTTTATAAATTTTTATTTCAAGTGTTTATTAGATAATGAATAGATTGTTTTTTGAGAAACGATAATCATATCAATATTGTGAAATTAGAGACTTCAATCAACTAAAAATAAATAACTACCAAAAAGTACTAGTACTAAACTAGAATAATCCACAATAATGAATATATTGCTACTAAACACAATATGTGTTTTCATTAATTATCATCTAAGTCTTATCTTAAATACTTAAATTGAAATCAATAATTGATGCCAATGTTGAATTCCATAGAGTAACGTAAAATTTCTTTTCTTTAATGCCAATGTTAAATTTATTATAATAATAATAATTATTATTATTATTAATTTTATTGTAATGATTATTATTATTAAGAAATATGATAATTAGAATTAATTGAATTAGGAAGATTGAGTCACCGGAGATGACTATGAAAAGAGGACTGAAGAGGGGAATAGAAATTTAAGGTGAAGGTGTGGAGAGGGATCTCTGAAAAGATGGTGTTAATCACCACTTTGAGGATACTAATCCATTATATTAGATCAGATCAATCACATGTTGATTACAATAATTATTTCCATTGTGGTGTAACTAAAAGAGTCTCATTGACAATATAGTCATAATATATTGAAATAGTCGATTTTTTTTATTATGACATAACTAATTTATTTTCCTACTAAAAACATGTAATTAGGAAGGACAACTTTTGTTTTTTTGCTTGGTAATAATATTTTAACGTAATATTCTTGTAGTGATTACGAGCGACATAAATAAACCATTAAAATGAAAAAATGCTGAAAACATTAATTGATGAGGACTCCATGTCGCTATGAGGGCCCTAATTATGTTACGAATGAGTGACACAAATTTTGCAACATATATGCTTCAATACATGAATACGTACGGCCTTCTTCCGACATCATGCTATGCTATGCTATGCTATGAACCTCACCTTCAAATTACTATTTAATTAATGCATGTCTTTAAATAGCACATAAATCTCAACTGATTGACAATTTCAGAGCCACAGGTTTATTTCTTTAGATGGCTGTTTTGCCAACCAAACATCTTCTCCTGCTGATCCTTTTCTTCATGTACTTCATCTCAACCACTGCTCAAGGTAATTAATACAATGGAGTATATATTATATTTTTCTAATTAATTTCAGGTTATTATAATTGTCTACCGTTTATAAATTTAAAAAATTTCCCCATATTGATCATGCCACCAAAAAAAAAAAAAAAAGAAAAGAAAGGCACGGACATCACTAATTATATATTTAAGCAGGGTTTCACTGATAAAATAGCTAAGCAATATATCAATATTCTGTAACTATTTTGTTGTTAATGCGATGTTTATGTCGTCGCTGATTTTTTTTTTTTTTTTTTTTTTTAAGTGCAAGAGTTGGAGTCATGATTTTATGACTCATTTTTTTTATTGAATTTTAGAAATTTAAAACTATTTTCAGGTTTGATGATGCGCTATATATATATATATATATATATATATATTTTTTTTTTTCTTTATTATAGGAAGAAATCTAGGACGAATGGGGAGTACTTATAATCATCATGAATCTGCAAATGAGCAAAACCAGAACAATACGGTTGCAATAGAAGAGGCCGAGCTCCAATATTTGGCAGTCATGGATTACACCTCTCCGCGAAAGAAAACTCCGATTCATAACTAACTTGTATATAATTATATATATATATATATATATATATATATATATATATATATGTTGATGGTGATACTAAGATCAAGTGTGTTTTTCCAGAAGATTTACTATCAAATGTGAAAGTATTGTAAGATGTGGTATGAAAAGTGTATTCACGTTTAAATATAGGTTAAAATATTATAGTGAAAAATTTACATCATTTTGATCAAAAACATTAAAATATTTCAATTTTACAATAAATGAAAACGAAGATACTTAACACTCATTTTTATTTATTTATTAAGTTTTTTCATAATCTTTTCAAATTTCAATTTTTTTCAATTTTTTAATATTTAATTGACCAAACAAACACAAACAAAATTTGGGTCAATTTTCATAAAAACCTCAGTATTTACTAATTAAGAAAAGAAAAAAGTCGTGAAAGAATTAATTTGGCGGCGTGAATTATTGGGCCCAAAAATGTGAGAGTTGAGCCTGAAGCCCAACAGGCCCATGATCCATTCTTAAAATTGGGCTCAAATCCTAAATAGTTTCAACTCTAAACAAACCCTAATACAAAAAATCCTTCCTTATATATACACAGCCCCGTTTCTTTTCTTCTCCATTGCATTGCCAATTATCAGTTCTTCTCTGTTTCTATCCGTCTGCAGTTTGGTTACTTCGTTAGATCTCTGAGATTCGTCCTTTTTCGTACTCATAGATCTATCTGTATATAATTGAGATTCGTGTAAGTAGTTTCATGAAATTGAAAAGAAGGGACCTTCCGAATTTACCCCTTTAGCACAGCTTGAGGGATGAAGAAGTGTCCCTAAGATAAATTTTATCCATTCATCACTTTGTCAGCATTTACACTCAATTTTTTGCTGGCCATGCAGGGATGGAAAATTATTTTAATTATCAAATTTATTATGATTCAATTCATTGATTTTTATTTTTACTTTTATTTTTTGATGAGGGAGGGTCGGTGATGATAAATCCAAAGGCTTGTTTCTCAATACATTCGCAGTGGCCGCCTAAGAGCTTTCGCCTTTCGCCGGGCTTGAGAGTTTATGCTGCTTTTTTCCTTCCTTGGATGTCTGAGACTTTTCCCTTTTCTCAAATTGTTTCAACTTTCTCTTATTGTTTTTAGGAATTTTGTCAAGTTTTTAAACAAAAAAAAATTGAGACCCCAACTTTTCTGCAAAAACATAGGAGTATCAAATTTTTAACCTTACGGACACCATTAAAAATTATAGGATTGCAAAAGATCACCTTTTTCCTAAGATTGGACAATTGGCTGCGAAATCTTTTATTTTATAAAGTAATGAATATTTATGAGGCAATTAGATACGTCCTCTAATATTGTTAAATTTCGTTCAATTAGAATTATCTTGAAATTCAAAAGTAAAAATATTTCAGTTTTTTTACTAATATTATTTAGAAATCACCTTAATCTTTTGATTCAAATAATGTAATATATTTTGTTGTGAAAATTGTATTGATAATATTAATTTTTCAAATTTAGTTTACGTTGTATGTTTAAATATGCCTAAAGGTGATTTTTATAATTTATTATTGAATTTAGAACTTCAATGGTGATTAAAATGAATATATAATCGTTCCACGTATTTTGAATTGAATATGGTTTGTCTACACCATTGACAGCCTTAAGTTAAACTTGTTAATCTGAATTCAGGGTTCTTCATACGAGTCGTATCTAAATCAAAATGCTTAGGCTGCTTTTGGTTGGCCGAATAAAATAATCAGTCCAATTCATGTTTTGGGCCATTAAATTAATCAGCCCACTATTTAATCATATGTTCGGCATATTAATTTGGCCCAGACTATGAATTTAGCTCAATAATTAATCTCTTGTTCGGATGGCCCAATTACAAATATTGGACAATTTTACCCCTGGGCAGTCCTAAGATCCAGCCGTCCATCTAAATCAATCCTGACCATTGAGATTGGGGTATATGATGTGTTAATCAAACCCTCCTCCTTTCTAGGATAATATTCCCTGAAAACCTACAAAATTAGCGAATATTTGTAAGCTAACTTCAAACTAGCAGGGAAGAAAGGGAAGGGAAATCTAGTAAAAGAGCTGTTGAATGCATGAGGATATTTCTATTTATGAAAAAAGAAAAAGTGAAGAGTCTTGACCTCGAATTCTTGTTGATTTAATTTCACGGTCTGTTCCTTTTGAGAAAGAGAAGAAACTGTATTATACACTTCTACAATGTCGACAAGTATTTGCTAAAGAAAGAAAAATCAAAACATTTGAAACACACATTATCAAACACTTCACAGGCCAAGGTTATATAATCAATTGAAATTCGAAAGAATCCCATTTTCTTTGTGTCAATACCAACTAATAGGAACAATATGGTAGAATTTTCGCAGCAGAATAAATCCAGAAAAGACCTTGGGCAAAAATGGTGAAGTTTTACTAGAAATGTAACTAATTTGGGCAAAAATTGAACCAAAATAACTCCAAAGAATGGGTCTAAGTTACGCATAAAAAAATTGAAACAAAAAAAAACCTTACCTTGGAGAATTAAAATGGCCGAAAATGTTTCCCTCCCAAACCCGTAAGCTACACATGGGAAATGAGTTGAAAATTTGAGGTGGAGGAGATAACATAATTGATGGCACTTTTGTAAATATTGCTTGGTATTTTTGTTATTAATCGGGTACAGAGGGGCAATTTCGGGCATATCAATTTTAATTGGGCCATTATACTACAATCGGATGTCTAGAGGTTGAATTACAATCGGGTCACTAAGGCTGGCTGGCCCACAAATCGTTCTTAATTGGACGGGCAGCCCGTCGTTTAGTTGGTCCAACCGAACAAATTTTTACACAATCTGTCCAAATTAATTATGGCCCAATCAGTCCTAATTCACCCTAATAATGCCAACCGAACGCAGCCTTAGGTGTTAAAACTTTTATAAATATATCAATTATCCATTCAATTAAGGAAAAATATAAATAGGTTAGACAACATCGAAAATGGGAACACTCTATTACATAATTTTTATGGTAAAATATATTAAATACCCTTTAGAATAATTTAATTTTTTATTAGTGAATGGTGAATTGATAAATTTGGGAAAAAATACTTTAAACATTGAATTTAAAAATTTATTTGACATATCAAATTGTAATATTGAAGTTCTACAACTAGACTATATTTTTACAAACTTCAGGGCCAGTTTGTTTGGCGTTTCTTAAAAAAATTTCGTGTTTGGAAAATGCCAAATAAATATGTTTTCTATTTTCTGAAATATTTCTCAATTTTCTCAAACTATTCTTTCAAAACATAAACAAACAACAATTTTCTTATCTCTAAACAAAACATATACAAACTCTACTATGATTTGACATAAAGTAACCTATCTTTTACAAAATTTATCTCACAATAAACATGATTTGACATAAAGTCTTACACATCTTACATCTACAAATTTACTCTTCCAAAAAAATCTATATCTACTTTATTTCTCAAATCACTCTCTCAAAACCCAAACAAACAACATTACGCAAATCGAAACAAGCCCCAGTTTTATGATCATAGACCCTAATTTGTGATGAAATTATTCAATTCAATTATTACAATTTCAAATATACGCATTAATTTTTTGAGTAAGTAATGAAATTCGGTTTGAGTAGATTACAAGACAATATTGCAGTTAGAGTTTGTTCGCGGATATATACTTGACCCTTGCCTTGGCTGAGCTCAATTTTTGGTTTCTTTTACTCTCTAAACATCTAATTGTGGTGTGGGTGTGCTTTAAATCACTTATTTGAAGCAATCTTGATTGATGAATCTATATATAATAATGTCTGATGGATTGATCATTCTTGGTGCCTAGTTCCAAAATTTCATATTACTCCTGCTCTCCATTCTGCAACACACTACATACTTGCCTTTCTCGTTTCTCATTCCTATAAAATAATAATAAATCCAACAAACATTCTACTACTAATTATACGAAAAAGAGACATCTCAACTAAAACTGATAAATCATTTTTCTTTCCATTCTACCACGTCCTTACTGCTTTGACTGCGGATCATCAAACAACGGAGAAGAATAACAATCAGAAGATGAAGTGTTGTACTTCATTAATAATTCTTCCATGAAGCTGCTGTTGTTGTTAATGCTGTTGATTGAATTTCCAGCTTCTGCTTGCCTCTGCACATCATCTAGAGTCATCAGCCCTGACGTCGATGATTCTGATTTGCTTGAAGAGCTACTACCATTAATTACAGGCTCACCCAAATTATTATTATTATTATTATTATTATTATTAGCATTTAGATAAGAAGAGGACTGGTGGTGGAGCCTGACGTTCTCTGGGAAGTTGAGCTTGGCCTTGCTGCCTCTGAAGCCAAGTGCCGCCTGATCGTATGCCCTGGCAGCATCCTCTGCGGTGTCAAAGGTGCCGAGCCAAACTCTGGCAGCCTTGAATGGATCCCGTATCTCGGCAGCCCATTTTCCCCAAGGCCTCTGCCTCACGCCTCTATACCTTCTTGGTGCTACAACTCCTGACGATGATGCTATTGGTGGTTCAGGAGATGTGCTAATACTGTAGGTGTAAACTGCTTCTTCTGTTGATGCTATGATGCTTGATGAAGTTGTACCTTCTGCATCCATTTTCCATACCATTTTACACACACATATATATGTATATATATATATATAATGGATGGATTAATTAGCTGCTGCTAATTACATATATATCAAACTATTTTTTTTATGTACCTGATGCTCCCATATTGATAGAAGTTGTTCCAATGGAAAAATCACTGGCCATTGATTCAGAAAGCGTCTCATGGTCACGTTCCCTCTTATGACATGCGGACGGAGAAGAAGAAGAACCATCGACACCAGTTCCAGCTGCGACCACGGCGTCTTCAGTTGTCACACCTCCCGCCACCACATGAGCCAGAGCCGACACCATGGCAGACATCTCTTCTTCCCTGTTAAGCCTAGGAAACATAGGTGAAATCAACTCCAACAACTCATTTCTCTCAGACTCTGTGCTTTCACATCTTTTTCTAGGATCCTTTTCGTCTCTTGCATTCGCCATCTTGAACACGCACATGTAAAACGATCCAAATAATAGGAAGAGGAAAAAAAAAAGATTGGAAAATACTCGAGGAGATATTGTTAAAGATAGGGTAGTCTTGTTAGCACGGTCTTTTGAGATTCAACCCTTGGTCGCTTTAATTTGAAGATAAAATAAGATATTATGAAGTATTTACTATATATAGAAAGAGTACCTATATATAGCTATTGATATGGTTGGCTAATAAAGTATATATATATATGTAATAGAGTAGAACAAGAAAAATGGTCATTTAATTCAAGAAAGTTGACATGAACCAGTTGTCGACCTCAAAAAAGTGGTTCTTGTTCATTGTTTTGGTTGGTTTCTTAGTTGGTTTATGTTGGGGTTGAGGAGTGGAGACAGCAAATTAAATTGAGGAGGTGCGTTTGTGTGAATTCACACTATAGCTAAAAAGGATTGAAGCATCTCTAATCTAGCGGATAGGATTGAAAGTAGAAACCCAACACACGCTTTTGATTTCATTAGTCGGCTGTGAATTAAAATTGCAGACCCGACAACATGATACATATATATATGTCGACCGCACGTGATTAATTAATCATATACTAGTAACTAAGAAGATGGAGGTGAATTATTATAAGTTTTGTTAGCTGTTTGTTTAACAAAGCCTTATTAGTTAGTTAGTAGTTAGTTGCTTTATTTATTAAGATTCTGGTTTTGGACCGGCTGACTTTTTCCTTTTTTTTTTCTTTCTGAAATCATGGTTGACATTAAAAGACATGAAAAGATTGTAAGTGTTAAATTTTCTGTAAAATGGCTCATGCGTTAAAACTATCTTCATGGTCACTGATCTCCAACATAGAAAGATCATTTTTCAACATTAAGAAACATACGTTGGAAAATAGAGATATTAACATTAAGCATCATATTTTATTTCAGCTACTAATTAATGTCAAAGTATTATATAAAGAGTTGTAATTTTCGTTATTATCATATATTGATTAATATATTTTTCCCAAAGAACACATTTGTTCTCTCTCTATGATTCATGTCTACAAAATTATAATCACTATTATACCCGACTTCGCCTTATTAATTATCAAATACTACTCTTAATGGCCTAAATATAAAATTATTCAAGAATTAATTAAACTTTTTAATATTTATTTAAAAATTCATGTAAAAGGTACATGAAGCAAAAACTACACTAACAGAAAGAGTGGTAGTATTTAGTTATTTACAAGACTAAAAAAACAAAAACAAGATCAAGACCTTTCGACTGGCTAATAGAGTGAGTGCTGCAGCAAGATAACTACAGAGTGGATCACATTCGCCATACTTTGACGGTGCTGACTAAAACTGGTATTTTTTCAACGCTGACTCGGATCTCTCTAGTCAAACCCCCATCATCACCTTCTAAAAACGCGTTTTTACATCAATATTTTTAAAATCGGAATGGAGATAGAGTTGCGATTTTACTGGTTAGTTATTTGATTGGTCGGATGCATTCTGGCCCAACCCACGTACATTACGAATGAACGATTTGCATTCTAGCCCAACCCACGTACATTACCATGGTCGATTTGCATTCTGGCCCAACCCACGTGCATTATTTTAAAAGGCAATGGATTGAATATTTCCTTAAAAAAAAATTGAAAATAGTTAAATTTCTAGAATATGTTGGTAATTGTCTCTTGTTAATAAGTTCCTAGATTTCGATATGCATTCTGGTTCAACCCATGTACATTACCCATCTCCATTATTTCAAAAATTAATACCAAGATCATTGGTCTAATATAATGTATTAATATTTTCCAAGATCATTGGTCTAATATAATGTATTAATATTTTTAAAATGAAGACTCAAATTCGAATTCATGCTGAGAAAAATTATCATGTACTATAATTTATTCCGCATAAAAAAGGATTAAATGACGAGGGCAAAAGAAATACAATGAATTGATTGATTCCTAGAAAACTAGTTAATAATTATTTTTTGCATTTTACCCTTCAAAATATAAGCATTTGACTGCCTGCCGTCCAATTAGAAATTACACTTCCCACATGATCAACATCTCATCTCAGTAGGTTTGAAAGGACATAATTATCATCTTAAAGCTTTCGGGTAAAACTTTAGAACTCGTAAAATTCCAAACCTTAAAAGTCTATTTCATATAATATGGATGTTCTCATATCAATATTTCATATGTTACATCATATAATTAAAAAAGTTATGATATGAATCTCCAAATTACACTTTTATCCCTTTAAATCTACCAAATATTGATCAGGTGGCAAAATGAGACTGTTTATTAAATTTTAGACATAAACACACGATATAGATTATAGATACAATATATGTGGTTCTCCACCATCACAGAATCCTTAATACAAATGTGGACATTGAGTTAACTTCCATCCTCAGCAGTATCCATTAAACACATACAACATGAATAGCAGTAATTAGTTAAACCTATACAGCATCTCAACTTCAACAACATGACAATTAGAATCAATGCTATTGTTTATCTTTTAACTTCCACAAGCCAAACAATCTTCACGATTGTTTAAAGAGCATACCATTTGTGCCATCTTATTAGAATTCACATCTTCAGCAGCCATTAATGCTTTCTTCTGATCATCATCCTGCAAACCCACATGCAATGCTCTAAATCAATATACAAAGCAAAATTGAGAACAGTTACAGATCAATTACAATATTCAACAACACCATTACCTTAATCATGGTAGTGTCAACCGTGAATTTTATAGCATCAGCTGCAGCCCGTGACCTTAGATAGTACATCCCCGTCTTCAAACCCTTCACATCCCAACTTCAAAAATTAGCAAATCATACTTGAACAATAAATAATTAATTTTAGTTAAGTTTAGAGTATTTTACCTTTGACCATGCATGAAAATGCAGGGAAGTGAGTTTCCCAAAATTAGGTTGGTCCATATGTATGTTTAGGCTTTGACTTTGGTCTATAAAGCATCCTCGATCAACAGCCATATCAACCAATACCCGCTGTTTTATCTCCCAAACAGTCCTATGTGAAATATCAAATTAAGTAACATGGAAACAAGATATAACAGGTGGTAATACTCAAACTGTGATAAAATTCATACTTGTAAATCAATTTAAGTTCATTAGGTATCTCGGATATTTTCTGGACCGAACCATCCTCATAAATTATCCTATTCTTAAGTGCAGGAGACCATAGACCCATGTCGGTCAAATCATGCAGAAGATGCTTGTTCACCACAACAAACTCGCCGCTGTACAGAGAATCAATGTATGACATCAGAATCGTGGGAAACAAAATTCAAATTTGATTAGGCTAAAGAAAATAATAACAAGTTGAACCTTAAAACCCTGCGGCTGTAAATATTGGATGTGTATGGCTCAAAACACTCGTTATTCCCAAGAATCTGGCTTGTTGAAGCAGTTGGCATGGGTGCTATAAGAAGGGAATTTCTTACTCCATTCTTTGATATGTTTGCTCGTAGAGCATCCCAATCCCACCTTTCTGAAGGTTTTACTCCCCACATATCTGGCTGAAGAATTCCCTGAAAAATAAAAGTGATGAGCAGTAAATATCATAACACTGTAAATTGGATTAAATATACTATGCCAAAAAAACAGCTCATTTCATAATATACCTTGCTAACAGGACTGCCAACATAAGTTTCATAAGGGCCTTCTTTTTCCGCAAGTTCAGATGATGCTTTCAGTGCATGGTAGTATATGGTTTCAAATATATCTTTGTTCAACTGTTGAGCCTGCATTCCAGATTAAAGATGATGGCCTTATTTAGTTGTTAGTTACGGAGAAAATACATGGAAAGAGAGTAGACTGGCTTTACCTCCGGAGAATCAAATGCCATGCCAAGCAAGATAAAAGTGTCTGCAAGACCTTGTACCCCAATTCCTATTGGCCTGTGACGCAAATTAGATCTTTTTGCGGTTTCAACAGGGTAATAATTTACATCAATTATCTTGTTCAGATTGGTAGTAACTATTGCAGTGACCTGCACAAATACAATAAAGAAGTTACTGGAAACAAATACTTAGAAAAAAAAATAACTAGCAAGTATGTGTATGTTAGGACAAGAAATTAGAAATGTCAAGAAAAGAATATCCCCACCTCAGCCAGTTTGTCGAAGTCAAAATATCGGTTTTTAGATCCTATGCTACCAACAAGCTTTGATGGTTGTGCTTCCATTGGCACACCCTGCAAGATTTCAAAAAAAAAAAAAAAAACCACGGAAAATAAGTATAGGGATAGGGATTTAGAGAAGTTATGTAACTAACAATGTATGTCAATAATAACCTTTTCTCTAACATATCGTGGTAGAGCAATTGATGCCAAATTACAGACAGCAGTTTCTGTAGGACTTGTGTACTCAATAATCTCAGTACACAGGTTAGATGATTTAATGGTTCCCAAGTTCTGCTGATTGCTTTTTCTGTTGCAAGCGTCCTAAATATATCGTAGAGAGAAGGCCATCTTACAAAATGAATCCACTCAAAGCAGATAAATATAAATTAAACATGTTCATACCTTATATAGCATATATGGTGTCCCTGTTTCAATTTGAGATTTCAGGATTTCAAACCATAGGTTCTGTGCCTGGACAACCTTCTTGGCTTTTCCCTGAAATTTACATAAAGGTAACTTTGGAAAGAATTCATTGGATAGAAAACACATCATAAGACTAGGCCATATAGCAGTTCAGCTTACCTCTTTCTCATATCGACTGTATAAAGACTCAAATTCTGCACCCCAACAATCAGCCAGACCAGGAGACTCATTTGGACAAAATAATGACCATTTTCCATTAGATTCAACTCTTCGCATAAACAAATCAGGTATCCAAAGAGCATAAAATAAATCTCTTGCACGATGCTCCTCCTACAAATATAAAGGGAAATTTTAAATTAAATTCCATAATGTTGTTGTCATAAACTCAACTGGAACATGAAGTGAAACCTGGCTCACATCTCGCTTTAACTAAAAAATACAATAAATACCAAGACTTATCAATAAAAATTCACAAGATATATTGCCACTGAATAGTTTCATCAAAAATACCTTCCCATGGTTTTTCCTCAAATCAAGAAACTCAAAGATATCAGCATGCCATGGCTCCAGATACACAGCAAATGCACCTATTCAGATCCAAGAAATCAGATGCAATTCTAAAGCAAGCGCCATGACAATGAACATAACACAGCATTGTACAAACCTTTCCTCTTGCCACCCCCCTGATCCACATATCGAGCAGTGTCATTGAAAACTCGAAGCATTGGAACAATGCCATTGGATGTTCCATTTGTACCACGTATATAACTTCCAGTAGCACGGATGTTATGCACAGACACACCAATTCCTCCAGCTGATTTGCTGATAACAGCACACTCCTTCAGCGTATCATATATGCCTTCAATACTATCATCTTTCATGCATATCAAGAAACAGCTACTTAACTGCAAACCATTAATTGTCAAGGTAATAACCATGTTACTATAATTGGTAACTGGAATGCTCTCATATAGCACAAAATCTGTAATAAGAAACTCATACTTGTGGCCTTGGAGTTCCAGCATTAAAAAGGGTAGGAGATGCATGAGTGAACCACCGTTGAGACAACAGATGATATGTTTTTATAACTGAATCAATATCATCCTTGTGGATCCCAACTGCAACTCTCATCAACATATGTTGAGGCCTTTCCACAACTTTCCCTTGGATCTTTAGGAGGTATGACCTTTCAAGTGTTTTAAACCCAAAGAAATCGTAGTCAAAGTCTCTGTCATATATGATCTCACTATCAAGACGAGCAGAATACTGTCAAATGGGAAAAAAAAGCATTAAAACAATAAACAAATAATGAAGTTTAATAAATAATAAGTCACCATGGCAAATCTCTTCAAGTACAAGATCATTAATATGGAAAAAAGAGACTGCAATCAAATTATTGTAATGGTCAATAAATCAATTAGTTCTACATCCACAATGATTCGCAGATACATTCAATGTGTTATGAATGATAAATGCTGAAGCTTAAAGTATGATTGCTGAAAGAAAAAATACCTTCATAATTATCTCATAGACATCGTCTGCAATCAAAGGAGCCTTTAGTTCTGACCTCTCACTGACATGGAAGTACATGTCCTTAATCCTGCAATGATCATAAAAGTATAAAGTTAATGACTTCAATCACAGCCCCAAATTTTTTGTTGAAGAGAAAGATAGTTGATGACTGGCTTATAACAGTAAAATCACTTACGATTCAGAAAAGGATTTCTTAGTGTTCTTGTGAAGATTCGAGACAGCAATCCTTGCAGCCAACTGTATAATTTTGGAATATATTTATATCAGTTTCCCAGTATCAAGCTTTACACACATTATATCAAAACATAAGGAGATCCAATATGTGAAAGGATCACACATACTCATGAAAGAACTAAACATGTAAATCAGATTAATATTCCAAACTAAAGTGTCATGGAAAATACGCATAAATTGCAAAACCTTAAACCAGAATTAGACCAATCCAAACTTCAGAAAAGAAATTCATTTAAATTAACCCACACACCAACCTGAAATTCAAGAGTTGCATGTATGTAGAAAAAATGACTAGGAAATTATATACCATGTAAGCACTGATACTGAATTACCTATGAGAATGACAAGAATTCTTGAACAAAATTCATAACCAGAACAAATTCCACACATTTACAGAAATCCTAGGAACCAGACTGCACAAAATCACAACTACTCAAGGATTTATGAAAGAACACAGAAAAGAAATTCAGATGCGGCGTGAATACAGGCATACAAAAACTATAAAAGAATTAGATCGACCCAAAAATCCTTATAAACAAGTTTATGGATTTTTGAGAAGTGGAAAGGATATTCTCACACAAAACCTTTTAGAATCCACAATTACATAACAAACATCACAAACCCAGAAATCAAAAACCAAATTGAAGGAGACCTAACAATTCAATCCACAATACCAAATCCGATGAATCCAACTAAAATTAAAAAGAACGTAGCAATTTAAGACTGAAGAAAAAGAATCAAAACTCACAGAAGCGTAATCAGGGTGGTTTGTGGTCAATCCAGCAGCAGTCTCTGCAGCCAATTCATCAAGCTGGCTCGTGGTGACACCTTTGTAAACACCCGCGCATACTTTTTGCGATACCAAAACAGGATCGCAATGTTCACTGCTAAGCCCATAACTTAATTTCTTCAGCCTCGCAGTTATTTTGTCGAAGTGTACCGCCTCATACCTTCCATCCCTCTTCACAACATACATTTTTTCAATGAGGAATTTCGTCGAACAGGTAGTGTGTTATTTATGTATATCCACTCAAAGGTAACGAATTTCTGTGCTACCTATATATAATTAACAGTAAAGACACTGTGTCACGATATTTGAAAAGAAATGGTGTGCGTTTCTAGATTTCAAAATTAAAGAGCTAGGGTTTGAGGCGTTTCCCTCCAAATTTGGGAATATTTCCCGCCCAACTCGAGGGGTTGGTGGCGGGGAATAAGGAACGTGTAGTGTATGTTTGTGTGTTTGTGAGTCCCACTTGGTAGCTTTTTTACGTGCTGAAAAAGATTTACAAATTGGTAATGAATCAGAGAATTAATTATGAAATTAACAATTTCACACTAGTAGTAGTAAATATATGATGGAAATAAATTAAATAATTAAGAGGATTGAGTTGATTTTAGTGATAATTCATAAATGGTAGGCGCCACGTTTCGGTAGACCATGTGTATAAATAAATGGGGTTTACATTTTTGGAACCTTTTAATTTGGATTATATGCTTTATTTTTATTTTCTTTTTTGGTCAGGATTATATGCTTTATTTGCTTTATTTGTACCTTATATTTTTTTACAGAGTTTAGATTTTAGATCAATGTAAAAAAAAATTATTTAATGGATGGTACATAATTTCAAATTTTCAAATTCAAGCTTATGTAGGTACTTTTTTAGACCACCTCCGGCTCCGATGCATTTGCTAAAGCCCAATTTGAAGTCCTATAAAATAACACTATTCATTTTTACATAATTTTGTTTAAGTTACCATAATGAAAAATGTTAAAGATTTTTTTGTTAGTCAGTGTTATCAATAACTAAACACTGTTCTAACCATTTTATTTTTCATTTTCTCTTTCTGCCAAATTTTTCGAAAAGTGGTTTAGATGTAAAAGGATTAATATATGATGAAATTATTTTTTGGGCTCTTATCTTTGTACATCTTAAGATAATTGTTTGATATATAGTAATTTCATGATGTCTTATGAAAGTTGATTTTGGAGTGTCAAGCTATTTATTTAATGGATTCTCTGCAGGTTCAAAATTCCAAATTTAAATTTATGTAGCTTCTAAGGGAAGTTAAGTTTTACTTCCGATATAAAAAATTAAAGAAAAAAAAAAAAAAGTCATGGAAATGGAAAAGGTCGGTCTTCTTTTTTTATTGTTTTGTCAATAATAATGCTCTAAACTTCTCATTGAATCCGTGATTCCAACTTCAATTTAGAATAACTGGGATAAGGTAGTGAAGTGACATTTTACACATATAAAATTTAAATTAACTTACTCAATACACCACTTAAATTTATTCATTTGAACCTCATTTGAGTTCGATTGGTTAAAAATGTCAAACAAATTTGGGCAACATTTTTATTCAATAACATAAACTAAAATTTTACAAATTACATGTAAAGATATTAATTTAATAATTTTAACTCCGAGTAATCACATATAATTGGGGTTGTGTATATATATATATATATATATATATATATATATATATATATATATATATATATATATTTCGGAACTAAAGGCCTTAGAGGCTTATTTGGAAGGGGCTTAACTCGGTTTCGTAAATCTCGATTTCAAAAAATTAATTTTGGTGTAATATTTGAAATCTTATTTAGTTAGGTTTCGAATGTTGGGTTTTGTTGTTTTAAAGAGGTTGAAGCTCCACTTGGATTGGGCTTCGATGTTGGGGTTTGAGAAAAATAGTAGGTGTATGTGATAAATCAATGTATTTTAAATAGAGTTTGTGGGGGAAAGTATGTGGTAGGTGTCAAATCAAAGTTTCATAAAT
This sequence comes from Penstemon barbatus, assembly GCA_003313485.2. Taxonomy (NCBI): domain Eukaryota; kingdom Viridiplantae; phylum Streptophyta; class Magnoliopsida; order Lamiales; family Plantaginaceae; genus Penstemon; species Penstemon barbatus. The sequence continues at coordinate 11,937,437 of CM064878.1, forward strand.
TTTAAGTGCCTGTTTATTTGGCGTTTCCCAAAAAAATTTCGTGTTTGGGAAATCAAACAAACATGTACTTTTTGAAATAAATTTTTCATCTCTCAATTTCTCAAACTAATCTCTCAAAACACAAACAAACAACTATTTTCTTATCTCTAAACAAAACATATACAAACTCTACTCTGATTTGACATAAAGTAACATATCTCTTACACAATTTATTTCACAACAAACATGATTTGACATAAAGTCTTACACATCTTACACTTACAACCAAACTCTTCCAAAAAAAACTTATATCTACTTTTTATCAAACCAGTCTCTCAAAACTCAAACAAACAACATTACATAAATCGATATTATTTCACAAACCTCCACTACTCTCCCAAACTACTTTCCCAAACACCCAATAAACAGTCTCCATTGTTTGGTTGTCAAGAAAATGTGAGGAAAAATTGCAGAGAAAGGAAAGGAAAGGAAAAGGAAAAGAAAGTCATATTCCTTTACATGTTTGGTTGTCAGGAAAATTATTTTCTTGGAAATGTTTGATTGTCAAGAAAATTTTGAAATATAATATTTTTGATAAATATTTTTGTTTGATTATGAATACTTTCAAAATTATAAAATATATTAAAAGTGATTGCAAAATAAAATTTATCAAATTAATTCCTAGAAAAAAAAAGTAAAAATCGAGTAATTGAATCAAATAAAATATTGTATGAATAATAATATTTTCATTATATTAACTATAATATATAAATTAAGTTGTCGCTATTTTATATTTTTTAGTCTCCGAATTTATATTAATTTTCAAAATTAACAAGGGGTTATCGTCAATTTTTAAAGTTAACAGGAGGTTACTGATAATATTTTAGGTAAAAGGGGTGCTTTTGCATCATTTTGTGGGGTATAATTGTTATAATGACTTGAGAGGGTATTTTTTTGCTAATAATAAATAAGCACAAAGGGGCTTTTGATCCCGAGATTTTCCCATCAAATTGGTGGAAAAAAAATTTCTTCACAAAATTTTCCTGCAGGAAAATTGAAAGAAAATAAAAACCTCCTTTCCTGCTATCCAAACAACAATGAGAGAAAAAAAAAAAAAAAAACTTCTTTTCCCTCACTTTCTTGACAACCAAACAGTAGATAATAGTTTGTGTGTTGATTTTTGAATAAATTTGTGATAAATTTCATAGGTTTGACAAAACTCAATTGAAGTAATATTGACCGATCTCCCGGAAGTCCAACTACATGGATAAGTTATTTTGTTTACAAACCAAAACACCTCTTGTATTTATCGAATTGAAGCTTGTTACACGTAGTGTAAAAAAAATTAATGTATAATATATATAATGTTAAAATGTATAATAAGTGTCGTCACTTTTCGAACAAACTATTTGTGGGGAATATATTAGACAATACTTAAATGTACAAAAAAAAAAAAAAATTGTTACTGCATTGCGTATGAATATATTTAATCCTAATAGTAACGATATATATATATAGGGTTCGTGCTGAATATTGAACTATAATACATCGTCATATTACTTCGAGAAAAAAGCGTGGGTGAAATGATTGATTAAATTGTAGCTAGATATAAACATAAAGACAATCGTGTGATAAAATATGAGCGAATAGTACTTTTGGTCCATATTATATCTTGACTATCACTTTAATGCTTTTATATAGATATCTTCAGTTTATGGGGAAACACACTTTAATCGTTTTTCATCAAAAATTGAATTTATAGACTACCACATGACTTTGATTTGCAAATCATGGAATCAGAATATGAAATTCTTAATTTTTAATTGTCAGTCAACAAATTATATTTTTGGCTAAAATTAAATTTATTTGTTAGATTGATAATAAATTGGTGATTTTCAGCAAATAAGTTTTGATTTTTCGGTCAAATAATACACAATAAATGATGTATATTGTCGAGGTAACACCATAAAAGGGGCCAATTTTGAAACGCTACAACTTTAAATGGCCAAAAAATAAAATTTTAACTCCAAAAATTGATGTATTTTAAATTTAAGAGGGACCAATATGTTACACTGTATTGATAAAAGGGACGAATCTGTTAAGAAAAATTTAAGAAAGATAAATTTGTTACACTACATTGATAAGAGAGACGCATTTGCTACGAAAAATTTAAAAGAGATGAAAATGATAAAATCGGGTCATAAATGGACCAAAGTGGGATTGAGCCAGATAAAATATCAAGTAACCTTATATTAAAAAAAGTGCGTATCCCGTGCAAACCTTGACTAGAATGATCAATTGATCATTAATAATAAATGAGTATACTAACTGAACTCCAAAACAAATCTTCACATGCATTTATGAATCAAATTTAAGTACATAATTTGAAAAGACCAATATGAGATTTTGGTACGAATTCCAGAAGCATCGTGTTTTTTCTAAGTGTAAAAATTATATAAAATCTACTCAAATCAAAATTTCTTAAGAATAAAAGTTATTTATTACGAGTCAAACTCCAACAAGTCTCAGCTCAAATCTAGGTTTTCTGTTCAAAATGAAACCTACACATACCAACTTAAGACCTATACAATTACTCCCTCTGTCTCATATTATCTGTCCTTTTAGAGAGAAAAATTTGTAATGATGGGATAAATAAAGAATAAGAGGGGTGTAGATCCATATAATTGTCACATGTACATGTGTCAATTAATTAGTAGCGATACACATGAGTGGTACACTAAAGGTGATACATAGAATCTTGAGCCGAATAAGAGTATTTGAAGTATATAATTTATTTTTCCCTAAAAAAAAATCTGACCTCGACCCTATACCTTAAACACTCAACAAGACCACCTATAATTTAGAATATACTAACTTAAAAATTCACAATGTTTTCATATTAAAACTGTATGTAGTTATCATCATCCCCTAAATCACATTTGAGAGGTATATAATGCAAAAAGATATACAAAAGGTGAGCTATTAAAGAGATATAATAACGGATAATCAAAAGTATGAATCCCTCCAAAGTCTTGCAGTTCCAGAACTGTATTAGGAGTAGTGATAACTAGCCAAAAACCAAAATAATGAGTCTCTTTCCATCAAACACCCCTTTAGCAATAAAACATCACGTTCTTCACGTTTTCCTTGATCACAGGAAGGGGTTGAACATCCTTGTTCCTTTCGCGTGTAGACCCGGCGCCTCCTGCTCCTCCAGCAGTAGACCCACTGTCCGACATGTAAGTCCCTTCTATGTAGTAACGAGCACGGAATGCAGCTAAATGTGCATAGTAAGCAGGAGGAACTGCACAATTAACAGACAACATTTAAAATAAAGCATGAATTTTGAACTACTAAAAGTTCAATAAACAAGCAGACTGAAGATGTACTATACTAACCTATGGAGACAGAACGAGTGCACCTAGCATACCTGAAAAGGGATCAAACTTGTTTGAGATGTGTAGACAAAATCAAAGTCCAAATATTCATTTCAAATACTTACGTGTAACACAAGCTATTAGTTAGCATTTGCATTGCATCTGCATTGAACATGTTCTCATCATACAACACATGGTAATGTGTAGGACGACTTGTTCCCTGTGCACTCCAAAAAAAAGATTTTAAATATATACAGCAAGATTTCATGATATTGATAACCATTTTGGAGTTGGACAGTGAACTTTTACCTGAATTCCCGCATGGCTACAGAGGTAGAAATCAAACTCATGAGGATGGCATATCTTGGTGTCAACAATAGTTCCTAAGCATCACACAAGATGATTATTACACACGCAGTAATTAAAATTCAAAACTGTACTTGTAAGTAGAATAAAAATGAAATATTGATACCTGGCAAAATGTTGCCACTCTTATCAGTGGAATTACGATCCCCATGATTAGCAGGAAAGAGACGTGTGTGATGCCTCTTTTGCACAACCACAAATGTGACTTTCGGTAGGTAATTTTCTTCAATGGAAATACAAGCCTGCATGATAACGATTTAATTCAACTAGATTCTACAACACATTTCAAATGAAAACAGAAATTACAATTAAAGTATACTCTACCTTCCTAATTGCATCCATCTCATACAGAAGGACTTGGTTAAACTGTCCTTCGCTAACACCATCTCTGCCATTATATTATCGATAAATTATTTAAGTAAAAGAAATTCAGTGAAAGACATGAAGACTTGAATGAGTAAATCAACCTATAAAATATTATTCTGTGAGGCTTTTGTCCAGTGGACTTATAGAAACCAATCAAGAGTTCCCTGCGAAATGAGAATAAAAGATTAGAGTTGGAGATAAATATAAAGCTCTATGTTAAAAAAATAGTATCGAGAATGAAATATTTAATCTTATATTATTTAAAAGTATTAATCTTATTTAACCTGATCATTCCCCCATGAATTGTTCCTCTTTTAGGATCTTGACTTGTTTTATAAAGATCTTGGATAATCTCTACCCTGTGGCCCTGTGCAGAGACTAGCCCTCGGTACGTGGTCACCTGGGGCCAATCCATTGAAGCCACTACCTGCAAAACACACATAATTCAGCTTCAGTTTTCTTGGAAAGTAAATAAAACAGAGTTCAACAGATGATGTTAAGTGAATACTTACCGCAGCAATAGAAGGGCTTGAATCCTCTCCAGGTTGAGGATGAGTGACATCGGCGCCAAAGACAATAGTAGGGCGATCAGTCAAAAAAGGAATTCTTCGAGCCACTGCCTGATCCAACACCATATTACGCCCTCCAACCTAGAAAAACCATGAAAGTAAAGTAAAAATTAAGAAAGAAAATATAAGAGGACACATTAAACAAATTGCAATAGTTTAGACGAACCTTCACATTTATTTTGAGCGCGACATTCTCCATATACTGCTTATTATATTTCAATGCTTGTTTAGGCTGACAACATTGTGAAACAATGTCTAATTCAGTTTCACAAACTCGCTTGATCTTGCCTGTTTCGGAAAGCAAAAGTTAACAACCACAATGACTTCCATGTTACAACTCACAATCCAGAAGATGTTTACTCACCATACGATCCACTTATATCAGGCAGAATAATAATGAGCAACTGGAGTTGCTTCCCTGTCAAATTTAGTCTTCGAAGTTCGTTGGAGGACTCAGAAGAGATATCGAACAAAGATTTCTCAATCTGATGCGGGTTAGAATTCCGAATAGGAATTATGGGTTTAATACTGAATTCCTGTATTTAAAGAGCATATAACTTAGTGCAAATACTATTACTTAGTATTTAATAATGCATAGTGCCTCAACAAGCAAAAGCCAGTTGAGTTTTGGCTCGTAGTGCAGAGGGAAACATGTGTTTTTTGAAAATTATAAGTTGGCATTACGAAGAGGAAATATAGGTTTAAGACAGAATGGTGCTTTTCGAAAATTAGGCATTTAGTGTCATTTACTATAATATATATAACAAGAATTCTATAAAGCATAAAAACTAACTTTAGCACATACTCCTTGATTAGCTACAGAAAGAGCATCAGAGTTCTTTCGTTCTGTCCGGTCTAAGACTGGGTACAGTGACGGTATACTAGTAAGCATAGCAGTCTTAATAGCTAATCTTCATTGGTAATAAGTTTCTAATTGACTTCTGGCTGAAGGTAAAGTGGAATTTGAGTTGAGTTACTAAAGTACTGTAGTCAGGTAAATAGGTAATCGTACTACACTGCCTTAAAATAGCCTTATATCGATAGATAGAGAGTGAATGATATGCTCCCCTATGTACAGAGTATTAAATTTAATGTAGTATAATTCAGCAAACTTTAAGTTCATTTCACCTAATTTAAGCAAATTGCAGTAAAATCTTCCAGCTAGCAATTTCTGCATATTCTGAATAAAATCAGCCATAACATTATTAAATAATAGCTAAGAATATAAACCAAATTAAGGTAAATTTTATCTTAGACTACCAAGTATTTTAGACTATTTCAGCAAAACAATTTAGTTAAATTAGGGTAAATTCAACTTACTTTAGGAAGATTAGCAATTAAATAAGCAGCAAAATTTCAGCCAAAATAACCTACTCAATACTTAAGCCGGATTAAAGTAAATTTCATCTTAATTTGGGAAAATCATCAGTTAAATAAAGCAGCCAAATTAAGGTTTTTGCCATCTTATTTTAGCAAAACAATCATGCAGCCAATTACCTAATTTTGAGCTAGGTTTTTTTATTTTTCTTAAAATAGCAAGCTATACCATTAAAGAATCAAACACTTTCACACATATAAACATACCATTCCCTTGTTGTTGCACATGGTGATCAATTCATAGCAGAACCGGCCTGGGTCTACCCGAGATCGCGAGAAGTTAACACATGTCCAAAAATCCACCTTTCCGCCATTAATCATTTTCTGAAAAACAATAAGAGAAGTGAACATTTGTTTTGATTAAATTATACATTTACAATTATTTCTAGCACTAACATATCAAGTCCATCAAAGCAAGAGAAACATACTATAGCAAACATTAAATAGACACCTAATCTTGCTAATATAAGACCTCATTAGGAGATATATTCACCTTATCAATCATGTTCCATTGTCCTACCCTTGGCTCTATTAGAGACTCACGTCCAGTCTCATGATATTTCAGCTGGCAATACAAAATGGAAGTAGAGGTCAAAATCCATCCATAAAGTAAATATGACAACTCTTAGTTGATGAATTTACCAAGGGAGGAGGCAAAACCCGAGCCTCAATGCTTGTAAGCTCAGGCTTAACTTGTATTCCAAATTCCTTGTTAACAAGCTCATCGGCATTGTAATTGTTAGTCTTGAGCATCTGCACCAATATACACGTGTAAAAGTGAAAGAAAAAAGTGAGCATGTATCAGATTACAAGGGAAGAGATCCGTGAAAAGCACAAGGAAACCAAAAAAATATGTGCACATGCCTGGATTATGCTTTTCTCTCTATCTGGGGGTCGCTGACAGGTGGCTCTTAGAAGTGCAGTAACCTGTCTCTCATTCAGCTTTTTAGAGTATCGCTGACCCTCTAGAATGGTACATAGCTGTACGAAACCACCAAGATTTATTTCAAAGAGAATAAGAAGCACAAAAACCTAAAAAACCTAATCATGTGGCATGAAACAAGATACCTCCATGGGAAGATAAATTGGCTTTGTGTCACTTCCAGCCTGAACAGCAGGTAAAAGAGGATACTTGAGCACAATGTTGTACTTCTGACGGAAGTACTGGACAACAGATATAGTTGAACCAGACTCATCCTCGGAAAACCTGCTCAATATAAAGAAGAAAATGTCAAAAAGTAATTCAATCACAAAAAAACTGACACAAACAATCACATGGAGTCAACTTTAGAAAGGTTTGATGCCAAGAAGAAACAAAAAAGATAATGAGCAAGCGGGCAGAAATGGAGATAATATCTCGAAACCCAATCCTTTATAATTTATTAAATGATAAAGAGCATTCTCAACAAATAATCAGTAGAATTAGTCAAGCTTGGAAGAGTTCAACCATCTTAACAGTGGTCTAAATATGAATACTAGAAAAAATAATCATTATACATTGTATCTCAACCGGACAGAAAGCCAAAAAATAAAGAAAAAAAAATGGCTTACTCGTTATATATAGAAACTAAATAGTAAAACAAGTTTCTCAAACATGAGATGAGCTTACATCAACTGTTGCATTGGTTCAGTTGAAACGCCCGATATCTTGTAGCGTTTGATGTGACCTCCATGATTGACCTGAACTCTAACACCTTTCAAAGTCCTTTTAACCTAAATATGGACAGACCAAAGCAACTTTTAATTGAATAATACAGTAAGATCTTCCAAGTTTACTAAAGTACTGAATTTGAAGAAAGTAATTTCATATTTACCGATGCAATTGCAATAGTTTGGCTAATAGGGTATACCTTAATGCGGTCTTGATCGGTCAAAGGCCTTGCTGTCAGATCTCTGTTAAAATGTTTTCCTACATATTCGGCAACCAAAATTGGTTCAAAGAAAGCTCTTGCTGACATATCTGCAAAATAAAAACTAAACAATCAAACAGAGACTAACTACATTACAATAGACATCAACCAACCTGAAAAATGATGAATAAATAAGGCATTTTCAGCAACTAGCAAAATGTCAATCAACTATAAAATAAGACATAAACTAATCTTACCAATATTGAGGGAAAGACCCATCTGAGTGGGACGAAGACTCTGGTAGAATCCTTTCCAATATTCAATACCATCTCCAAGCTCCCCAATCTCACCCAACTTAGGAGAGAAGAAAGATCTTCCAACAACTTCATAGCTGCAAATAAAATAAGCAAAAGATAAAACGCAAAGCAAATATTAGATAAATTGTACAAAAGTAATATGGTTACATATATACATGCATAAGTGTGCAAGACATGAAGATGAAATGCGCACCAGTTTGATGGTTTCTCTCGAAGAACCACATCCAGGAATTGTAAAGTTTCTTGAGGGAGATCAAGTTGCCTGCCCTGTATAAATTGTTGAAGGTGATGAAGGTCAGCTTTAGAGGCAAATTTGATTGAGACCTTAAATTCCCGTTCCCTCCTGTATAACAAACATTCTAGGTAAGTAAATATTAATTTTGCAAAATTGACATCTTAACATATATATAGTCAAGAAATATTAACCTGCCACCATCTTTGTCACCAAGCTTGATAACAAAATCTGTGGAAGTGAAAGGCAGTGGTCCTGCAGTGTACACACTTTTTCTTCCGTCATATGCTAACTTTCGGTTGCCCAAATGTGATGCCTTGTAAGAGTCGACAAGCTGCTTCATAATATCCCTACATACTTTCTTCGATGTAACCTCCGGAGAGATAGACACCTACATAACAATTTTGATAGCGATCATAATCTAGATTTGAATGTATAACTAAACATGCATCCTAAACAGCCAAAAGATGCATACTAAGATATTAAGAAAAAAATGTGCCAAATTTTTTGGCATAAAAGGCCAATAGGGTGTAGTAAAGCATGTCAAACAAGTAACCTGACAAGAAAATATATAACGTAAAATGTTGATCAACCATATATGACATGTAGTAATTTATCCATTGATATCTTCAAAATAAACCACAAAGATAGAGCTCCAAAGAAATTAAACTAATGAAGGCTGACAAAGTAAATATATGATCAATAATCTCTTTCAAATATTGCAAACATAAATTTTCCAGCCCTGCAATGACCAAATTGAACAAAATAAAGAGTTGAAACATATTTCATGGTTGATTCATGTATATAAGAATATTAAAACCACTAGGTGAAAAAAAAATGACCTACAATTGTGAAAACCTTGAGTAATATAAACATAAATAACACCTATAATGAACAAATCAATTCCATAACAATCTACTCACGTGTATAAACAAAAACATAAGCCCATACAGAAAAGCACATGTACTCCCAAAAAATATATACTGCATTCCGTCAATTTATGAGAAAAGCACGTTATGCATGACATGTACATCTAAAGAACAACAACATTAATGGATATGAAGGAGACGTGATGTTTTTATACACAGTTTTTTAAAATAACAAATACGCATAGCTTTTGTAGGTATACTGTGGATGAAGAACCTACAACAAACAGATAAGTTAAACACTATTTCAGAAAGGAAATAACACAAATCCAAGTATAAACACACAGTTTGTTTCAAAAAATAAGAGTTTCTACAAACAAGACAAAAACAAAAACGAAAAAATGGGTTATTCAGAAAACTGACTTACATCGTAGTGGTTCAAGTCCCTATCAGCAACAGCCACAAGGAAATGATTGGCTCTAATCATAATTTTCCTCCCTAAGGTTCCGAAATTAGGCCTCGGAGGATGCCTCACCGCTTTAGAGGAAGCAGGCGGCAGTTGTGGCTGTTGAGGAGCAGGAGTAATCACCTCAACTGGAGCACGCGATGAAGACGAAGAAGAAGAACCCTGTAGTGTAAGTTTCTTCTCCACCTCATGGATTAACGCTTCAGGTGACAACACAGTAGAAGGAGGAGCATTGGCGCCGCGTCCGGTGCCGCGTCCGCCGCCATCGCGACCGGTTGAAGAAAATGGTTGTTGACCTCGTCCTCCGCCACCACGAACGCCACCTTGGCGTCCTCTTCCACTTCTTCCAGACATTTGCTTTTCCCGGAGCAAGGGTTTTCTCAGTTTTCGATATAAAAATAAGAAAGCAAAAGGATCGGTTTTGTGGGTGAATGAGTACTGTGAATTGCAAACTGCTACTCCCGTACTAAATAAAGGTGGAACACGGAAGGGTGTGGGCCCAAATTTTCTTTTTTTTTCTCTGTCCTTTCAATTTTTTTGGAGAGGAGTTTTTTTGGAACAACAGGAATTTTTTCGATATGCATGAATATGAATTAATGTTGCCAGACCAATAATTTATTATTTTCTAAATAGCCCTACTTATTTCTAAACCACTTTACATTTACATAAATGCAGCTCTTAATTATATAGATTCAATTCTTTTCTCTTAATTAAGACTTAAACAATTTTTATCTCTATGTCTTGATTTTTAATTTTTGAAAGCCTTTCGAAAATATTAGAAAAAATTACAATAATATATTAAATTATAAAAATTATAGAGTAAAAAACAAACATAAATTTTTGTAATTACACATTATTCACGTTTTCATTGAATTAAAAAAAAAACAATAATTATTTCATTTACTAAATAGAATATAATATAATTATTCGAAAGATAATCCTATTCAATAATTAATTTATCCTTGATTTTTATTTTGATCCAGTAATATTAAGAAAGTAATTATGTATCATTTTCAGAAGAGCCGTTAGAACTAAATAGTCTCTTTATATGAAACAATTTGTTGATATGCTTGAGTGTTTTTACAATCCTTTTTTATTATATTTTTTAGTTTATTTTGTGAAAACTTTATAAATTCTTTATTAGGTTGTTCTTTAATTTTTTACTTTGGTCTACAAATTTTGATTTTGTTTACTATAGGGCAAAATGAAAAGTTATAAATCAAGAGAGGAGTTTAATACAACTTCGGTAATAAGATCTGGAAAAGAATTGATGTTTAATTAGATTTAAGGTTTTTGCTTGATAAAAGTATAAGGAAAATTGACGTTTGAAATGACGTAGTTGCCATCAATGTTTTTGAAAATTGATAAAGTTGGATTTTATTGTTCTTAATCAAGAAGGATAATTAATTCAAATAATAGTACGATCTAGAAAGAATTGATGTTTAATTAGATTTAAAATTTTTGCCTGATAAAAGTATAAGGAAAATTGACGTTTGAAATGACGTAGTTGCCAGCAATGTTTTTGGATAATATAAAGTTTGATTTTATTGTTCTTATAAATAAAGAACGATAATTTAGGAAATAGTAAGATCTATAAAAGAATTGATGTTTAATTAGATTTAAAGTTTTTGATTTATAAAAATATAAAGAAAATTGACGTCTGAAATGACGTAGTTGCCAGCAATGTTTTTGGATAATATAAAGTCTGATTTTATTGTTCTTAATAAAGAAGGATAATTCAGGAAATAGTAAGATCTAGAAAAGAATTGATGTTTAATTAGATTTAAAGTTTTTGCTTTATAAAAATTTAAAGAAAATTGACGTTTGAAATGACGTAGTTGCCAGTAATGTTTTTGGATAATATAAAGTTTGATTTCATTGTTCTTAATAAAGAAAGACAATTCAGGAAATAGTAAGATCTAGAAAAGAATTGATGTTTAATTAGATTTTAAAGCTTTTGCTTTATAAAAATTTAAAGAAAATTGACGCTTGAATGACGTAGTTGCCAGCAATGTTTTTGGATAATATAAAGCTTGATTTTATTGTTCTTAAGAAAGAAGAACAATTCAGGAAATAGTAAGATCTATACAAAAAATTGATGTTTAATTAGATTTAAAGTTTTTGCTTTATAAAAATATAAAGAAAATTGACTTTTGAAATGACGTAGTTGCCAGCAATGTTTTTGGATAATATAAAGTTTGATTTTATTGTTCTTAATAAAGAATGATAATTTAGAAAATAGTAAGAACTATAAAAGAATTGATGTTTAATTAGATTTAAAGTTTTTGCTTTATAAAAATATAAAGAAAATTGACGTTTGAAATGACGTAGTTGCCAGTAATGTTTTTGGATAATATAAAGTTTGATTTTATTGTTCTTAATAAAAAAAAAGTACAATTCAGGAAATAGTAAGATCTAGAAAAGAATTGATATTTAATTAGATTTAAAGTTTTTGCTTTATAAAAATTTAAAGAAAATTGACGTCTGAAATGACGTAGTTGCCAGCAATGTTTTTGGATAATATAAAGTCTGATTTTATTGTTCTTAATAAAGAAGGATAATTCAGGAAATAGTAAGATCTATAAAAGAATTGATGTTTAATTAGATTTAAAGTTTTTGCTTTATAAAAATGTAAAGAAAATTGACGTTTGAAATGACGTAGTTGCTAGTAATGTTTTTAGATAATATAAAGTTTGATTTTATTGTTCTGAATAAAAAAGGACACTTCAGGAAATAGTAAGATCCGGAAAAGAATTGATGTTTAATTAGATTTAAAGCTTTTGCTTTATAAAAATATAAAGAGAATTGACGTTTGAAATGACGTAGTTGCCAGCAATGTTTTTGGAAAATATAAAGCTTGATTTTATTGTTCTTAATAAAGGACAATTCAGGAAATAGTAAGATCTATAAAAGAATTGATGTTTAATTAGATTTAAAGCTTTTGCTTTATAAAAATATAAAGAAAATTGACGTTTGAAATGACGTAGTTGCCAGCAATGTTTTTGGATAATATAAAGTTTGATTTTATTGTTCTTAATAAAGAAGGATAATTTAGGAAATAGTAAGAACTATAAAAGAATTGATGTTTAATTAGATTTAAAGTTTTTGCTTTATAAAAATATAAAGAAAATTGACGTAGTTGCCAGTAATGTTTTTGGATAATATAAAGTTTGATTTTATTGTTCTTAATAAGGAAGTACAATTCAGGAAATAGTAAGATCTAGAAAAGAATTGATGTTTAATTAGATTTAAAGTTTTTGCTTTATAAAAATATAAAGAAAATTGACGTCTGAAATGACGTAGTTGCCAGTAATGTTTTTGGATAATATAAAGCTTGATTTAATTGTTCTTAATAAAGAAGGGCAATTTAGGAAATAGCAAGATCTATAAAAGAATTGATGTTTAATTAGATTTAAAGCTTTTGCCTTATAAAAATCTAAAGAAAATTGACGTTTGAAATGACGTAGTTGCCAGCAATGTTTTTGGATAATATAAAGTTTGATTTTATTGTTCTTAATAAAGAACGATAATTTAGGAAATAGTAAGATCTATAAAAGAATTGATGTTTAATTAGATTTAAAGTTTTTGCTTTATAAAAATATAAAGAAAATTGACGTTTGAAATGACGTAATTGCCAGTAATGTTTTTGGATAATATAAAGTTTGATTTTATTGTTCTTTATAAAGAAAGAGAATTCAGGAAATAGTAAGATCTAGAAAAGAATTGATGTTTAATTAGATTTAAAGTTTTTGCTTTATAAAAATATAAAGAAAATTGACGTTTGAAATGACGTAGTTGCCAGCAATATTTTTGGATAATATAAAGTCTGATTTTATTGTTCTATAAAGAAGGATAATTCAGGAAATAGTAAGATCTAGAAAAGAATTGATGTTTAATTAGATTTAAAGTTTTTGCTTTATAAAAATGTAAAGAAAACTAACGTTTGAAATGACGTAGTTGCCAGCAGTGTTTTTGGAAATTGATAAAGTTTGATTTTATTGTTCAAAAAGGGATAATTCAGGAAATCACTTATTATTGCTCTGGCACAAACAATTTGTGCTTTGACAATATCGCTAGCCTTAAATATATTTACATCCCTAAAATATTGGGTGATACCATTAAACTAAGACTTGTTTTCTTATATACAATGTTAGCAAGGTTTTAAAAGTGGTACTGTATGATTAGGGCTTTTGGCACTTTGCACCCTGAAGTTATAGAGTTTTGGCACTTTACACCCTAATTTAAAAGTTTTGGCACTTTGCACCCTCCAAATATATTTTAGTTGGCACTTTGCACCTAAAAATATAATTTCTGGCATTTTCAACTCCGACTTAATATGATCATCTAAATTACGTAAATAACATGCAATACAATAATATGTTAGATATGTAACGTGTATTTTAAATAAAAAGTAAATAATCTAGAGGATATTTAAAAATAAAATGAAGACAATGTTTTTTTTTAATCTAAATTTTACTGAGAAAAATATTAAAATAAATTATTATAAAGTAAAATAAATTTAGAATAACAAGTTTATGATTGTTGTGCATATAAATGACCATTTTATCTCTACATCGCCAACATTCATGAGTTTGTTTTTTTTAAGAAAAATACATTAGGTTACAAAATGTCATACAAAATATATTTTTAGGGTGCAGAGTGCCAAAAAATTTAAATCGTGGTGAAAAATGCTAATATTTTATAATTCTATGGTGCAAAATGCCAACATTCTATATTTTAAGGGTACAAAATCTATATTGCCAAGGTGCAGAGTGAAAAAAAAAATTTAAAAATACTTATTCTACGCTTCTACCAATGAATTTTCTCACTAAAACACACACTAGGGTGCAAAGTGCCAAATACATTATATTTTCAGGGTACAAAGTGCTAAAACTTTTAAGTCAAGGTACAAAGTGCCAAAACCCTATAATTTCAGGGTGCAAAATGCCAAAAATCCGTATGATTATGACATTTAGAAACTTTACAATAAAAAAAATTATGATATTAAGAGAAGGGATTGGTCAATATATAACATATTTGGTATAACTTAATAATCTATTGAGCCTCAGCCTTTATATATGGTTAGTAGGAATTACTTTAAGGGTGAGTTTGGCCCAACGGTTGTATCTCTTAAAAGCACTTATAGATTTTTATTGTGATTTTTGAAGTGTTTGGCCCTGATCATGGGGGTCAAACGCCATGAAAATCATTTTCTCACTAGACTTGATTTTGGTTAACTAAGACTATCTCCAATGACCAAATCCAAAGCTGAACTTGACATATAGAATAAAAAAAAAAATGATCTTTTTCCTCGAGCTAAGTCTAGCTTGAAGGGGTGCCTCACCCATCGACCAACTCATGCGCCGGGTCTTGGCCCAGCAAGTAGGTGGCCGACACCACCAACTCTATTTTTCTTCTTTTATTTCAATTGCTTTTTTCTTTTGTTTTATTAATTTTATTGATTAAGAAATATATTTTTCTATAACTTTAATTAATAAATACATTTTTCTTTAATATCAATTAATTAATATAAATATATTTTAAAACTTAAATAACACTTAACTTTAGTTTAAGAAACTTAACTACAAATTAATTTGTATTTCTTGAAATTATTTTGTTCCATGACTTAAAAGTTTTGGCACTTTGCACCTTGGAAATATAATTTATTTGGCACTTTGCATCCTAATGTTTGTTTTAGTGAGAAAATTCATTAGTAAAAGAGTAGAATAGTTATTTTCATTTTTTTTTCACTTTGCACCTTGGCGATATAGTTTTTGCACCCTTCAAATCTAGAATGTTGACATTTTACACCCTAAAATTATAAAATATTAGTATTTTCACCCCCTTTAAATTTTTTGGCACTTTGCACCCTAAAAATATAATTTGTATGACATTTTGCACCCTAAAAATATAATTTGTATGACATTTTGCACCCTAATGTATTTTAAAAAAAAAACAAAACTCATGAATGTCGGCGACGTAAATATAAAATGATCATTTATATGCACAACAATCGTGAACTTGTTATTCTATATTTATTTTAGTTTATAATAACTTATTTTAACATTTTCTCTCAGTAAAATTTAGATTAGAAAAAATATATTGTCTTCATTTTATTTCACGTATCCTCTAGATTATTCACTTTATATCTAAAATATACGTTTACATATTTAACATATTATTATATTCCATTTTATTTATATAATATAGATTATCATATCAAGTCTAGGTTGAAAATGCCAGAAATTATATTTTTTGGGTGCAAAGTGTCAATATTTTATATTTCAGAGTGCAAAGTGACAAAATCTATACTTCTAGGGTGCAAAGTGCCAAAAATATACGAAAATAACTATTATACCCTTCAATCAATGATTTTTTTTTTCCAAAACACACACTAAGGTGCAAAGTGTCAGCTAAATTGTATTTTCAGTGTGCAAAGTGTCAGCTAAATTGTATTTTCGTGGTGCAAATTGCCAAAACTTTTAAGTTATAATGCAAAATGCCAAAATCCTATAATTCCAAGATACAAAGTGCCGAAACTTTTAAGTTATGATGCAAAATGCCAAAATCTTATAATTCCAAGATGCAAAGTGCCAAAAATCCTTTTAAAAGTAAAATATTCGAATTATAATTGCACAAGAGTCAAGACTTCATGTCAAATCAGAGTAGAGTTTGTATATGTTTTGTTTAGAGATAAGAAAATTGTTGTTTGCTTGAATTCTGGGAGAGTAGTTTGAGAAAATTTAGAGATGAAAAATTTATTTCAGAAAATAAAAAAATATTTTTGTTTGGCATTTTCCATACACAATTTTTTTTAAGAATTGCCAAACAAACAGGCCCTAACATTTTTGCAAGGAAACTTCCTAATTTATAAAAAAATGTAGTAAAGGAATTCAAAACCTCGTGGATTGACTCATTCAGTTAGTAAGGGTATAACCGGAAAAAATAAAAAATATCGCTATGTTTTTAGGGCTTATCCTCTGGCTATATCCACAACTATTTTACTTTGCAGTTTTTGAGAACTGAACCATTTTATTTTTTCTGAACAAAGTTGATTGGACTGTTAACAAGTGGAGTATAAACTCATTTAACATGTAACAGGTAGCAAAAATTAATTTCCAAGCCAATAAAATGGGCTGTACATTAACATCTCTGTCATATTGGTGAAGAAAGAAAAGAGGAAATGAAAAGACTTTGAAAGAGGCCTATGGAATTAATTATTCTAATTGTCTTCAGTTTTACTAATACAATCACACAAGAGTCAAGACTCGCGTGAGAGCACGCGCTTCAATAACTTCGCTTGGATTGTCTTGCCTTCGGTTTTACTAATTACTTCAAATGCTTGTTCATTTATTAAGTGGAATTCCCGAGTTTGTTCTATTTTATATTCTATTAAAAAAAAAAAAAACTAGACATAGAACAGTTATACAGTACGATTTAAGTTTTTGTTTAATGGACCTCACTCATTAGCACTAAAACTCCTATAGTAGAGGGTTCATAATTTTATTTAAAGAGTGAAATTAGTTAATTTCTATTCGAGTAGAAAATATAAAAATATTAGTTTTATCACTTTGCTTTTCTAATAAGAAATTAGGTTTTGAGAAAAAAAATATAATTATAATTTTATTTGTATGTGTGGAAAATTTAATTAAGTCAAAGACCTTTGCATAACTGTGTAGAAATATTATAGGTCTGGTTGTTTGGCATTTTCTAAAATTATTTTGTGTTTGAGAAATATCAAATAAACATATTTTTAACTTTCTGAAATAAATTTTTAATCTCTCAATTTTTTCAAACTAATCTTTCAAAAGCCAAACAAACAATAATTTTATTATATATAAACAAAACATATACTAACGCTATTCTAATTTGACATAAAATAATATACCTCTTACCCTTTTATCTAACATACAACACATGATTTGACATAAAAGTCTTACACGTCTTACACCTACAACCTAACTCTTTCAATAAAATATACACCTATCTTATTTCTCAAACCACTTTTTCAAAACTTAAACAAACAACATTACGCAAATTGATATTATCTCACAAACCTCCACTACTCTCCCACACTAGTTCTCAAACCCGAACAAATGCATTTAACACCACTTTGAATGTTTAAATAGTGAAACGATTTCATCAACCAAATTTCACACATTTCTATTGGAAACATGGAAATTTTCCCTTTTTTTGGGGGTCAAGTTGTAAAAAAAGATATTGAGTAGTTTCTACTATAATATATTTCATTAATTTATAGTTTTTCCAAAAATATTTGTCAATTTTTTTTTATATTTAAACATCTGAAACAAATTAAGAAAACAAATTCGACATGGACTCTAGTAAAATAATTTCAATTCAGCTAATCTTTTTGACTAATTTTTTTATTAACATTTGAAATTGCAAAATCCTTTAAAATGTATGGGAAATGTGATACTTTTAATACCTTGAAATAACTGAAGAAAATTTGATGACAGAAATAGAAAAGAAAATTCATACAATTGCCAAAAATGCTCGGCTGTTTGTTTGGTTTTTGAGAAAATAGTTTGGGAGAGTAGTGAAAGTTTGTAAAAAAAATTCGATTTGCGAAATATTGTTTGTTTGAGTTTTGAGAGATTAGTTTGAGAAATAAAGTAGTTGTATATTTTTTTTGGGAGAGTTAGGTTGTAGATGTAATATATGTAAGATTTTATGTCAAATCATATTTGTTATATGAGCTAAATTGTGTATATATATGTTATTTTATGTCAAATCGGTGTATACTTTGTATAGATTTTGTTTAGAGATAATAAATTATTATTTATTTGATTTTTTTAAAGAATAGTTTAAGAAAATTAAAAAATTAAAAGTTTTTTTCGATAAATAAAAAGCACGTGTTTTTTTGTAGTTTCCAAAAAAAAAAAAAAAAATTAGGAAACGCTGAACAAATAGGCCACCTTTATCACGTAAATACATCCTGCTCTGTCGCGCGTCTAGTTTTTTCGAGCTCATGCCCTACTATAAATTATTTAGTGTAACCGCTGCACCATGTGGTGAAACCCACCGCTGCACCACATCATGAAATACAATCTTTTGAGTCCCTATTTTTTGGAAACATGACTAGAATATGGGATGATGTGAATTATCACTCCGCATATCCCAAGTATATTAATGAATTGCACCACATACTTGATGACGTGGTGGTCAATTATACTAAATAATCTCTCCATGCCTACGCCCAATGGCAAAGTGTAAACCTTTCTGTTAAATTCTCTACGCCACTATTATAGCGTGTGGCAAACACGCACATGTAATTGTGAGTGGGAAATAAACCTACTATAATTATGATGTTACGTATAAAGGGAAATAGCTAACAGCAGAAAATCTGTTTGCGGCCCTGTCCCTCGAAATTTGATGATTGCATATATTGGGCTCCGTGTATGTATACATTGTTCAAATCAAAGAAGTTCAATCCCAATTTTTTATGAGTACGCATTTAATATGGAACTGCGGCATAAAAAATTAAAATCCCAATTCCTCATTTATTTAAGGAATAATTACCTACCCTTACAATTTGATACTATATTACAGAAGTCTACTTTATAATTGGGTTTTTTGCACTTTGCACCCTCAAAATATGAGAAATAGGCACTTTGCACCCCTGAAACTTAGATTTTGCACTTTGCACCCTCAAAATATGAAAAATACAGCACTTTGCACCCTCTTTTATATTTAGGCAAAAACTCAAGGGCAAAATAGGTAATTCAATAAATATTTGGCACTTTACACCCCCAAAACTTGAAAAATTGGCACTTTGCACCCCAAAAATAAAATTAACACTTATCACCCTCGAATTAAGTACAAATTAGCAACTTGCACCCCAAAACACAATAATTAATGGACACTTTGCACCCCAAAACACAAAATCAACAGTTAAAACCCTCAAATTTAAAAGAAAAAATCAAACCCCTCATTTCTCCTACAAAGTCGACCATCGGGGTGAAAAAAATCTAAGGCAAAATAGGTAAGTTTCCGATCCGATTGAACAACCTACATTTATATACATATATTCAAATTAAATACCATGAATTTGGAATAATTATATCATATAACAAATTAACATCCATGAATTATAGCTTGTACAAATTAAACTCGCTATGCAATAATTGAATAAGTAAATATTGGTAAGTTCAACTTTGTTTTAGATCTTTTTCACCCCGATGGTCGACTTTGCAGGGGAAAGTGAGGGGTTTGAGTTTTTTTTTTTAATTTGAGGGTGTTAAGTGTTAATTTTGTGTTTCAGGGTACAAACTGTCAATTTATTATGTTTCGGGGGTGCAAGTTGCTGATTTGTTCTTAATTCGAGGGTAATTTTATTTTGGGGGTGCAAAGTGTCAATTTCTCAAGTTTTGGGGGTGCAAAGTGTCAAAGATTTATAATTGAATTACCTATTTTGCCCTTGAGTTTTTGCTTGAAAATAAAAGAGGGTGCAAAGTGCTGTATTTTTCATATTTTGAGGGTGCAAAGTGCTAAATCTAAGTTTCGAGGGTGCAAAGTGCCTATTTCCTATGTTTCGGGGGTGCAAAGTGCAAAAAACCCTTTATAATTTCAATAATAACCAACAATAATATACACACTTGGTGAGTTTGGCCCTGCGATTGAAGCTATTAAAATTACTTTTACATCTCTATTGTGATTTCTAAAATGTTTGGTCTCGATTATAAAAATTACATCTATTCGATTGTAATTTTCATGATATTTATCCCCGAAAATCATAATCACTTTTGAGATTCTCAAAAGCAAAATATCAACTTATATTAGAAGCAACTAAAGTATTACTTTTACAAAAGTTATTATATAAAAACAATTATTAGATAATTAATTATTATCATAATTAATTATTACCAAAATTAATTTTAATAAAATTAATTATCTTATAATTACTTTTCGAATCGCTTGGCAAACTCACCCCTACTAATTTTATTCAAAAAGCAGTGTTTTTCTTTTGCTATAATAACATAGCTAATTTGTAATGGTATTTTATTGACTCTTCAGATAACTATTGGCTTTCTTTTATGGATAAAAAGTTATAACTATTGATTTGTCAAATACTTTAATTACGAAAGTAAAGAGATTTGACCAATCAACCAAATACAATAATTACGAAATATTCTCTGCTCTTATAATTAAAATTTAAATGATAAAGTCAAATGAAAACGAAAGAAATTAAGGCAGTCACTGTCATAAAGCAAAAAGGGAAAAAGAGAGAGTTGGATAATTACTTAGTGAGGAGGCTTTGTACAATTTTTTTTCCTTTTCTTGCATATAGGATTTGTACAATTACTTGAATCAAAGTGATGAGGGGTCAATGGTGGTCCAAATATTTTTCTGCTTTTTTTCAATTCTTAGCACGTAAGAAAAACTGATACTTCAAAACAGAATTTCCGTACTACGACTAACATGTCAATGTAATTCATACACAATAAATTGGGACATTTATAGAAAAAGTTTTGATTCTTTGATTCCGATTTGGTCTTAAAAATTAGTTTAAAAAATAATGATAAGATTTTGGAACTTGATTTAGACAATAATTCTTATGAAATATTGGCATAATCAAATTTACTTATAAAATAATAGTTTATGAATTTGTCATATGATTTGAATTGATGAAATTTAGAAATTCTTGTAAAGTAAGATTAATTTATTTTTAGATATTTTAAGCTTTCAACAATGCGTAATTTTTTTTTACTAAGTTATATTTGCTACGGCGAGTGAGCCCGTTATGAGGTCCAATATGTAATAAAGAGCCTTGAAAACTCGAGAAAATGATGAGGTCTAATCCATAATATAAAGCCTTAAATTATTTTAAAATAACAAGAATAAGAAAAAAGGATCAATCACAAATAGTGTCCAAATCTGGGATCATCAGATCATAAATATAACCACCATAAATTGTGGTAAAATTCAACCGAAATTTGAAATTGCCAGACACATACGTCATGCAGGAAGTTAGAGGGTCTGTTTGTCTCGCCTTTCGGAGAGTGGTTTGAGAAAGTGGTAGAAGTTTGAGAAATAATCTCGATTTGCGTAATGTTGTTTGTTTGAGTTTTGGAAGAGTTGTTTGGGAAAGTAGCCGCAATTTTTGACTTTTCTAATATAGAGAAAAATAGAAATAGAGTAGAAAAGTGGCATGTTTGTTTGGCCTTTCGGAGAGTGGTTTGAGAAAAAAATTATTGTAGCTAATTAATTGGAAAAGTGGTTGGATTGATTGTTTGGCCTTTCCGAAAACCGAATTTTTTTTCGGCAAAGCGAGACAAACAGGCTCAGAACTTCTGCTTCATTTGTTGGTGAAGTTCTTCACACAATTTTCATTCAATTTTATAAGGGTCATTTAACATGAGTCCATCACCCAGTTTTATTCGGCCCATGATATAAAGATTAGGATTACTTTGAAGTTAGAAGAATTTGGCTTGACAGAGTTCATTTATTTTGGGCCAGATCCTATTTCCATTTTTTATTACACAAAACTTGTACAAGCATACTCGAGATTTATAATATTATGATTTAATACAATACTATCTATTTTTTTTAAAATTTCTCTTACAATCAAATCTCAGTGTATTGTTTGGTTATCAAAAAAGTGTGAAAAAATTAATGAAAGTCAGTTTTTTTTTTCTATCACTTGTTGTTTGGATAGGAGGAATGTAAGTAATTATTTTTCTTCAACTTTCGTATGAAAATTATTTTTAGTGTATATCTTGGATACGATAGGAATAATTTAATAAATTAAGAAAAATAAAAAAGACTCTAAGCAGATTGAAAATTTTGAGAGTACAATTTAATGTTGTTTCAATTTATTCAAAAACATAAATAGTTCAATGTTTAAACAAAGAAAATTTTATCCATAAATATTTAATTGCTTATATCATCATAAAAACTTCGATGATATGAATAAATTTAGTTTTGGAGAAAATAAGTTACTACTCCTCAACAACTGTAATAATTACGCCACAGCTAGGTGGTGGTGGTGCCTTTTCATCTATCAAATCTGCTTCCATTATGTTTAGGTTTCAATTAATATCTTAAATATCATTATGTCATCATCATTTAGCACCTTATCAGTTAAAAGACCACCACATCAGTTCTCCAAGTTATTAATTCATTATTGTCCGTTCCCCTTCCCAAATCAAACAAGTTTACATACCTCCTCCATTCCATTATAAATACCACTGCGTCTGCCGTCTGCGTGAAACAAGCATCTAGCTTAAAATATATTTATATATATATTCCACGACGATTGGTAAATAAAATGAATTCCACCTTCAAGGTAGTCCAGATAACTATTTTCCTATGTTTCTTTGCATTGAACGTTGTCACGGCCACGAGACCTACTAGTACCCTTGCGACTCGATTAAAGTTAGACAAGGAAGAGGGGTCAACAAATTGTTGGGAGTCTCTGTTTGAGCTCCAATCTTGCACTGGTGAGGTTGTGCTCTTCTTTCTCAACGGAGAGACTTATCTCGGACCCGCTTGTTGCCGGGCCATAAAAGTCATTGAGCGTGATTGTTGGCCCACTATGCTTGGCTCCCTTGGCTACACCTCTGAAGAAGGTGACATTCTACGTGGCTACTGTGATGCTAGCGACTCTACGCCACCATCCTCGCCAAAACATTACTGATTATGTACAACAGCAAAAGAGAGATTACGTGACATATCATAGTTCTTGTAATGGTTTATTATTGCTACATGTTCACATATATATAAGCACCTAAATAAAATTGTTCTTGTTTATGTGGTGTTTTAAAAAACATCTTCAAACGTAGAACCACATGGTTTTGCTTTGGTGTTTGCAATTTTAAAAAAATGAACACCTTTAAGCAAGGAAATGGTGTTTGATTTCAATGCCATAGATGGGATACGCAACCCATGAGATGACCTGCACGAATCCGCTTCTAATTTATTACAAGAACGCAAATGGTGGCTTTGCAAACACCAAAAAATTCTGGAGGTTCGAGAAACGGTTGCAAACACCAATTCACTTAAATTTGCAACTCAGAGTGAAGATGCTTAGTGAAAGAACAGAGACTCACTATCTCAACCAAATCAGAAGATCAGCTCAAATCACTAATCAAATGCTACTAAACATTAGGCATACTTGTCTCTTTCTTACCAATCAAATAGAATAACAAAAGCTACATGTTCTTAGCTGAAAACCCAATTCTTGAATGGGAATAATGGACAAAACAATCTACAATTCATAAGCAGCAACCACTATCTGAACTAAAAATCATTCATTCCATCTTTGCTAATTATTGCTAATTACTCGCCCAGATTTTTGCTCCGTCTATAGTAGGAAATGGACTTTTCATAAAATGACTTCTAAAAATTACACAAAACTCTAAAGATCACCAAGGCGGTGATCCCGGCGAAGCTTATGTCTCAGGTGGCTTTTCTTCTTACCTAAACCCTTCACCTTCTCTGCCCGACCCATAAACATCTGCGATGGAGCCTCCACCGGAATATCCCCATGTGACTGAGATGCAGGTGCCATCCAAATATCCCCATGTGACTGAGATGCAGGTGCCATCCAAAAATTCCCATGTGACTGAGATGCCGGGGCCATCCGAATGGTCCAATCAAACTCAGACATCGGAGAGGCGGTTTCCTCCGTCGGAGATTCAGCTGGTGAAATAAAACCCGACCCGTTGTCTATATCCGAGTGGTAAGCGTTCACACCGGTCACCAAAACTCCATCAATTCCGTGAACCGCAATTCCTGACCCGAGGAACAGATCCGGATCCGACAATCGAACTCCATCCACCATCACGGAAGTACTCCGATTACTGTTGGAAATTAGCCCTGCGTCGATCGTTTTTCCAATCAGGATATAGTAGTGAGGGAGTAGGGTTTCGAGGAAGGGGGAAGAGAGATTTTGGAGGTCGGAGAACGTAAGGCGGCGGTTGGGGATGACGTGGTAACGAAGTGCGCTGATGTATGAAACGGCGTCGGATGCCATGTCGAGGGCGAAGACCGCCGCATCTTTCGGTGCGAACAATGTGGAGTCGCCGGTGGTGTTCGCGAGTAGTTGGAATTGAATGCCGGAGGTGGTGATGGCGTTGGTGAAGAGTGTGTAGCCGTGGTTTCTGAGTGCTTGTAGTGTGGTGTCGACCTCGTCATAAGTGGTGGCGGAGTTGGTAGTAGCGGCGGCGATCAGGAGAAAGAGGAGGAGAAGGGTGAATGGTGAGGTCATTGGAGTAATGAAAGCGGTTATTCAGTTTTGAGTTTTGGGAATTGAATGATTGGGCCTCTGCTTTGGCCCATTTATAATTTTCGGGAATATTCACTGGCTTCGATCCTGTACGTATGAATTTTCCATGAATTTTGGGCTAATGCAGAATTAAAAGTAATGCTGATAGTGATAGGGCTGTTAATGGGACAATAAGTTGCCATTGGCCCATACGGGGCAGGCCCGACATATTAGGGCCCTAGGCGATATCTTAACTTGAGGATTTGTTTACGAAAAAACCTCATTATTTAAATTCATTTTATTACTTTAAAATCGGAAAAGTATTTTCTAATTATTTAGATAATTATCTCTAACATTTTTGCTATAGATAGATAAATGATAAATTAACTGAATTATTTTTAAAAATTCTCGTAATATAATTTTAAAATGTAACAACTAATTCTAAAACTCTTTTGGACTAGTCACTACAAAATAGCGAACTCATATTAAAATCCATGGGGAGAAATATTTCGAGCTAATATGTCTAACGTGCATCGAAAGGAATAAAAGCCCTTGAAAAATTTAAAAATAAAAAAATTCTAAAACCTTCTTAAAAAGAATACTAAAAGTATTGGGGATAATTATATGACTAGTGTACGTTAATAGAGTTAACTTTTTACTCATCAAATAATAAATATGTGTACTATAAAAATAGGATCATGATGCTCTCGCAACTATGTTACAAGAGGGGCTCCTCAATCTTAGGGGTGTGTTTCAGTAAAATTGAATCGAGTCGTACCAATTTTTGTATCTAGACTATTTAGGTAATTTTTAGAAATTGTACACTATGCCGTAGCTTGACCAGAAAAACAAAAAAGTATAGTTTTTTTTTAGTCTTTTTTGTAAATTATTTTTATAAAATTTGTAGGTTGACCTAAACTCATTGAATCAAGTTATATATCAAACATAATATTTATGTTGATCCCAAATACTAGCACCTCCATGCCCAATTACTTCTCCTTCAACGCCTCCATACCCTAGAAATCGGGATTATGGATTCATTTCGTAAATCGACCGCTAATACTAAAATAAAAATGGATTATAGGTTTGGTAATTATTTCGATTTCAGTACGACTAAGTCGATTTATTTAACTGTTGGCACAATCATACTCTTCACAACCATATACAAAATATCTATGCTTAGATTAAAACTCAAAAATAAAATTAATCAATATTTGATTCAAGTTAATTTAAAAGTTAATATATATCTTAATGTCTCGCTCCGACCATGTGCCCGACACAATTAAACCAGCATATGATGCATTAAGTGGGACAATACTTGACCAATTAAGTTTTACCAAAAAAAAAAAAAAAGAAAAATTAGCTCAAGTTATGCATGGAGATTTTATGGCTAATTTCTTGCTTGTATATGGTGTATCATATAAAAGCAATAAATTATATGTCCTCGAAATTGTGATGAGTAATATTTTCATTTATATAATACTCCATATATTTATATATATTTTATGTAAGAGTATAGTTTAGAGAAAAAAATCACTTAAGATAGTGAGCCTTATTTTGGTCGGATGTCCAAAAAAAAACGTAAACATATATAATTTAGGCTCCGAATTAGTTTTAGTAAACCACGAAAAGCACATTTTTTATATGGATTATGGGCTAAAAAGGGAAACAACATTTGAGGGGTGGGGGTTTTACATCTCATAATGTGGGAATTAAAGCTTATCCATGCCTTTCTTGCCTTTTTTACGTGTTCATGGAGATGAACATTACTGACATTAATTCATCAATCAATTCGTCCGCCATGCAATCCAAGAAAGCTACACAACAACTTTCCCCAATCAAAGACTAGCCCGAGTTTGTTTTCAACCACCGACTATGAAAGAAAGATACGTACCTAGCTTGGTTTATAAAAAATAGCATATGTAGATTTATTTCCATGAAACAATCGAGTATATATTTGCTCCACAAATTCACCAAAAAAAAAAAAAAAAATAAGAAATCCAACTAAAGTTGCTTGCAGATATGCTCACAATTTCAACACTAAAAATATTGACAGCCGTTCATCGAAAAAGTAGAGGTCGCACTAAATAGACCGTTTAAATTAGACGTTTCAATATCTATATGCATATTTATTGTATATTTTATTTGAAAAACTCTACTTGAAACTTAATTATTATGGTGACGATTAAATAAAAAAAAAAAAAAAGATCATTGAATAGTCTAGAAAAAAATTACACTTATTTGATCGAATTGGCATGACACTAATAGTTTATAGAGTGTTAATGTGTTATTTTTTTTTTGATAAAAAATACTATATAGTTACTTTATTTGAGGGATCAATGAGCAAAGTCCCCATCAGCAGCTGGCTAAATCTTGAGATTGTGAATTCGAGTTGAACTTTCAAACATGTGGCCGAATGTGTAGCAACATTAATCATGTGATGAGGTCTTTACGTTGCCTTGATTTATGATAGCTACCTTTTTTCTTCCTCCAGAAATAAACGATAATATTTTATTGATAAAAATAAAATGACTTCCATCAATACCATATTCTTACTAAAAAAATATAAATTTTAGTTACAAAATAATAAATGAAAAAGTGACAATAATTTAAATATTGTCACTAAAATGATGTATATAGACATACTAGTGACAAGAAATATGAAAAAATTATCACTATTGATATTTAGTGATATCCAAAAGTGATAACTAAAATGTTCTCACTAAATTATAGTGACACTATTTATTGTCACTAGGCTGTCACTAATAGTCAATAGTGACAACTTAAGTTCCATACACTTACACTAATAGCCATTAGTGACAACTTAAAAATATATTTTGTTACTATTGTACTTATCACTATTGTTATTGTGACAAAACTAATATTTTTGTCACTAAATATATGCAAAAAGTGACAATTTCAATAATATCACTTAATATTTTGTCACTTAAATTCATTTTTCTTGTAGTGGTCTTAGTTTTATCAAGAATATTAAATTTTAGATGCTAGTTAAACTAGAGAATGAACAATTTTGTTAATCTGAAAAGATTGAAAATATCGTCAAACAATTTGAAATTTATTCAATGATAGAGTCAATCGACGAGTTCTCCTCCAAATCCGTGATACTATCAAGAACAGAACCTCGATCAGACGCCTCCCAACACCACCATCGGCCGTCCTTTTTCCACTGCGAGTCCAACGGGTTTCCTTGTCACCAATGCCGCCTTTGCTTACTTTGGCACGTACGTGTACTACTTTAATTTAACCTTCATAACTTTTCAATTGTATAAACTTAAAGTTTAAACATGTGCGTATAATTATATACAACTAAAAGTCATATTAAGAATGTCAGGGAAAGTGCAATGGGACATCTCGACTATGTTCTAGAACAAAGAAAACTAAAAGCTAAGGCACTATCTTTAATATGAGGATTCAGTTAATTGAGGGGAAAGAAGACGGCTTGAAATTTTAAATTTCGTGATAAAATTGCAGAATAATAATGAAATATTAAACTTGACTAACATAAGGTATAATTAAGACATGAATCTAAGTAACTATCCAAAGGGAAATTCTTACTCAAATCGACTTTGATCAAATCCAAAGTAACTAAAAAGCAAGTGCAATACACTTACTTTGGGATTTGATGTAACTCCCAGGAGAGTGACCAATCACAAAGTAAGTGCAATACACTTGTTTGGTAGTTGGATGAGTTTGGCCAAGTCAGACTTGGACAAAAAATTTCCCTATCGAAATTGTAAGCTCCAAATGAGCAAATCTTGTAACACATTCAATGCTAACTAATTAATCCAGTGAAATATTGATCACCATGCCAAAACAAAGTAAAAATTAATTA
This sequence comes from Penstemon barbatus, assembly GCA_003313485.2. NCBI lineage: Eukaryota > Viridiplantae > Streptophyta > Magnoliopsida > Lamiales > Plantaginaceae > Penstemon > Penstemon barbatus. The sequence continues at coordinate 11,966,281 of CM064878.1, forward strand.
GATTATTTTAAATTATTTTGTTTGATTTAAATGTTTAAGTGGATCGAGTTATTCGACCCATTAATACACGTGCATTAAATTGATATTCTAATTTTGGCATCCAAATTTCTATTTTATTTTATTTATTATTTAAGATTGGTCCATTTACCTCTGATTTAATGATTGTTTATTTATGTAATTATCCCCATAGAGAAATTAATACTCATATATTTTGTTTATTCTAGCTTAGCTATATAAAAACATAACATTGGCGAGCATTCTTGTTTTCAATTGATTGTGATATAATTAATCCGATAATGCTGTGATCCTACGGCGAGCATTCTTGAACAAATTTTTTCCTTTAAATTGTTTGTATACTGAACATCAAACAATTTAATTAGCAAAATCATAATCAGCATATGTTTACCGTCTAAACTCAATATACATTTCCCATATCTTCTTTCCTTCGAGTAATTTATATTTATCACATGATTACTTCAGTAAATGTTGTGACTGCCGCGAATCATTATTTTAATTTAAGAAGTTCATTACTTCAAGAAAAGTTGCATCGCTCTACACCAAAATATATATCCAAATGAACCAAAACAAACATACAAACCACATGCATAATTAAAAAGGATAAAAAGGAGAAGAAAAAAAAAGATACTAAGATCCTTCATCACCAAAACTAAAGATGAAGTGAAAATTTGATTTAACAATACTGGGGCATATATTTGTTTTTCCTCGTGGGGAATTAACTGTCACAACAGAATATATAGTTATGTAGATCTAATTCTCAAACTATAAAAATCACAATACTTAATATCTAAACTCAAAAGAAATGGTGTTCCAAAGATTTTACTAAAACCATTCAACAAGTTTTTCAAAATTGAAAAAACCATTAAAATCGAGCCAACACCAATCTATATTAACGTACCCTAAGTGCTTCACGTACAAAAGAGGTAGGAACAAAGTAACTAAAAGGGGGAATCAAGCATTTTAATCTTTACTTTCTAAGATCATGAACAGTTTAAAATGGATTATAATATTTTGGAAAAGCTTAACCTTGCTGGGAGAAAGATAGTCTTAATTGGCATAAGATATCGTGCCTTGGAATCCAATTAATTAATTATATATAAAGAGGCATCTTCATATGAGAAATATTATTAAATTATGTAAAGTAGCTTATTGAATAATGTCTTGGTTTTGATAATTTAAATAGTATTGGCATAAGATATCGTGCCTTGGAATTCAAATTTGATTGAGTGAATTGAATTTTTTTCATCGTAAATAGAGGCATGTCACAATTTTTCGCATAAACTATATTAGCATATAAATAGATGTAAATAAAGATTGAGGAAATGTGTTACACGTGAAATTTGGCATAGTTAAAAATTAATTGACTAGATATTAGAATAATTAATACCACTTTATAAATGGTTAATATGAACATTAAGGAATAATGAAGTGGGATTAGTTGATTTATTTTAACTGGCCTTTTTTCTCTTTTGCTGATTCTAATAAAATATATTCTTATACTTTTTGTTATATATGGTTGGTCAGTTAACAATGAAGAATAATGCACTGAGACATTATTTACAGATATTATATTTAATAAAAAAAATCTGTCTCCCACTAAAATGTCTATGCTTATTGAACTAATTAACATTTAAAAGCATTTTAAGTAGATTAAGACAGCAAAGCCTCCAATATGTGGAAAATTTCACTTGTTCTGTTGAACAAAAAGTAGGAGATTGGATATTTTTTTTTATATTCGATTTTTATTTTTATAATTACCTTTTGTTAGGAGGGTCAAACTAGATATTTCTCTCTATTTTTCTTTTTCATTATTTAATAAACTGGTATAGTTCGTCCTAATCATTCAGTATATTATCCTAGTCGTGGCAGTTGCTATAATAAAAGAAAAAGTAGTAAAGAAAAAGGAAAAAGCAATGTGGGAGCTAACTCAATTATTCAAGAAGTGCTAAAATTAAATGGGTAATTTTTATTCAGACTTAGTTTCCATTGGCCTCAATTATTCAAGAAGTGCTATAATTAAACAAGTACATTGCCCATTTCCTAATATAATTGTTTTTAGATTGGATATCATCAATTCAAAAATAAATGTATTTCTTCAAGAGGAATATGACAATAATTACATTCGCGTGGCAAAAAAAGCCATAGAAAATAAAAAAAAATTATGTTTCATATTAATTGACATATTTTGATTTTCAATACAATTTTCTTTTTTTAATTTTACCCCTTCTCTCATAGGAGTTGAAAAACTCAATAGTCACTATCCACTAATAAAAAATTTAAAAGTAGTCATCATTAGAAAATACTCCCTCCGTCCCAAAGTTTTTTATTCCTTTAGTTTTGGCACGGAATTTTAGACAATTTGTTAAAAAAGTAAACTTTTGAATTTTTTTGAGAGAGGGAGTCATATTTTGAGACGTCCCAAAATAGAAATGGGAGCAAGAAAAGTGGGACGGAGGGAGTATATTTAAGACTTTTTACCATGTAAAAGTGATTAATCGTGAGTTTCTTAATATGTGTGAAAAGTAACAATGTGTCATGAACATGAGGGAATAGTAATGAAGAAATAGATATGGGCAAGTATATATCCAATTAACTTTACTGACAGGGTTTTTTGTACTTTGCATCCCTGAAATATAGGAAATAGGCACTTTGCACCCTTAAAACTTAGATTTAGCACTTTGCACCCTCTTTTACTTTCAGGCAAAACTCAATAGGTAATTCTATTATAAATCTTTGGCACTTTGCACCCTCAAAATAAAATTAGCACTTAACACTCCCTAATTAAGAACAAATCAACAACTTGCACCCCCGAAACATAATAAATCGACACTTTGCATCCCGAAACACAAAATTAACACTTAACACCCTCAAATTAAAAAAAAAAAAAATACTCAAACCCCTCGTTTTTTCAGGCAAAGTCGACCATTTGGGTGAAAAAAAATTAAGGCAAAAGAGGTAATTATTTATGGGTCTTTGATATTTTGAAGTAGACAATGGGTCTTCGAGAAGTTTACTTATACTTTATTTAGTTATTTATGGTTATATTGTTGAAAAGAAAAATGGAGAGAGAAATGAGTATTCAAGTATTTATAATTGTATTTTGCAAAATTTAAGGAAAAAAATGAATTACCTATTTTGCTTTAGATTTTTTTCACTCCGATAATCAACTTTGATGGAAAAAACGAGGGGTTTGCGTTTTTTTTTAATTTAAGGGTGTTAAGTGTTAATTTTGTGTTTTGGGGTGCAAAGTACCCATTTATTGTATTTCGGGGGTGAAAGTTGCTGATTTGTTCTTAATTAGAGGGTGTTAAGTGCTAATTTTATTTTGGGGGTACAAAGTGCGGAATTCTCAAGTTTTGAGGGTGCAAAGTGCCAATACTATTAAATTACTTATTTTGCCCTTGAATTTTTGCTTGAAAATAAAAGAGGGTGCAAAATGCTAAATCTAAATTTTGAGGGTGCAAAATACCTATCTTTCATGTTTCAAGGGTGCAAAATGCAAAAAATCCTTACTCACACATGTTATTTAGTTAAAACTTAAAAAACGTTAGTTAATGAAGCATCAATAATTAATTAGGTGAGTTCCACGTAGTCCTAATCAATGCAAAAGCACTTCTTTTCCCTATAAAGCAAATCATGATTTAATTAAAGTGATTAATCGTAAGGTTAATATGTGTGAAAAGTAACAATGTGTCATGAACATAAGGGTAATGAAGAAATAGATATGGGTAAGTATCCAATTATCTTTACTAACACATGTTATTTAGTTAAAACTTAAAAGACGTTAATTAATGAAGCCTCAATAATTAATTAGGTGAGTTTCACGTAGTCCTAATCAATGCAAAAACACTTATTTTCCCTATAAAGCAAATTTTGAGTTAATTAAAGCGATTAATTATGAGGTTTTTAATGATATTACCCCAGTGGATTTAATTCATTGGGGTTGTATGGATGAGACATGAGCATGAAATAATAAAAAATTGTTTTTTTTATGCTCACGTGATATTCATCTAACACTGGGGTAGGAACTAATTTTTCTTTTTTAATATGTGTGAAAACTAACAATGTATCATAAAGATGAGGGAATAGTAGAGAATTGTAGGGTGAAGATCCTCTATACCACAATTTATGTACCACACTTGTGTATCACTAATAAGTAATTGTCACGTATACATGTAACAATTATTATAATTATCACATGTACATGTAACAATTATTTATTAATAATACACAAATGTTGTATACAAATTGTGGTATAGAGAATCTTGAGTGAAATTGTAGTAAATAAATAGATATGGGTAAGTATCCAATGGATAATTCTTGCATAGATCTGATCTATGAGCTTTTCATAGACCTTGTGGTTGTAAATGAACCACATCATACATTTTAAGAGTATGATATCATCAAAATGTATGATGTGGTTCATTTACAACCATAATGTCTATGAAAAGCTCATAGACCAAGTCTATACAAGAATTTTCCGTATCCAATTAACTTTATTGACACATGTTATTTAATTAAAACTTAAAAGACGTTAATTAATGAAGCCTCAATAATTAATTAGGTGAGTTCCACGTAGTCCTAATCAAATGCAAAAGCACTTCTTTTTCCTATATTTATAAATGGGGAAACTCCCCCAATTTACATTTATGTACCTCAATCGTTTGTATTGAGAATTGAGATCCTTCATTACAAATATAATCCGGACTCCCCAGTGTCATTAATCTTTAATTGACAGAAATTTTGTTATTTTGATTCACAAAAAATTCTCCATATTAATATTTTGTTGTCAAAAAATTCCCCAGGTTATTATTTTATTAGCTTACTACACCCATTTGAAAATAAATTATAAGGAGGTTATTGACAATTTTTAAATTTACAAGGAATATATTGTCAACTTTTTAATTAAGTTTATAAGGGAATTATTGACTAGTTCTAGGGAAAATAATGCTTCACAAAATTCACCCTCGCCCGGGGCTGGTACTAGGATTAATTGGGACCCTATCTGGTATTTCTTTATAATGATTCAAATAAAAATTACTTTTCGTTTTCTTTTAGATGCAAATTATTAGTAATTATATCTTCATATTTCATATAAGTTTCCACAACCAAATAAGAATTTTATACTGTATTACTCAACATAATGAAATAAAGATTATTCAATGAATGGTATAATACATTTACAACTAATCCAAAAATTAATCAATAAATATAATAATAAAACATATAATCCGTATTAAATAAAGAATAAATGATGGTAATTAAAGTAGCTTTTGTTTTTAACTTCATGGTTGCAGGGAGGGAGCAATAGTCGTATGGAAAGGAAAAATAAAGGATCGAAATAGAAAGGTTCGATAAGGGCAAACCCAATGCTGGGGGCTAGGGGTCGAGCTCCGGAGCTCCCCAGATGCCCCTGCCCCTGCCCCTGCGGCCCTGCCCCCACCCCCTGCTTATCCAAATCCAATCCTGGGGCTTCCCACTTTATTTAATTTCAATTTAATTATTCCCCACTCTCACCATTATAATAATTATATAATAATAATACTAATAATAACAATACTATTACTAATAATAATAACAAATATAATAATTTTAATAATAATAATAATAATATAAATTAATAATAATAATAATAAAAACATTCATTAAATTACCGGAATACAACACGAAAATACATCATCGAATTAAAATAAATCCTACCACGCAACAAAAGGATAATGAAATAAAATACAATACACAAATTACATAAATATACCACACTATTAAATAACAATATACACATTAAAAATAAAATCAAAAAACAAAACAAAATATATATTTTAATCAGGGGACGCCACTTGGCGTCCCCTGATTGCTGCCTGGGCGCACGCGCCCAGGCAGCTCGCAGGCACTGTCACGCGCCTGCCAAGGTAGCTGGGGAGCTCCTTTGAGCTCCCCAGCCAGCCCCAAGCCCCCTACCTCTACCCCCCCAACTACCCCCTCCATTAAGGAGCTCCCCAGCCAGCCCCAAACCCCCTACCTCTACCCCCTCCATTAATTAATACAACCTCAACTCCCGTGCGCCCAGGCAGCTAGGGAGCTAGCTTTGAGCTCCCCAGCCAGCCCCATGCCCCCTACCTCTACCTCCCCCCCCTCCCCAACTACCCCCTCCATTAAGGAGCTCCCCAGCCAGCCCCAAGCCCCCTACCTCTACCCCCCCCCCCCCCCCCCAACTACCCTCTCCATTAAGGAGCTCCCCAGCCCGCCCCAAGCCCCCCTACCTCTACCCCCCCAACTACCCCCTCCATTAAGGAGCTCCCCAGCCCGCCCCAAGCCCCCTACCTCTACCCCCCCAACTACCCCCTCCATTAAGGAGCTCCCCAGCCAGCCCCAAGCCCCCCTACCTCTACCCCCCTCCCCCCCAACTACCCCCTCCATTAATTAATACAACCTCAACCCCTCCCCCTACATAAACCCCCTCCATTGGGTTTGCCCTAATGTGTGGTATATAAACTTTTTAGACTTTCAATCATTAATTTCCTATTTTATTTTTTTTAATATTCTTAAACTTTTCATTTTTCCTTATTATATCTTCTCCTAATTTATATATTTTCTTTATTTATTTCAGAATTTTATATAGTGAAATTTAATTTGAGGCTCATGCATACACATGAGGAAATATATATTGTACCAAAAAAAAAATGAGGAAATATATATAATAGGGGAAACGACCAAAAAGACAGAGGGCTAGAAAGACATGTAAGTTTCTATGTAGTGAAAATGTGAAATATTTCTTTTGCGTTTTTTCTTCAATATAGAATATACAAATTGAATCGATTTTCATAGGATCTAGTACATCTTAAAACTCTTAACATTTACTATAAAATCTATATGAAGTGTTCAAACCACAAGTTATAAGTATAAAGAAGTTATGCACGCAAAAATGTCTTGGATAGTTACTAATTTAAAATAATATATGTATATTAATTAGTGAAACCAAAAAAAGGTAGTACTACTACTTCTATAATTGATGAGGTGAACTAGTTTAAAAAAAAAAAAAAAGAGGAATTTGTCCCGTATGCGCGATGCTTTCAAATATAATGGTCTAATTGTAATGTTCACCGGCCATATACACTTTAATTTCTTATTGCAGAGGATTACGTAATTACCGCCCAAATACACTTTCTTGTAAAGCCGTTTGGGACTCCTCTATTTATATACCCCAACAATATATATTTCTAAACACACACACACACACACACACACACACATATAGGAGTTATTGAGAGAAAATATTAAAGCTGCTTAATTAATTAATTGCTCCAAAAATAATAATCAATATATATATATGGAGGGGGAAAATAAACCACTTCTGGGAGTTGTTTTGATACAAACAATTTATGCTGGCTATTTCTTGCTGACAAAGCTTGCATTTGATGTTGGTATGAACACTTTTGTATTCGTCTTCTACAGACAAGCTGCTGCTACTCTCTTCTTAACTCCCATTGCTATCTTCTTTCATAGGTATATATATATATATAACTATATATATAACATTAATTAATTAATAATTTCTATTTATGATATATATTTCATATATAAATATATATTTGCAGGAAAACAGCTCCACCATTGTCATTCTCAATTTTCATCAAGATCTTCATGCTCTCATTATTTGGGTACAATTAATATTCTCTATACGTGCCTTTTTCATATAATTTTAATTCCTTAAAATTAATGTTGATTCGAAGTTTTTTTTTTCTTTTTGTGAAATTACAGGATTACTATGAGCTTAGATATTGTTGGTGTGGGTTTGAAGTATACAACTGCATCTTTGGGTGCTGCTACTTCAAATACTCTTCCTGTAATCACTTTCTTTCTAGCAGTTTTATTAAGGTAATTATTCATAACTTAATTAATTATAGAGTACGTACCTAGCTACACTTTTTCTTTTCCCTTTTCCTTTGAGCTTAGAATTTTTTTTTTTTAATTTTAAATAAAAAGCTACTAAATAAGGTATTGGTAAGTACTTATTAAATACTAAATGAAAGGGACCAGAACAGCGTGCATATAATTTTAATTTGCGTCTTAATCATGACTTTGATGATTTAATTAAACAATTAAAATAGTAGTAATTATATTGATAATAATATAGTATGTGGTATGTACGGATGTGCAGGATGGAGAAAGTGAATGTACGGACAAGCCCCGGAATAATGAAGGTTGTAGGAGTTACACTGTGTATTTTCGGAGTAGGAATTATAGCTTTTTATAGAGGTCCTTTCTTGAAGATACTTATTCACCATCACTTGATTAATAATAATAATAATAATTTACAACAAATGCAACCACAAATCCCCTCCACCACAAGTTGGATTAAGGGTGTTTTTCTCATCCTTCTTTCCAATATATCTTGGGCTTTATGGCTAGTGTTACAGGTATCATATCAATCAAAGTATATATATATATACTATTTAATTTAATTTAATTTGTACCTCTTTTTGCTAATTTTGTTTATTTATTTATTTATATAGGGCCGAGTACTGAAAATATATCCTTCGAAGCTATTGTTGACAAGTGTGCAATGTTTTTTGAGCACAATACAATCTTTCCTTGTTGCGGTTGCTTTTACTAGAGATCCTACTCAATGGAAACTTGGATGGGGTGTCCCACTTTTATCAATAGCCTATTGTGTACGTACCCTAATTAATTATATATATTAATCCTACTAGCTAATAATTAATTAATTAGATACTCTACTTGTTAAATTTAATTTATTTCTATCATTTTTTTTAAAATTTTTTATTTTGGGGGAGCAGGGAATAGTTGTGAGTGGTTTTACATTTTACTTGCAAGCATGGGTGATTGAGAAGAAAGGTCCAGTCTTTCTAGCCATGACTACTCCCATGATCATGGTCTTTACCATCATAATATCAGCATTTGTCTTCGGAGAAATTATTAGTTTGGGAAGGTAATTACTATTATATTTAATTAATTAATTAATTATATATGGAATTTTTATTAATGATCCGTAAGTTGGTTTTAAAATACTACTCCATTGTTATATATTGTGTAGTGTATTGGGAGCACTTTTGCTAGTTGGAGGACTTTATTTTGTGTTATGGGGAAAGACAAAGGAGGAGCAAAGGGAGTGCCACTGCCACCCAACATGTGATGATCCTGAGAAAGCATCAAAGACAGATAATACTACTACTACTACACCTTCTCTTGTATAGGTTAATTCTTTATCAACATAATATAGTAATTAAACATGAGTTTACAAGGCCATTTATGTACTTATTATAATTAAGAAAATTAGTGTATTTCATATCGGTACCAATTTATTTCTGTCAATTTAATGAAATTCCAAAAATAATATTCGCACAAGCTATATAGGCCGTACTACATAAAATTTATCTGATCGGCTTTATACTTTTTCAGTAGCCTCCGAAGATGTTACTTCTCTTCCAGAATTAGCAACCATAGAACTACTAGTAATTGTTAACTCCCCTTCCGTTCCTTTTGAAACCGCTCTCGTATCCTTTGATTTCCCCCATATCACAATGTACAAGCCCAATATTATCAGCACGGACCCTATCACACTATGTAAACAACAAACAATAACATTAAGCAAGCAAAAATGAGTAGATTGATTGTGTAGATTTCAACTGTATATTACCTTCCCAAATATAACTTCTCATCAAAAATAAGAGATCCTAGCACCGCCACAAATATAAGTGACAACGGTGCAAAAGAAGATACATATAGAGGTCCTTTCACCCTCGTTACCCATGCTGTTATTGCAATTACAAATCCCGACCCAAAAAATCCCTGAAACCATATTCAAATTATATTATACCCTCGATTGTCCATGAAAAATGCAAGACACTCATCTTTGTTATGAGAAAACTGCACGTAAACTAACACGTGAGAAGTTTATTGCAAAAATTCCTCTGTACTAGTATGTCAAGAATTTGTACGGACGTGGGGTCTCGTGCTGAATATTTAATAGTACAAGGGGCATCTATGCAATAAACATTTCAGGGGACAATTGAGGAAAGTAAGTTAAGTTGTATACCGTATAAGCAACAGCCACAATTCTAATGTTCCAGCCAAGTTTCCATTCCGTGAAATGTGTCTCCTTACACAAAGTATAAATTCCTGATGAGATAGCCCCAATCGAACACACGATGGCAGTGCTCGAATAAAGGGGGTACATACGGCTCATTCTTGTCTGCACGTAAATATAATCATGTAAACCAAATTGTCGAGGACATACAAATTGATTTTAAACGTATTACATACCTGAATTATCAACCATGCCGTGTAAGAAAGACAACTGCAGAAAGCCAGTATAGATCCTTTAAAATGATTATGTCCTTTTGTAGCAGAATTAGCTTCAAAGCTGCGAAGCAAATTGATATGTGTAGACCATATTTTAATGTTGATTCCTTTGTAGATGGTTAGAACCATTGCTCCAGAAATGCCTAATGCAGTTCCTACAACCTTTGCTTTTCCAGCTAACGATGTTCTTATGTCTAATCTCTCTAACCTGATTATTTATAGTTGAATTATTATATATGTTATAATTAATACCTACAATTTAAATTTTTGAAAAGATATCATATCAGTGTAAGTAAGTACCTAAATATCACGGCCATGAGCAATGTTAGAGCTGGAATGACATTAGACATGGCTGTTGCAAATGTTGGAGAAGTTAGGACCAAGCTCTCCGCATACAAATTGCTTCCTAATGATGCTCTGCAATTCAACACTTTTTCCACATCATTTTGATAACGTATTTTATTACAACCTATAGAAACGAAATTAAACATTGCACTTTTGGTCCCAATTCTTTACAATAACTTACGATTTTTGTCCCCATAATATCCACGTTTAACCTTGTCAATTTTTATCCAGTAAGATGCAATGGAACCAAAAGTGCAAAATATTTTCAAGATTTTGAATCGGGTCCAATCTCGTGGAGTTAAAAACAGTTTTCCTTAATGATCAATAAGCCAAAGGTATTCAAATCATTTGAGAAAATTATATATAATTTACCCGAATATTCCACATGCAAATCCTTGAAGAGCTATCAACCAAGTGAACTGTGGCCTATTCCTCCTGCACAAGCATATATATAAACAACAATAATAATTAATAGTAATATGATGTTAAATATCAAATATCAAACATTAATTCAAATTTTTACCTTTCTATTACTAGAGCCAGAGGAGCAATTAAAATTGTGGCAAAAATATACCGATACGCAATCAAAATGTCAATCCTCATTCCATCAGCAACTGCAACTTTGTAAAACATACTAACACCTCCAGATGCAAATTGACAGAGAATCATCGGTATTAATACATTAAGTTCTCTAATTGCATTTATTCCAACCATATTATATAACTTGATGAAAATATATACCAAAAAAACAGATATAAATAAGATTCAAGAAATGTACATTATGACATAAATGGCCAGCACTTATGTTTTCGTTTCATGTATTTTATAGACGATGTATTTTAAATAGCCTACAGAAGTGGTGCGTAAATTTAATCAGATAGAGTCTGACAAGATAAATCATAGGGCAATTTATGGAAATTAATTCGAACTAATTGCAACAACCTTATTATTTATTTAGTGGACCATTTACTTGTCCTAGACTCATTTTAACTTCCTGTAAATGTATATGAGATAAGTTTTCCTCAACTCTAAAACATCCAAGTGTCATGAGATGGATGGACTAATTTTACATTCATCTCCAAATATACGATATCACCTAGTCCAATTAACTAGCTTACGTGAAATAATATTGGACAGGATGACCCGACCCGACCCGACCCGATTTTTGAATGAGATTAATTGGAGGGATATATATACAGATATATACTCACTTCTCCTATTTTTTTTATAATGGGAAAAACCATCAGCTCATCCCTCAATTTCGTTCAAACTGTAATTTTAGTCCCACAAGATCGGATCATCACGATCTTTGCTTCAAAGCATTTTTGGTCCAATTTTTCTAAAATATTCTACGTAATTTTGGTCTATCGCCCCCTTCAAATTTAATTTGGGACCAACACATAGCTAGGACGAAGAGTGCATTAAAATGGATGGGCAAGATGAATAGTGCAAAATAATATATAAAATTAGGGCCAAAAATGCAATTGTATAATTAGAGTGCGTGATTAAAATTATTGAGGGTTCAGTCCTACTTTATTAAAAATAAAATTTAACCACTCAATCAATCTCCATCTAGAGATAGTGGAGTTTAAATGCAGATTTATATGGTTAATTTTTGTCCAAAACAATACCCGAAAAATGGTACTCTATATTATTTTTTTCTTTCTATGAAAACGATTGAAATCTCTACTAAAAAAGAATATCAGAAGATACAATACAATTTTAAAAAATAATGCTAGGTAATTCAGTCGGATGATTTGACATTCGAGTCATACTCATACATGTAGCAACCAAAACTGCAAAAAGTTAAAAATATTGAATCAATTAAATAATATTCAGTTCACATAAATTTAGCTAAGTCCAGCTAAATAATTTTGGTAGTTAGTTCAAGAGATAAATATTGTTCAAGATTTTATAAAGTGAACTTAATTTTATTTTACAAGTCATTTGGAACATTAATCTCAACAAATATCATCCAAGAACATTGGAAATTCTCTTGAACTAAAAAAAAATCCGATTCAAGTAAGTTTTCATGAACTTATTTGAGAAATGCCTACGAATTATGTTTCACTTTTATATCACACACTTCAACAGAACAACATAGATGAGATGTAAAAATTGCTTTAGATAACAGTCGTGAGCAAATTGCTATTATTAAAGACGAAACAATGTCCAATAGAATTACTGTCATTTATCGCAATGATTAAATGAACTGTTCCCAAATATGAATTTAATTATAAATAAATCCGATAATTGCAAATGTTTGGTAATACGCAGCGTGCATGTCTAATTTATTTAGTGATGTGATGTTTAACCTTTTATCTGCCTTAATTAGGACTTAGTTAAAAATTTAAATTTTGTTGATCTCTCCGAAACTTCATCAACAGCAGTCAATTGCTTCTACTCTTTTGATTTCCCATTTCATTTCGAGCCCATAAATATCTATTATCAAGCAATCAATTAAGGGTGAGTTTGCCATAACGATTCAAAAATCATTTATATGAGAATTAATTTTTCTAAAATAGATTTTGACAATAATTGATAATGATAAAATGGTTTCTGGATAATAGCTTTTTATAAAAGTAACACTTTAGAAGCTTATGAAATAAATTGATTTTTAGTTGTTGGAGATCCCAAAAGTAATTATGATATTGAGAGTCAAACAACATTAAAATCACAATGGACTAAAAATAATTTTTATAATTTGGGCCAAACACTTCAAAAACCACAATTGAGGTCTAAAAGTGATTTAGGAACTCTCACCGCTAGACCAAACTCATCCTAAGATAAAATTAAGCCTTGTTAAGAATTTTGACCAATTCACCGAGTAAAATTGGAATTTAATCTGTATTCATTATAAGAAAAATAATTTCTTAGTGACAAAAATTGTAATTACACGTAAACTAACGTGTTAACATCTATGATTGTGTTTAATTACCGCGTTTACAATATCATGTACCAACAACAGGCTATGGGTTTATCATAACAAATCTATAAAACTTGTTTAGATCACAAAGATTTTGGATTGACTTCAAAATCCTTAAACAATTACTTTTGTATTATACTTTCAACGAAGAAGATGTTTGGTAAGCAAGTAAGATTTATGGTTGTTTAGAGTCAAGCTTAGTATATAATCCTGGACATGCTACCAAACGGCTCCTAAAGTGATTGAATTTTTTAAATCCGCACTATATTAAAGCAGTTTAAAATTCATCCAAGCTCCCCATAACAAATCCAAATCATCAAACCAAATGAAAAGTCATTTTACAATTGGAATTTTTTTGATAATTATGTAACATAAGAGGTATATCTCTCATTAATTTTATATCTAATCTCAAAAAGAAAGAAATTGTCTAAGTAATTACCTCAAAAAGAAAATAGACAACATACATGATATTTTGTTCTGCTATATATATTGCTTCAAGCCTTGTGTCACTCCTACATACATAAAAATATTTTAGCCTGAAAAAATATACATGAAATATATGTTCCCCTACAATCAAATAATCTACATCAACAATTGTATGCAATCGCATTACATAACCTTTTCAAACATGTATACATTACTCGCACAAATCACATAAAAACATCGATCACAAGAAAGATACCAAGCTACGTCTAAAACTGTATGTTCTTGTTGAGCATCGAGGTGTAAAGTCAAGCCCAAACATCTCCTTATTAGGAGCTTGACCAGGTTCAGTCAAACCAACCAACTTCGCAACTAGAAATGCACTATCGAAAATGTGAGTTATATCTTCAGTTTTGGTCCACACGAGGTGAGCCAATTGTAGCCTTCTATATTTGGTGTTTAGACCAATGTCCCATTTAAGGAATAGGCTTTCTCTTTCTTGTTCTGAAAGCTTCTTTCCCATCTGCTTGCTCAACATCCGCCTCTCTTTGCGTAGAGCCTTTTCACTGTTTCAAGAAACACGTCAGAATAAGTACTATGATTGTTTAAGTATTAAGGGTGCAGGATTATCGTGATTTTTTTTCTACGAATATTACTGGTAAGGACACATCATGACAATGTTACCTTGAAGCTAGTGTTAGATATTGTCCATTAACGATTGTCTTCTCTCCTTTAGAGAATTTATCCTTCAAAAATTTCATCCTTCTCATCTCTACCTCTACATATATAGCGTCTGAAGGAACGCCTTGAAAAAGGAGGACGAAGTAGGTTCTGTGTACTAGTGAGACACAACAAGCATGCCAAAGTTGGATTATTTCTCTTTGGAGTCTTTTGAATTCCACTGGCCAACTTGAAAGACCTCTATTCTCATCTTCAATTGGGTCTAATCCAATATCTTTCACGTGTTTCTTCAGAGGGTCGTTCCCCTTGGGTTCGATTTCCTTGACCTTCATACAAAAGTAACATATAAGACAATGATTAAAACATCTATAATCCCATAAGAAATTCAGAACCTGATTCACTCACCGAATTTTTTATAATTTGTTCTTCAGTTGGAAGCTCGGTTTTCTTTTTATTGCAATCAATGCTGCTAATAACTTCTTGATCATCTGATGAAAATTTTATATTGGGGGTGTCAATCTCTATATCAAGAGCAGTTTCTGGAGAATACGAAAACTCTTTTCTTGATGAACTTTGCTCATTGGAACCAAATATTATTGGAGATATTCTCCTTTTAAAACAGGCCACTGACTCTCTTTCTGATACAAAAGAGGATGTACTCTCACCGTAATCCATCATCTTGGACAAAGGGGAAGCTGAGTCAGCAAAAATACTTGCTTTGCAGCTTCTACTTCCAGTCAATTTCAAGCTACGACTATCAGATGAATCTTCATCTAGCTTTTCTAGAAAATGAATGGAGTTAATTTCTTTCCCATTGTTACACGGAAGGGGTAAAGCTGATTCCTTATCATCTTCCGAAATCGGTTCCCTGTCTTCCATTGATACCCCCCCAGACCATCCTATATCTTCCTTCATTTCATTATCAGTCTTCAAAGGGCACAATGGTAATTCCACAGCTCGCACATTTTCGTTTACAGTGTTTTCTGTCTCAATGCAACGAACTTCCCTACAGAGTTCGTCTGGAGTCCCGTTGCTTTGTTTCTCGATCTCCTCCCAATTGCCACTATATGAATCACTTTCACTATAGTTTGAACTGCTTATTAAGATCCTTGGTGATGGATCGCTCTGCACAAAGTTGTCATCGAAATACGGAATTTCGGCAAAATGGTCCTCCGAACTGGTCCTGCTGTGTTCAGAGGAGTGAGGAGGATCTGCCAAAATAGATATCTGGTGTTCTCGTATTTGAGTATCTGGTGATTCTTGCACTTGTAAATGAGGGTAGTGCCCCGATTCTACCTACAAGAAATAAATATGTCAGGACCAAACATTAACAAAGAAGGGAAAAAACAATAAAAAGATCATTAGACTATGTTTGGTTCTTAAATTTCAGTGCGTTAAACGACAAGAAAAACGTTGATTTTGTTCATTTTCATTTTACTTATCATTTTACTTGCTGAAAATCCAAGAACCAAACATAGCCTTAAGGTTCAATTTAATGATTTTTTTTACCGGTGTCACGGAACTTGCATCATCTCCAAGCATTTGGAACATATTTCTAACTTGTGATTGAGCAATGTCTCTTTGAAGAATAAGGTCCTTAATCTCCTTCTCAAGCTACATGAAATTAAAACTTCAATAAACTCTTCAATATGATCATGTATTAGTGAAAAAAGAAATATTACCTTTTCAATTTGAGTATCTTTCTCTCTGAGTATTGCGGAATAATTTGGTTGGGAAAGGGTAGATAGGGGACTTCTTAGCTCACTCTCTAATCTCGCTAACTCCCTCTGCAAATGTTTTACCAATGCTTTGTCAGAAACGACCACGTTAACTTGTGCATTTGTAGTCACTTCCTTTGCACAGCTTGCAAAAAGAAGAGTGTTCCTCGATTGTTCAACGTGACTACGTGCTGGACTCATAGTGCAAATGACGGCTGTTTTAGCATTTCCTCCAAGTGATGTTTGTAGAATTCGAGTTAGCTTTGAATCTCTATAAGGAATATGTCCATTTCGCCCCTTGCTGTACGTAGGTATTGAGAAAAGAAGAATTATTGACATAACATACAGACGCACAATAAGTTAGTCGATAAATGAATGTTCTACTCATACCTAAGTTTGCGAATAACAGTCCCGAGTGTAAGCAAACTACGATTAATGTGGCAACCTTCTTTCAACCTTGTGCCAGCTGATAATGATTGAGATGCCCTTTCACTTCCAGCCAGATCAACAAAATTCTATTTATTAAAATGACGAATTAGTTTCAATAAGAAAAAAAACAACACATTAATTTCTGCATATTATATACTACAGCCATACCACAGCAGCTGTAAGAGTGTTTGCATTATCCCTGCCTAAAAGCTCGCGAGAAGTGCTCTCAATTGTCTGTTACAAAAAAAATTGTTAATATAAATTGGTTTGCTTCAAGACACTGGTTGAATGAAGAAACATTATAATTATCGATACCAGTCTAATAATCTGGTGAGATCTCGAGCTCATTTCATTAAGGGACGTCTCTCCAATCTGTCTTTGAGCTGCAAACATTGACACATACATATATGCTTTCAGAATACATATGTTATATGAAGTATATAAAACTCATTTGAATTATTAGTAAAGTTTTCAAATTCATGATAATGGAAATCCATTTAAAATTTGTTACCTTCACACACAGAAAGAAGTTGAATCACATGATTCCAATCCCTCAAAACTTCCTCCGTGAGTTTTTCGACTATGGTTCCTCTCTATCGTCAAAACGGGTATTATTCAATCAGATAATTGAAAACAAAGAACACGTTTTTTAACTAAATGGATACAAAAGATTCACCTCAGGATCATCTAAAAGTCTTAGTGGGCTGCTATCTACACCGAGGAGGTCTCTCACAGATTCATTATAAATCTCCATTGCAGAAAACTTCATAACAAATTCTCTTTCTTGGTGCTGATGAAAAAACACTTATGTCGAAATATATAGGCGCGGAAGTATAATTAATTTAGCTCATGAATGAAACATAACACATGTCAAATTACCTTCACTATATATTCATATATGTCAGCTATTGCATACTCTGTAATCCCAGTCATTGTAAATGTCTTTCCACTGCTTGTTTGTCCATATGCAAAAACACTTGCTACATAACAATATACTTATATTAGCACCCCAAAAAATGTTTCAAAATAAAATTAGTTATAACAAAGAAATTAAAAATTATACTCACAATTCATCCCACTCACAACTGAAATAGCAACATCCTTAGCTCCTTGTTCATATACTTCTCTTGTGGTGCAATCACTTCTGAATACTCTATCTACATAAACCAAAAAAGAAAAAGAAAATCTCAAAAATATTTAAGCCCATTAAATCTCAAAAAAAGAAGGATCACATAAAAATAAAGTTGGACAAAAATAAAAATCTTCAATTATAGCACAAAACCCACTTTAACAATCAAAAAATTTAAACATGATTTTCTCATATGCATCACTATCAAGGTTAATTCAACTAAAAACTCAAATATACCCAAAATTCTTACATAATGAAATTCTTACCAAATGTATAGGCAGTGGGGTACATTGACCTATCCGAAGCAGAGAGACTAACATTCTTGTAAACAATAGTTTTATCATTGATGCATTCCCAATCAGAAACATCATTTCTGTAAATTTCCTTTGAATTCAAAGGCCTTAATCTCACCGACACAAAAATCCTCTCATCTCCACTCTCCATTTCACCCCCAAAGAAAACAACAAAAGGGTTTACTGAATTGTGGTGCACCCAATGATGATCATCTGTGAGGAACAGACTAATAAATCAATGTCATTAAATTTTACTAATTCCCAATCATACTTCTATATTTGTGGCCACTGTTTCATCTCATGCATTGATGAAAGAGGGTTTTGTGTACTTTTCTTTGTTGAAGGGTATGTGGTCCATCTTCACAGACTGTCAAATGTTTTGATCTTAGTGAATGTTTGTTTACTAAACAGGGGATTGAAAAATCTTGTAAAATGATGAGTGGATTAGGTTGATTATGTCATGCTTAAGAATTTACCTGAAATTTTTGTTTTAATGGGTCTTTCATGGAATGTTGGATTGTGATTGTTATCAAGAAAAATGTCTCTTTATTTGTTCATAAAAAAAAATGTCTCTTTATTTGTTTGTGTACTTTTTCTTACTTGTTAATACGTGAAATATGTTCAAAAAGAAAAAAGAAAAAAAAACGAATTCAGATATTAAAAAGGAAGGTTATTGTCTTTCAAATAGTAGTGTTAAAATAAAAAGTCCAAATTAAATATAATACTATTAAATAAAAAAAATCGGCACTACCTAGTACCCGTGGGATCATCAACGTTTTCTTTTTGACATGAAGATAGATTGTTTGTTAAATATATTTCAGGAGGTAAATTACTAATAAATGTATGATGCGGTCTAGGTTGAAATTGTTTTTTTCCAACATAGCTCATTTGTATTTTTATGTATGTGAATAACACCGTGTTTGATAATGAAGCATATTGGTTTTTTTTGGATAATTTGAATATTTCTTTTTTTCATATGAATGTAAATTGTTTATTATAAATATCTCATTGAGTAGATTGCTCATTATAAATAAAATTAGAAATGGAATGAAATTGAACTAAACTGGTATTTTGAATTTCAAATTAAAAGTTGTTCCTTTTCTTTTTCAAGCTTTGGTTGGTTTTGATTAGAAATGTGTGGAATCGGAAATGGAATAGAATTGAACTAAACTAGATATTTTAAATTTCAAATTAAAAGCTGGTCCTTTAACTTTTTCAGGCTTTGGTTGGTTTTTGATTTTTGATCATTCGATGTTGCCAATAAAAATGAGAAAGAAGGTAATAGTATTAATTAAGGGCGTGGCTGTGCAACTTTTGTATGTTTGACTATATAAGTAAAGTTGACAACTAGATCTAACAAATCATTACTCATTTTATTTTAGTTGCCACATTTCACATTTTCACACCAATTAAGAAATTCTTTAATTATTAACTTTTCTAATATAATACGGATTGGTGACTAGTCTATTGAATTTGTCATTAGTTGAGAATGAATTCTATACATAATAATTAAAAAAAAAAAACACTCTAAGCATAATTGAAATTACTATTTTTTTGTGGAAAAAAAAAATAGACTGTTTCTTGTTGCACAATATTTTGGTCAGAGAAGGTGACATGCTACCACATTTTTTAAACTAAGAAAAAGATGGGTTATAAAAGATATATTTAGGTTAATCTTAAGAATGATAGTTCCAAAAGATATTTATTGCAGATGTTTTCAAAACAATTGGTGTGTAAGGTATGCATCATAAGTTTTTGTAGGAGACACCATTTAATCATGAATTAAAATTTTATTTATGTTGTATATTTCAAACAATTAAATATTTGAATTTTTTTGAAAAGTTTATAGAAATGTTAGGAAAATTATAAATAAATTACTAAATTAAGAAAAATATAAAAATCTAAAAGGGGAAAATGTGTCATCCTTAAGTAGAATTTCAATATTTAAAGAAATAGAGTTCAAAATATATTTTCTAAAAGAAAAAGAAACTGTTCCTTACGAAAAGAAATGATTTAATGTGTAATAAGAAATTATGGTTGAGCTCACGAAAAGAAAATTAAATTCTTAAAGGCCATTACTTAGGGATGTTAATTAATGGGTTGAATTCGAGTCGTATCATGTTCGGTTTAGATTTGACTTTATCTATCTCAAATTGAATTTCGGTCGGATTGAAATCTTGCTCGGATCTTAAATTATCGCATCCATCAGGCTTCGTTAGAATTCGGTCGAATATTTGATTTTATTTTTTTATTCAATAGAACCTCCATTTTTTAAATTCATATTAATTTTTTTGGTAACATTTTCATTTAACTAAACTCCCATGTTCAAATTTTTCTTAACAATTCACTAAGTTTTTTTTTTTGAGAGGAAACGGTAAGTTTCATTCAAACAAGCTCAGAGGCAATAATGTCAAGAATCAATACAGGTAAATCTTCTAACGCATAAGATTATTTAAAAGAGAGACGTGCAATTTCATGAGCCACTCGATTTCCGTCTCTGCCAATATGGTGGGCGCTAAAAAAATCCAGATTAGCAACCTTTGCCTTGAGATCCTCAATAGTGTTGCCATAGCTAGGACGGGAATCTGAATTTCCTCTAATCGCATCGATAATCAGGCTAGAGTCTCCTTCCAAAATAATCTTATTCCAACTCCGGCTTTGGACAAAATCAATTGCGAATAAGGCGGCTTTAGCTTCGGCTGCTGTAGGGTCCAGAGGTCTTCGAAAACAGGTCGAAGCCCAACCCAAACAAATTCCCGTATCTGATCTAGCAATCACCCCCAGACCGCACACTCCATCCTTCGCATTTACAGTAGCATCAAAATTCACTTTGATGTAATTTAACTCTGGAGGTTGCCATCGAATCGGCTGTACGCGAGCTGTAGTCATCGGCTTAAGAACTGAAGTCAATGCTTGTTGGAGGTCAGACCAATAGTTACGTGCAAAGGTAACAGGGAATAAGGCACAAACCTCTTTTCCTTCGAAAATAAGCTTGTTACGGGAATTCCACAGAGACCAACAAATCAAAATACAAATTTCAAAGGTCGGAGTGTCCGATTTATTCTTCATTTGCAGCACCCAATCCAACACATTCTCCCCAAAAAACTGATGAACTGACCAAGGTACATTGCTAAGTGCCCAGGTTTGTCGTGAGAAAGGACACAAAGCCAAGCAATGAACCAAATCTTCAGAAGTATCACGACAGAAACAACAATTCTTATCAACTTGAACTTTGTGTAGTATCAAGTTATCTCGAGTGGGTAGTATATTTTTGCAAGCACGCCACAAGAAAATCTTTATTTTACTAGGAAGATTTAAAGCCCATAACCATTTCCATTCACCCGAACCTCCAGCACTCAAACTACTTTCAGCCGTGTAACTCGCTGCATTATTCAATTTAGTTCCAAGATGATAAGCGCTACGTACCGAAAACAAACCATTTTTATTATAGTGCCAAACATATCTATCCGGGTTTTGGCTACTACTCAATGGAATGGCTAAGATACACTTTACATCTTCCTCAATAAACATTTCTTTAAGCAACACATCATTCCATTGACCCAAATTAGGATCAATAAGCATGTCAACCGTTGAGTCAATTGGAAAATTACCTCTATGGGTAATAAGTTTAAAAGTAGACTCTCGCGGTAGCCATTTATCGCCCCAGATAGAAACGGATTTCCCATTTCCAATTCTCCAACGTACACCAGCTTCAAGAATACTTTTCGCACTGAGAATGCTTCTCCACGTATAGGATGGGTTAGTCCCCAAGACAGCCCCAAGCACATCGGAGTGAGGGAAGTAACGTGCTTTGAAAATCTTACCCAAAAGGCTGTTCGGTTTTTCTAGCAAACGCCATAACTGTTTCGCAAGAAAAGCCATGTTAAACGCCTCAAGATCTCTGAATCCAAGTCCACCATACTGCTTACTTTTACATAAATCACTCCACTTCGTCCAACGAATCCCGCGGCTATTGGTGCTTTCCCACCAAAAACGAGCCATCATACTCTCAATCTCCTTGTAGAAGTAATCAGGGAGCTTGAAACAACTCATAGCATAAGACGGAATAGCCTGAATAACTGCCTTGATCAGTATCTCCTTTCCTCCTTTCGAAAGCCATTTCTCCTTCCATCCTTGGAGTTTGTAGCAAATTTTATCTCTAATAGAAGCAAAAACCTCCCTCTTTGACTTGCCAATAATTGTTGGAAGGCCTAAATATTTTTCGTGTTTATCAGCCACAGACATAGGAAGAAAAGATCTAACTACTGAAATAGACTCTTCGGAAGTGGTTTTACTAAACACAATGCTTGACTTCTGAAAATTAACAACCTGCCCGGAGGCCAACTCATACGTTTGTAAAACCGACTTAATACATTGCGCAGATGGCCCGTTCGCATTACAGAAAATCATTGTGTCATCCGCGAACATAAGATGCGAAACCGGGGGGGCGCCCATGCATACTGAAAGGCCTGCTATTTTATCCTTGGACTCCTCTCTACGCATTAGAGCACTCAAACCCTCCGCACAGAATAGAAAAAGGTACGGTGATAGTGGATCTCCCTGTCGGAGCCCTCTTTCCGGATTTAAAAAACCAAAAGAACCTCCATTTAGCACAAAAGAGTAAGTTACGGATGGTACACACTTCATAATTAACTCTACCACTCGAATATCAAAACCCAGCCGCATCATTATTTTCTGAAGATACGACCATTCTATTCGATCATACGCCTTACTCATATCAAGCTTAATCGCCATGTGCTCTGCGGAACTTCTTTTCATATAATGCGTAACTTCATATGTGATGAGAATGTTGTCAGAGATTAGTCGTGCAGGTACAAATGCCGACTGAGATTCAGAAATAATCTTATCCATAAATGGCTTAAGACGATTAACAATGCACTTTGAGGCTATCTTGTAAACCACATTACTCAAGCTGATTGGTCTAAACTGTGCCATAGTTTCAGGGTTTGAACACTTTGGGATAAGGACTATATGTGTGAAATTACAAGTCGATGGGAACTCCCCTTTATTAAGAAAAGTGAGAATCCATCTAGTCACGTCCCTCCCGACAATATGCCAGAACCTCTGATAAAATATAACTGGAAAGCCATCCGGCCCAGGAGACTTGAGAGGGTGCATACTATTTAGAGCTTTTTTTACTTCCAATGCTGTATAATCGGCTAACAAAGCCATATTCATATCAGGGCTGACCGTAGGTTGTACAGCTTCTAATACTTCGGCTAGCTGTTCATTCGTAGGACGAGACGATGTAAAAATGTTGCGAAAATAATTGGAGACAATTTCTTCTAATTCTGAATCCTTATCGCACCATTGTCCTAAAGAATTTCGGAGCCCATGTATAGTATTTTTCTGGTGTCGTGAAGAAGCCTTAGCGTGAAAAAACTTTGTATTTTTATCCCCTTCTCTCATCCAATGAGCTTTGGCACGCTGTCTCCACATCATCTCTTCTTTATCCAACAAATCATCCAGTTCAGCAGAGAGCTCTCGTATTTTAACATTGGCAGAAGTAGTTCTAGGGCTCTTTTTTAGGATGAGAATCTGCTCCTTTAACTTTGTCACCCGTTTTTTAACACCCCCAAAGGAATACCTACTCCAACTCATAAGTCCAACTTTACATTGCTCCAAATTATCCCATTGATCTGTCCCAACTTCTTCGCCCGAATTCAGCCCCCAACTCTCCTCAACTACCTTAGCACAATCATCTGTTTTTAGCCACATAGCTTCAAACTTGAACCCATACCTTCTTCGACTTTTGTTGGAGCGTTCCTTTCTTTGAAGCTCAACCAGAATCGGGAGATGATCCGATTTCAGTGTATCCAAGTGAGTTACATGGAAATTTGGGAATAAATTTCGCCACTCATCGTTTCCACATGCCCTATCAATCCGTTCCTCAATGAAATAAGGAGGATCCCAGTTATTAGCCCATGTAAACGGATAACCCACATAGCCAAGATCTCCCAAACCCGAATCAGATAAACAGTTACGAAAAGCTTCAAGTTCACTAATCGGATCCGGATTTCCCCCACTCTTTTCAAAATTGAATAACATAGCATTAAAATCTCCTGCGCACAACCATGGCAAAGAAGAACGAGTAGAAAGGTACCGAAGTAAATGCCAAGATCGAAACCTCTCTGTATCTTTTGGTTCTCCATAAAAACCCGTAAATCTCCATTTAGAGAGCGCATTAGCATCATTAACATGCACGTCAATATGATTAACAGAAAAACTTTGTAACAGTACCTGATTGTCGATAGGCCATAACATAGCCAAGCCACTGTTGGGATATTCTAGGTAGGGCTCGATTGTCAATACAACAAAGTGCGGAATTTTAAAAATTTTCGAGTTCCTAATAGTCCCATGAATTCTTTCTCCATAGTTATTATACGAAAATGTTGAATCAAACAATAACATAATTATCAAAGGGGGTTTTCGCAATTTACCTCACCACAGCTTGGTGGTGGTTACCTCCGGGCTTCTTTGTTCGATTCACAACGGAGTGATCCAAGTGTCTCACCTCCAGAATGTATCCACACCAATTGGATTGTAGCAACGTCTCCAAGTCACAGGCTAAGAACTAGATCTTGGAGATTGTCAAGAAAGGAATGAGCAGATCTATATCAGGATATCGATTTGGATCTGGATTAGGAGAATTGCAGGAAGACAACCACGACCACAGGACTTATGTGGCTAGGTTGGATCGACCAAGGGCGGCGAGGCTAGGCTTCGGATCCACCTAGGGCGGCGGCTAGGGTTTGGCCGAGAACTAGGGGCTAGGGGCGGTTTTTGGAGTTGGCAATTTCTTTTCTTCTTGTGGTGTGTAAAACTATTTTCTCAACCTTGTGTCACTTTGGAAGATGTATGATGACTGATATTTATAAGAGAAGAGTTCTTCTCTTATTAGATATCTCATCAAGATATGGCAAATCTTTTCCTTATCATAATAGGAAACAAGATTTGACCAAATCTCTTGTTTGTAGCTTGATGACCAAGTAACAAACTCTTCCCTTCTTTTCCTCTCCAAAAAATCGTCCCTTGCCTTTAATTAGCCAATCCGAAAATTGCTAATTATTTATTCTTCCTTCTTTACCAATTAACAACTTTAATTATTTATAATCAATTAGATAATCTTAATTAATTAATTAAACATTAATCAATTAGATATCCAATTAATATTCTCCCATTGAATTAGTACCTTAATTCAATATCTTTGATTTAACAACTTTAAATCACTTATTTCCCTTTATGACTGTCACTGTCCAATTGTATTGTGTGTGACCCTCTGGGTTCACCATCAACTGGCAGCAGGCCCACGACTTTCGTGATTTAATTAACAAGCAATTAAATGCTCCGATCAATTAAACTACTTTTAATTGACCACTCCTAGAATTAAATCCTCTATTAATTCCGGAGTACCCACACTTCATGGTCGATGTCTAGCCACAAGCCCATGAAGCCCAATCAAAGGTGAATTGATTTATTGTGAACCTCACCTCTTATAATTGCCATGTACATACGGTCCTTCTACGACTGATTTCCCGATCGAGACCTAGGGTGTGTTAATTGATCGGCACCTCTAATTATCTCGATAACTATACTTTCTAATTTTCCGACAATGATTCCAGTGTGACTGCCAAATTTGGAAACTCCTTCCAAATGCATCACCGACTATGGCCATAGGTTCCTCGGAATCAATTATCTAAGAAACGTATAGGAAATTCTCTCATCTTATCAGGATGAGGCGTTAGATCATCTCTTAGTACTAACCACTCGCGTACACTTTTGTACGCACCCAACTTAGGCACTTTGTGGCCAGGCTACGTGATCAGTACCTAAATCTAAGTACGCACATCCATGTACCGAATTCGCCCTAGTACCTCAAGTCTAAGGACTAAATCGTACACTATTATAAGCCTTGAGAAACATCCCATCACCGATATGCGTCATGCGCTTCCACAATGGGTTTCTCTGTTCGGGTCGTTCGATGCGTTCAATCCTCCATTGAACCACCTACTCATATGCACTGGACTCAAATTCATTGCTCATGAAACGCTACAAATTCACTCCATGTGAATCATGCATACTTGTACAAGTCTTGGCGATTCCCACGATACCCCGTCTCGTTTGGAATCTATGACTTGGAACGGTTTTAAGATCACGACATTTGAGACTGTTTCA
The DNA here is from genome assembly GCA_003313485.2 of Penstemon barbatus. Classification (NCBI taxonomy): domain Eukaryota; kingdom Viridiplantae; phylum Streptophyta; class Magnoliopsida; order Lamiales; family Plantaginaceae; genus Penstemon; species Penstemon barbatus. Next base: position 11,992,762 of record CM064878.1, read on the forward strand.
TGATTGCACTCAGTACTGAAGTGAATCGTCCCATAGTCTATTGTGACCTTAGGATTTCATCCAATCGCTTAGATAGGTTCGCGAGAGATGAAGTTGGCCATTGTTCAATTTCACATACTATGAATGAACGGCGTATTAATTATAAACCATAAGAAAATAGTACTTCAACAAGCTAATTAATATTGGCTTGCTGGGCACTATTCCATCAATCTCCCACTTGCCCTAAAGCCAATCACAACATTTCTAAGACCCATCTATACCAAGATGTCCCTCGAACCATTTGTGAGAGAGCTTAATTAGTGGATCTGCTAAGTTTGTCCTTTTGAGATAACGTAGTACTTTTACGCGTCTCAGCTACCTTTGACTTGTTCAATCATACGGTGTTGTGTTCAGATTGTAGGTGAGATCTCGATTTCCTTTCATTGAGCAATAGCCTCATCTAAATCGGCTAAGATTATGATGGGCTTATGTCATGCTAGGTATTTCATCCAGTCGTTGGATGAAAATTTCTCATCTAAACACCTTCTTTTGTGTAGCATCATAATGGTGCCCTTTATTCTTGTTTGAATCGGCAATGGTATATTATTGGAATTCCTTCCAATTTACCTTGCTCTATCGAAACAGAATAAATAATCCACTTCAGACTGGAAATCTCGAATTTCAAAAAAATCCTTTGAGTTTTCAATTCTCCATTACTACCATAGACCAGCGTTGCATCCTTTAATTATCTTCGAGGATTTGCTTTTATGGTAGACCAGTGTCCTTTACTGGCGTTTGACTATCAGTAGCTCGTTCAGAGCATTTTGACGAGTCAGGTCTAGTACAAGACTTTGCATGCTACATGCAATCCAAATGCCAAGCATAAGGCTTCTTGAGACAGTTACTTCTTCACTCATTAATTTAGGGCTCATTAAATAAGTGAGAGAGATTTTGTCTCTTTTGGAAACAATCCTCTCTTGGATTCTTCCATATTGAATTTAATCAATATTGTCTTCGTACTTTGATTTGGTAAATCACTACATCTTCTTCCTTCTATCTACCATAGATACGTATTGCCAGTACGCGAGATGTAATTCCAAATCTCATCATGGAAAATTGCGTGAAGAACACGCTTTCGTCTGTGCTTTTCTGATATTCTTATATCTTGCTTGATGTACAGTTCATCATCTTGTTGCGCTTCGAACTCAACTACACTCCCACTGATTCTTTTGCATAATTGGAATCCATATGCCATTTGACAAATTCAACATTCTTGATCAACTATCAAGTTGCATGTTCCAAATTTGGGAAAAAGTCATAGATTGACCTTTGGATTAGAATAGAGATCTTCTCATCAATTTTCAATTGTGAGATGCAGGATTCATATCCAATAGTCATGTCTTGGTAGTCAAAACCACCTTTCTATGGCTAACAGTTTCGAAATGAATTTTGACTTGCTAATGGATATAAGGTATTTTCATCAATCCTAAAAGGACTTTTGAATAATGACCTATTGCCATTAAGTGAGTCAAAGTTTTCAACTTTCGAATCTTATGGCTATGTGCCATATCCCTTAGATCATGTTTAACATAATCTCTTTGTAATCTTGGATTACAATCCAATTTCTCAATTTCGTAAAATGGAATTTTTGAGTTCCTTACGAATTTGATCAGATTACGATTTCTTTGTGCATGGATTGATTCAGCAGTTTTTTTTTCAGTGTTTACTCCCACTGTTCATGGGGACGGGTCCAATCTTTGGACTTCATCAAGTTCTACGACATTCCTTGTTTCCTTTGACAATGTCTTGTCAACAGAGGAACAAGCTACTTACGAAATACTTTTCGTTTCTCGTTGTCGTGGAACAGGTATTCAATGGATTTTGTTGAATACCCCATAAACTTTATATGAACTAGATCTACCATCTAATTTCTCATATAAGGATGTTCTGCTATGTCTTAAAAGACATGGCGATGTAGGACTTACTTCGAAATATACTATACCAAGTATCTTTGAAGAGTTAAGGGGAGGTATCCCCTAAAGTGAATGAAGGAAACTCAGCAAAATCAGAGTCGAGAATCAAACAAAGTTCGATTTCTTCTTTGATTTGCTTCATGAGAATTCTATTCTCGTCTTAGACAATCGAGGTGTTAAGTTGCTTATGTTTCAGCAGGTTTGATTAAATCAAATTGCTTTTGACATAATGCATCTAGTTACTTCATTTCCAAAACTTCTATAGAATTACTTCAATAGTTTCAGAATTGTACTTCAGCCAAGTACACATATATATTTAACGATTAAAATCGTAAGTATATGTGAAGTAGCATCCTTTTGAACTAGTGCTTTTAGTTCATGTCGATTGAAATGTTTTGGAATGCCTTAGCAATCCTTCACTTCGGTTATCAATCCTTCAAGATTTGAAAGTTCCGTATTTACCCAAGTTCATTATCTCAGGAACAGTAAATAAAAACTTTCCTTTCGCATCTCTCTTTAGGAAAAATGTCCAGGGTGAACACTTCAAGTGTTAACGATTATCTTGTTTGTTTTGCTTGTTTTCGGTTTAGTATATAGTCTTCAAAGTTTTTGATTTGTTTATCATTGTTTTATTTCTATGCACCAATGCATCAACATTTGTACAAAGTTAAATTGCTCTAATTAAATAAATTCCATTTCTCAATGGTAAAGCAATAAGGTCTCGTACAAAATGTGAAATAATACTCAAAGTAAACTAAAAACTTAAAACTCATGCTAATACGAAAAACTAAGAAAAACTTATTTGCTAAAAAGGAATGTCTAGGTACAATTCTTCCTTGACCCAGTCCCGGAATTCGAGTTCCCTCATCTCTCTCTGCACTAATTGCATCTCCCTTTCAAGGAATTTCCTCCTTTTAGGTTGAGAGGGAAGACTATCATCGCCTGTAAATGCTTTTACAGAAATGAAAGTTTTAATCAGATGTCTTACATCAAAAAGATTCAACAAGTGTATAACTTAAAAAGTCATACCGTAGTCAAGTCTTTCCAGGAAATCCTTTTCAACAAGCTTCCTTATTTTCTCTTCGTACTTACACAGAGGGCAATTCCAATCAGACCGAAACCACGTTGATGAGCTTCTTCATATTTGTCTAACAACTCATGCAATTGCTTTGTTTGTATTCCATCAGGCGGAATAGCGCAATGTTGCATAAAATGAGTGAAGGTCTCAGATAATCCTTGAAGGGTTATCGTTATCTCATCTTCGAGAGTCAATTGGGCTCCAAACCCTTTGATCAGCTCGAATGTCTTGCTCAAGTAAGAACAATATTCCCTAACATTGTCAAACTTAGCCATGTCGGTTTCGTAGAGGAAATTGCACATCACCTTTTTCAAAGTTGGTTCGGTTCTTAAACGCATCGAGTATCGGACAGTGGATGGTAAATGGCTAACATTTAAAAAACAGACAACTATAAGCAGATAGGTTTAATATTAATACTTATAATTAACGAAATTTGGACTTTTTATCGAAAAAGTTCTCCCACTATTTTTATCGAAACAGTAACCCCTTCTAGTTTCGGGAAATTCCATTTCCTAGTAGGTATTGACGTCCCAGCGGCAATTAGTTGCACCCACGACTCGTGGCCATACAATTAATTCCCTAGGTAGGTATACATATTACCAATTGTGTCTACTACACAACCTTCAAGTTATTTTGCCTCGTTTTTCACATTTATCTAGCACTGCTACATCATAAATGTTACTACGCGTTAAGTCTAACCCATTAATCATGATAAGCAACGGGCCCGGTCATGAATTCTCCGTAACTAGTTATCGGTCGATTTTCACGTCCCGACCAGTCCCTACCCTTGTCGAGTTTTATTAAAACTAGAATCAAGGAATTTCGTGCATTGCCCCTTTCTTCGACTCGGGTGCCAGACTCTGGATCACCTCTATCGATAAGTAAACAACATACACTAGTCCCTATTAATGGAAGGCTTGGATTTTATAAAACCTCATTTTATATTTAACCCAATATGACTTAATATTTATTCGAGAGGGGAATTTTCGGTTTTTTGAAAGTTTGAAGAAACTCTCCTTGAGATCTCACCGCTTCAATTATGCTTTATCTTTTATTTACGATCTAGATTCTAGCGTGCAAACACACAAGCAATCATAAATCGACTAATAAATAAAAGTCATACAAGCCTAGCATGCAAACTACCACAATATGTTTTTGATCGGGAGCCTCCTATGCAGGCCATCATCGAGCCAATGATGTTGGCCCAATTGGTCAATCTAAAGGGTTCTCAAAGAACCTATGCTATTACACAATGTACCACGCATACATGGCCTTCAATTCTTCTTGGGCTCCCACCTTGCTTGTAAATGGGCCTCCATCCTAAACTAGGAAAGCAGTAAAGCCCTATTCTATTACAAAGGCTCAGAGTGGCCCAAAAAAAATAACAGGCTCGCAGGCCCAATAAAACCATGCATTAAATTAAACCAATCACATCTAACCTAAGGGCAAGGCTCGTCGCGATCGAAAACCACGTAAACAGTTCACGTAGAGCAAAGAAACATGTAAACAACTTTTACTTTCTTCTATCTTAATTTTAAAACACCTTTTAAAACTAACTTCCTATGATTCTTGCTTTTTAGTCACTACTAATTATGACAAAATAAATTCTCGGATAAACAAAACAACTTTCCTGCCTTAATTTCAGATTCTGATTTTTCAACTTTTGAAAATTGCAGTTCAGCCCCTATACTTTCGGAAATTGCACTTTTGACCCCAAAACTTTTGAAAAATTTACAAATTACCCCCAAAACAGTTTTCGGACAGAATGAGCAGAAAATTAAAATTTTGAAATCCAGAAAATTTTCGAATTTTGCAAACAGACCCCTGAAGTTTCGAAAATTACAAAACAGTCCTCGAATTTTTGAAAATTGCAAAATGGTCCAAAATTGCGTGCGATCAGATTTTCAGAAATAACCCAGATTTTTCAAAAATTTCCAGAAACAGAAAATTCAATTTTCAGCCCTAATTTTCATGTTTTGCGATTTTTGCATAAAAGCCCTCATTTTTTGAAAAACTATAAATTCGCCACAGATCTAAAAAAGCAGTTTTACCCAATCATAGATCCAGTCATAACAAGCAAGAATCAATCACTAGAACATAATTAACATGCGTTCTCATACACACAATCAAGCATATACAGTGAAAACACATTATGTTCAGGCCTTTTTCGTATAAAAACGTATGGAGTTGGCTCTGATACCACTGTTGGGATATTCTAGGTAGGGCTCGATTGTCAATACAACAAAGTGCGGAATTTTAAAATTTTTCGAGTTCCTAATAGTCCCATGAATTCTTTCTCCAAAGTTATTATATGAAAAGGTTGAATCAAACAATAACATAATTATCAAAGGGGGTTTTCGCAATTTACCTCACCACAGCTTGGTGGTGGTTACCTCCGGGCTTCTTTGTTCGATTCACAACGGAGTGATCCAAGTGTCTCACCTCCAGAATGTATCCACACCAATTGGATTGTAGCAACGTCTCCAAGTCACAGGCTAAGAACTAGATCTTGGAGATTGTCAAGAAAGGAATGAGCAGATCTATATCAGGATATCGATTTGGATCTGGATTAGGAGAATTGCAGGAAGACAACCACGACCACAGGACTTATGTGGCTAGGTTGGATCGACCAAGGGCGGCGAGGCTAGGCTTCGGATCCACCTAGGGCGGCGGCTAGGGTTTGGCCGAGAACTAGGGGCTAGGGGCGGTTTTTGGAGTTGGCAATTTCTTTTCTTCTTGTGGTATGTAAAACTATTTTCTCAACCTTGTGTCACTTTGGAAGATGTATGATGACTGATATTTATAAGAGAAGAGTTCTTCTCTTATTAGATATCTCATCAAGATATGGCAAATCTTTTCCTTATCATAATAGGAAACAAGATTTGACCAAATCTCTTGTTTGTAGCTTGATGACCAAGTAACAAACTCTTCCCTTCTTTTCCTCTCCAAAAATCGCCCCTTGCCTTTAATTAGCCAATCCGAAAATTGCTAATTATTTATTCTTCCTTCTTTACCAATTAACAACTTTAATTATTTATAATCAATTAGATAATCTTAATTAATTAATTAAACATTAATCAATTAGATATCCAATTAATATTCTCCCATTGAATTAGTACCTTAATTCAATATCTTTGATTTAACAACTTTAAATCACTTATTTCCCTTTATGACTGTCACTGTCCAATTGTATTGTGTGTGACCCTCTGGGTTCACCATCAACTGGCAGCAGGCCCACGACTTTCGTGATTTAATTAACAAGCAATTAAATGCTCCGATCAATTAAACTACTTTTAATTGACCACTCCTAGAATTAAATCCTCTATTAATTCCGGAGTACCCACACTTCATGGTCGATGTCTAGCCACAAGCCCATGAAGCCCAATCAAAGGTGAATTGATTTATTGTGAACCTCACCTCTTATAATTGCCATGTACATACGGTCCTTCTACGACTGATTTCCCGATCGAGACCTAGGGTGTGTTAATTGATCGGCACCTCTAATTATCTCGATAACTATACTTTCTAATTTTCCGACAATGATTCCAGTGTGACTGCCAAATTTGGAAACTCCTTCCAAATGCATCATCGACTATGGCCATAGGTTCCTCGGAATCAATTATCTAAGAAACGTATAGGAAATTCTCTCATCTTATCAGGATGAGGCGTTAGATCCTCTCTTAGTACTAACCACTCGCGTACACTTTTGTACGCACCCAACTTAGGCACTTTGTGGCCAGGCTACGTGATCAGTACCTAAATCTAAGTACGCACATCCATGTACCGAATTCGCCCTAGTACCTCAAGTCTAAGGACTAAATCGTACACTATTATAAGCCTTGAGAAACATCCCATCACCGATATGCGTCATGTGCTTCCACAATGGGTTTCTCTGTTCGGGTCGTTCGATGCGTTCAATCCTCCATTGAACCACCTACTCATATGCACTGGACTCAAATTCCTTGCTCATGAAACGCTACAAATTCACTCCATGTGAATCATGCATACTTGTACAAGTCTTGGCGATTCCCACGATACCCCGTCTCGTTTGGAATCTATGACTTGGAACGGTTTTAAGATCACGACCTTTGAGACTGTTTCATGATTGCACTCAGTACTGAAGTGAATCGTCCCATAGTCTATTGTGACCTTAGGATTTCATCCAATCGCTTAGATAGGTTCGCGAGAGATGAAGTTGGCCATTGTTCAATTTCACATACTATGAATGAACGGCGTATTAATTATAAACCATAAGAAAATAGTACTTCAACAAGCTAATTAATATTGGCTTGCTGGGCACTATTCCATCAGCCACCTGATAAACCCCGTGCGTCCACCGCAACTCCATGTAAACCCAACTTTCTCTTCAGAACCTGAAACTTCCTACCCGATAATTTCGTCTCGGACAGAAAGATGAGTTGGGGGGTATTAGCTCAAATAAGGTCTTCAAGCTCTCGAACTTTCCGAGGGCCCCCCAGCCCTCGGCAGTTCCAAACTAGGCAACTCATTGTGATCGGCGGGGCTGTCCCGCAGCCTCCGCCGTTAAAGTAGATGAGTTAGTGTCCTCCAAAGATCGAATCCTCAGTTGTTTATGCTTTCTTTCGTCATCAGATATCTCCATATCTGAGGTTATCACCAATTTCTTTTTACCCTTACTTATAATTGTTCTTGGACTGTTTCCATCTTCCTTTCTTTTCCTTTTCTCCCTCAGCCCAGACTTTATACTAGAACGTGACGTCCCCTGACCCGTCTTCCTCCCATTGCCACGTCCTCTCCCTCTTAAAGCTCTTCCCTTCGTTTGACCTTGGGATCCAAAGAGCATAAAATCAGCATTTGTTGCCAAAGTTAGATGAGACTGATTTAGTTCAGTCCCTGGAGGATAAGTAGGGTTATTAAAGAGCCCCCCATTAACAACCGACCCATATTTAGTAGGAAATTCCATCAAAGGTTCCAACCTAATACGTGGGTGTGAGTCCATGTGAACACCAGAATCCACCCGACCCAAATTTTGCTGCATACGTAAATTACCAGTCAAGTCTGTGCTTCTAATAGAATTGATGCCGTTGACTTGTTCAAAAGGAACCATGCTCAAATTATGAGATCCGCTGCCACTACTCCCTTCGTCCCTAGAGGATAGGGTTTCATTAGTCCAACTAAAGTTCAAATTGCCATAGTTAGTCGAGTATGGTGTACCACCACCCGCCGAAGGCGGGGCAGAACCACCATCCACGGTGTTAGCACCGTCTGCAGCACATAATTCCTTAACTAGCTTCTGAATTAATTTTGACGATGGTGTTGTAGCCCGCATCCAAGCCCCATAAGGAGTATCTCCTTCTTTTTCCTCTTGTGTAAGCCGATATTGTAGTTTACACCCCCCGGAGGTATGGTCCATATGACCACAATAATAGCAAAAATTGGGCAAACGTTCGAACATAAATCCAATCTCCAAAACTTCATCCTTGTCCGTTCTTAGTTTCATAATCCTTCGGAGTGGTCTGGTTACATTCAAACCAACCCTAATTCTCATAATATCCCCGAAGACCAAGTAACTGTCCTTGGTAGTCCCCAATCTCGACTTACCCAGAGTATCGCCAATATGGGCTGCCAAAATCTTATTCCTTTTACGTAGTGGTAGTCCAAGAACATGGACGTAGAAATCGCACCAGTCTAGGTTAATATTCCTAGGGTTTTCGTCATCCCCGATCTTATTCAGAATTATTAGGTTTTTATCGAAACACCAGGGCCCTTCCTCCCAAGCCTTTGTCCAATCAATCTTATGCTTGAAAGAGAATATAAATCGCCCCTCGCCTATCTTTTCCACCGTGACGCCATGAACAGGACTCCAAACCTTCGACATGGTCCGTTCTAAGGCTTCGAGATTAATCTCCTTTTGGGCTAGGATTCTTCCTACCAATTGCAGATCCGAATCCAAAGCTATATTGTTCCATGCTTCCTCCGGCGGTTTACTCTCCAATTCCTCTTCGTCAGTCAGTTTCAAACTAGTTCGCAGTCGACTAAGTACGTCTTCCATAAACCCTAGCAAATACTATAACACCTCCTTCAATCTAATAAAATCGTGATGAATTAGAACAATGGCTTAACAATTTAAGAAAAAAGCGAAAATCTCATGAAGAGATAGATACGGTCTCATAAAGAGAGAGGGACTCTCATAAAGAGAGAGAGGACTATTGGCTTACAATTCACTAAGTTTTGACATATAAAGAATCAACTCTCAATATATTTTATCACTTATTCAAATTATTTCACATATAACTTTGGTAAACCATGACATTGATATTAAGGTCTCAAAATTAACTCATATTTGTGAATGATAATATCAAATAATGAGATTATGAATAAAATATTATTATATGTATAACTTTTTAATTTTATTTTTGAAAATATATATTTAACGGATAGGATCGATCTTTCACTCCACGTCTTTCGAATTGTTGATCTTCGTAATTGTATCAAATCCATCGAATCTCTAATCACATTCACACAAATTAAAATTTATTTTAAATATGACCGGATTCGGATTAGATTCTCTCCATTGACAACCCTAAGGCTATTATTTAAATTTGGCCCAACGATTATAAAATTGATTATGATATATTTGATTTTAGTATAATTGATTAGGTGTTTGGGTACAAATTTTTGAATTTTTACTAAAATTATATATTAAAACAAAACTTCCAAAAGTATCCTTATTTATATTAATAAAATCATAAAATAAAATAAATATATACGTATCTCTTTATGACATTTTCTATGACAATGCTATCCTGAAACATAAAGTTAATTTACAAAAAGAAAAAAAAAAAAAAAAAAAAAGGAGAGAATTACTAATTAAAATTCAAAGAATTGTTTAGAAGATAAAAGAAAAAAGAGAATTTGATACGATGCAATATTATTATGTGGGTTATATTTAAATCATAAATGAAGTACATACTAAAATTTTAAGGAAAAAAAAAAAAGAGAAAGTAGCCTTATGGTTGCAAGTGGAGAGAATTGAAGGACAAAACTGGCAACTCCATTTTTATAATATATTGCGGTGTCATGAGGCTGCTTTTCCTCAACGTGTCATTTTCACGATACATGTCATCAGTCGTATAAGTGAAAATGCAGCCAAACGGATCGGATATTGCGGTGAATGTTAATCGAGCTTATAAGCTATTGAAACGCGGGGCCAAACCCACCCTAAAAATTTTGGGTTAAAATTAAACTAAAATGCCGTCATTAATTTATTAAAAAGAGTTAGTTGTCAATTTGAAAATAAATTATCAGCAAGTCTTAGTTACATGATGATTTTGCAAGTTTTCTCCAATTAATTGAGTCATATGGCACGCACGCGACTCATTGACGACTGAAGTAGCACTCAAATTATTTAATTACATGATTTAGGGTGAGTCTGGCATAGCGATTGCATAATTGCTCATAGAATAATTGAATATAGTATAATTTTAAGAGAATGACTTTTAATTGATTAAGCGTTTGATTTTCTCTTTTCAAAGTTAATTTTGAAAACGTAGATTTTCATGTAATATACAAAACTAACCTTATATGTAAGCTAAATAATACAATTCAATAATATTCTTTAACTATATAAAATAAAATAAAAAAGATACTATAATAAAATTAGAAATAAAAATTAAAATATTAAGATTTTTATTTTAACGCAACACAAGACTAGGATTAAAAAAATTGTAAAAAGACATGAATAATTCAAGATTTAGATATATGATGTGTGTGTCTATATACATAGAGTAAATATATGGGTATAATTGTCAAACACCCCACTACCTATTCCCACGTCTGAAAGAAGCAACAAATCTGTTGCTTTTGTGAACCGTGGGTTTTTCTTGACAAGAGAAGCACAAGAAATTGTAATTTTTGGGGCCAAACAGTCAATTTCTAGCGATGGAGATTGCAACGCGAAAAATAGATGTTTGATCGTGGGGCCAAACATCCTCTTAATTGTTTGCATGAATGTTAAAATGATTTTTTTCCCAACAAGTCCTAGTTAGAGATCAATTTTGAAATTTTTCCATATTTTATTGAAATAATATATACTCAAGAACAAATGGTCACAAATTTTACAATGCTACGAATACATGAACTATGACGTGAACAATCAAACTTTAGTAAACTCAGTGACATACCTTAAAATATAGAATTAATCTACATATATTTAGTCCATTTATTTGACAATTGACACACATGTATTTGCTTTATTCATGGACAAAATCGACTTGTATGGTACACATGTATTATTTTCCATGAATAGAGCATGCACAATTAGAAATCCCTATATCCTCGGCAAGGCAATGAGGTAGAACTTTTCCATCTTGGTACCAAGTATTTCGTTTTGGCAGAAGATCGTCTAGGAAATCGTCCAATATTTCCCTCACAACATGGGGCATTACTGCAATATGTGCCATGTTTCCCAAACATTGAAGTTGCCACTTGTGAGCAATCTCATGGTCAAGCGGGCGTTCAAAAACAACAATGATGCTCATCTCATTCAACATTGTACTTATTCCGGCATGTTTAAGTCGATCTCTCAAATATTGAGCATTTTTTATACAATTTTCAACATCCTTTTGAAGTCCTTTGCAACCTTTCATGTTTAGTCCATACCACAAGAAAATTGGTGCATGCCCATCTCGACTACCACTTATTGTGTTATCAATAGTGTGAATGTACTCAATGTTGTTTGAGAGAATGTGTCTATAACTTTTCCTTGTCATTTGTATACCACAAGGCATGGGAGAACCTAAGAATTTATGGCCAGAAATACTTACACTTCCAATAGGTTTCTTGAATGTATACTTATGCCCCTATTAAAAATCACGATTTAGAAAAGTAAGTTTAAAATATTTCCATATATAAATAAGTGTGTGTGTTTGGATTTTGAACAATAAATATATGTTATTTTAAATTTTAAAACAACCTGATCAAGTAAAGGGGCAATAATGCCATATATTGCTGCATCACAGTGGATGTAAAATTGATCATGTGAGAAGCCACAATCTTCCAAAGTCTGTAAAACAAGATCAAGGTTGTCCACTGCTCCTTTAAAAGTTGTACCTGCAATCCAAAAAGTTTGGCATAAAATTTTCACAAATTAAATTACTAAATTAATTACCATGTCACATTGTATTAATACGAACCAATATTAACATTGATAATTGCTGGTCTATTCTTGTTGATAATCAATTTAGATTTTAGGTCACTGCAATCCATCTCCCCCGATTCTAAGCTTGCTATAGTTTCAAAATCCATTCTATACATTCTAGCTATTTTTGGAATAGAATAATGTGATTCTTTTGATGAATACAAAATTCCAGTTGGAAGTAATTCTCGCCTGCCACAAACATAAAAAAATTAAATTAGATTAATATTCCGAAGTTGTTCAAAAGAAACAAACACAATTTGCGTTAGCTAGGAAAATGTACGACATTCCTGGCCTGCATCATGAAAAATCAGCACGGAACTATCGTACGAAGTGTTATTGCATAGAAACCTTATATATGTTTTATCAAATATTCGACATATATGAAACCCCTCAACCGTACGACATAGACCTTTAATATTTGTAGAGGTTTCGTTTAAGTGCCAAATATTTAATAATATAAATAATTAAATATTCGAATAATAATTTTATACAAATATCACATAATACGTTGGAGCATCTTGCTATCTTAAACACCAACCCCAAGAGAAGGCCATGAAGATTGCCTTCGGTCCCACCATTGGTGACATAGCCCCAATATGCATCTTTCTCGATATTCCATAGTCGTGCAAACCAATCTAGAACGCCCATCTCAAACTTTTTTGAATGCAAACCATAGAGGCTCTCCTTAAGTGGATCGCCAACATTATTTATGTGGAATTTCAGAAGTGAGGATAAAGCCACATAGTCATTGCAATTTTGATTTACCGGATAACCTATACGTACAAGGATATATTATATATTAATTTTGATGGAAAAAACAGAAAAATGAAATTCAAGTTATGACATATATGGACGTAGGCATCAATTTGTTGACTAAATATATAATATAAGGGCAAATATGTTATTTGCCACAAGAAGATTTTTGGCCCAATAGTGTAATGAGTAAATAATTATATTTTATCATATTAAGTCGAGGTTGAGAATGACAAAAATTATATTTTTTGTGTGCAAAGTGTCAACATTCTATATTTTCATGGTGCAAAGTGTCAAAATCTATACTATTAGGATCAAAGTGCTAAAAGTATTAAAAATGACTATTCAACCATTCCATACATGAATTTTTTTTAATAACACACTAGGGTGCAAAGTGCCAACTAAATTATATTTTCAGTGTGTAATGTGCAAAAACTTTTAAGTTAATGTGTAAAGTGCCAAAATCCTACAATTCTAGGGTGCAATGTGCCAAAAGCCCCATAATGGCCCAAAATGAATGTGGGGTGAAAATAGTTGCATAAAAATTATAAAATTGCCCCTCTCTACACATATAAACAAGGAGCTAAATTGAGTAAATTGGCCTACATAAAATAACACAAGAGAACAACTATGTAGGTGTAAACCAATATATATAAATGACTGTATTTTGACGTTACATTTTTTTTTATAAAGGTTTAAAATGGAGTGAGGCAATTAGAGTCTTCTATAGAAATATAGGAAAATAAAATGATCTTTATTAACATAAAAAATATAGAGCAGGAGATAAATTGGTATTAACTCTTTATTTCGTAATCTGTCATTTGGCATGTCCAATGGACCAAAATTAAGTTATTTGAGGGCGATGGTTTGATAGCTTGTTGGGGAATAATTAATGTCACATAAGGCTGGATTGGCACAATCTCTCCGGCCCGGCCTGGCCCAAATTTAACAAAAAAAGCAGCAAATTCGACCCAATAAATTTGTTTATTTGGGCTAGTAATCCTAATCCATCATTACCTTACAAGATTACACGCATGATTTAAATTTTCGTTTTCTTGTTATATTTTATTTTGATCTGTCAAATGGTTAATCTTTTTAGAGATCTCTCTGAAAACTTTCATTATACATTTTTGTATTGTTTTTATTGATTCAAAATAAATAAATACATTCGTGACCAAATAATTAATAACCAGCTTTATGCAACAAATATTTCACAATGTAATTTCATGCAAGTTGCACATATATAATAAAGAGAAATATTTGACATTTATCACTCATATAATTAATATATAAATTCTCAGAAAGAAAAAATAAAAATAATATACTTTTACCTAAAAAGTGACTCGCTCTTTCTTTGAGATGATCATGAAATTGAGTCACTATTTTGATCAAGTAATCCATTCTATCTTCAACACACTCCTCATCACGTGGTTCTACAACATCAGAAGACTCCATTTCTTTTGTGTTCATAGATACCTTCTTTCCTGAGAGGAACTCCATTCTATTTTATAAAATTATGTAGTATATTATATATTATGTTTTGCTACTAAATTGTAAAGGGAGTAGTTGAGAAATTAAAGGCGTGTCTTAACTTAGCTAAGAAGGCTTTTATAAACAAAGAGCTGGCTTTAATATTCCTGTAAGTGAATATTATTGGTTATATTGTTTATTATAATATAAGTTTAACTAAACTGTTTAATTGTTAATATCTAATAACCTAATATATACACACACACATATATATATATATATATTATAATATAATACACTAGTCAAATTGTATCCATAATTTGGTTCTGGCAAAATACTTCCGTAGACCTGATTAATTAGGAGCGACCTCCTACATCTTGTGGTCATAAATATATTACGACATTAATGGATGTGTAGTATATTTATTCTTTTAGTTTTTGGCGAAAAAATTATTTTTCGTACCATAGAATTTGTCAAATTTTATTCTTCATACCAAATTCGCAAAAAATATATATATATTTTTTGACAAACATTACAAAAGTGATACTTTCGTTAGTTATGTTGAGGGAATTAAGCCATGGATATTGTCAGTTTTAAAAGTTAGAAGAAATTATTTATTTGTTTTCAAGTTAAAAAGGGTGTTTTAGCATTTTTTGGGGATATAATTGTCATTTTTTTTACAAAATGTGTGTTATGACATTGGACGTGTTTTTTTAACAACAATTTATTTGCAGTGGGGTTTTTTTATTAAGTTGGTAGGATTTTTTGCTAATCACGCAAAGCATGAGGGATGTTTTTAAATTTCACTCCAAATCTTAATTCTGAAATACTAGTAACAAACTAGAATAAATAGTCACATGATAAATGGGAGCAAATACCCATATTAGTATGGAAGTTGAACTTAAGACCAATCTAGAAAATATAAACAAACTCATGTTTCAAAGAGAAAAAAAAATGATAGTTGAAACTTGAAACCAAGAACATTAAATTTTTAAAGCTATTTATTAAAGAGCTTACCAGTACTACTGGTTAAAGAAAAATAAATTCTTAATGCTGGTAGTTAAAGAAAATTAAATTCTTAAAGCTAAATTTGGGGAAATTAATCATTTTGACACATAACCTTAAAAAATACCTTATGCATTTATAAATAGATCATTGAAATCTACCTCTTCTTAAGATCTGGGATGACGAAAGAATGTGAAAGAAAAAGAGTCAAGTTTGCTGTTTTATAGTAAAAATATACAAGTAGGTAGAATATTTGAGTTTTTTTTTTTTCAATTTTCTTATTGTGGTCACAGATTTTTTGAGAGTAAACAATTTTGGCGGGAAAATGAGATATTATGCAGAGGATGAGATCACGTTTTTCACGAGTGTCGGTTGGGGGCACAAGGATTCAGGGCTGAAGCTGACGGTTCAGAATTGTTTAAGAGTGTAGTTGAATTGCCATTAAGTTGGAATGTACGGGTCACATGGTTTTCAAAATTAAACCGTACCGGACCGTACCGTACTGAACTGAATCGTACCGAATGTTAGGTTTTTTTTCTCAAAATCGAAGGTCTTGGTATGAATGAAAACAGTACCGAGTATTTTGGTATGGTTTTAGTTTTAGACTTCTCATACCGTAAAAAATCGTACCATACCAAAATTGAAAAGAAACATGAATTAACTATTATTTTTTTTAAATTTACAACTAGATTTTATAAATTTATAATTCAAATATTATTGAATACTATATTATTTATAAATTATATTATAGTCCATCATAGTTTATAATTACTACATTGCTATTGTTCAATTAAAAAAAGATATGCTCAAATTTAGCACAAATTAAACTTGTTATATGTTGAAAACTTAAAATGCAAAAATTCTAGACAACAAATACCAAATAATAAGTTTCTTCACATAATTAAAACAATGATCAAATAATTAATCAATTAATTTTATTCAATTATGTCGAACTATAGTGTCAAATTTGTGAACATTTTCTTTTCCAATGTTTTATTTAATGTAAAAAAATAGTTTATAAGATATTACATTATTAATTTCTTATATAATTGTCAACTATGTGATAAATTATATGTGAAAAATTGCACGAAAAAGTTTGTTCGAAAAAACCGCAGAACCGTACCGTACCGTACCGGAACCGCACAAAACCGAGTTTGTTTGTATGGTTCATAAAACTCTAGTTTGGTTTTGAGTTTTTAAAAACAGCACTATTTGGTACGGTACAAATTTTGTTAAAAATACCGCAGAAGCGTACCATGCACCCCTATTGGAATGTAAATGAAAGAATTTAGAATTTTAATGCTAAATTTGGGGAAATTAATAATTTTGACAAGTAATCAAACATTTACAGTGTCACCAATGCATTATCTTGTGAAGTGAAAAAAATCAAACTTTAGTAAACGAATACATGACACGTTACCTTAAAATTTAATTTATTCAAGTAATGCATACTCAAGAACAATCATCACAAATTTTACGGTGCCCAATACATAATTATGAAGTGAACAATCAAACTTTAGTAACAAATATTACATGACGCATAACCTTAATTATAATCTAGATTTAACCCAATTATTTGACATATATTTCCCCTTCACATGGACTAAATCGACTTATATATATGGCATTACATAATGCACGGTTAGAAATCCCTATATCGTCGCCAAGGCAATGAGGTTGAATTTTTCCATCTAACTATCTAAGTACCATGTATTTCCTTTTGAGAGAAGATAGTCTAGGAAATCATCCAACATTTCCCTCACTACATGGGAATTTCTACTATATGTGCCCAGTGGCGGAGCCAGAAAATATTTTTACCGGGGTCATTATAAAATAAAAGATTATAATAAAATTTAAATGTTAATTAGAAATTAAAAAAAATCAACCGCGACATTGAAAAGCTAATCAAACTTAATTAAAATCAAAATAATTTAAGTAGACGAGATTCTTTCTACAAAATCTTTTTGGGTTGAGAGAGTTTGATATGAAATCGAAATGATTCCTAATATTGAAAAAGTATCACCCAATCTTAAATTTTGTGATTTGTATTTTATTATGATTCAAAATATTGTAAAAAAAATTATTGATATTTGAGTTGAAGCCAAATTCGTTGCATTTGACTTTGTTAGATTTTATTAAAAATAAAAATACATAGTAATTTGATCTAATATCCAATTTCATAATATTTTATAAGTAAATGAAAATTTAATTTTAAAATATCACTCTAATTTAAGTATGAACCCGTTAATATGCAATTTAGAACTTTAATTAATGGGATTATTTTGAAGCTAAATCAAAATTACACTAAGATGACAATACAAAAATTAAAACTAAACCTAACACTATGCTTAATTTATTTCTAAACAAGATGAAAAATTCAGGGGGGTCCATGCACCCCCCTACTAACCACGTAACTCCGCCAGTGTATGTGCCATGTTTCCCAAACAATGAAGTTGCCACTTGTAAACAATATCGTGGTCGAGTGGACGTTCAAAAATAACAGTGATATTCATCTCGTTCATGTCTGTACTTATTCCAGCTTTTTTTGTTGAGAAAGAAGCAATATTTCACACAGAGCAACAACAAAGTCTTTCTCTCTTAATTGAACCAAGATTGAAAAGCGACAAATTAATCAACAAAGCAACAAACAAATACGCAACGTAAAAGTAAATAAAAATCACACAATCAACACCAAGATTTTACGTGGAAAACCTCTCCAAATCGAAGAGGAAAAATCATGAGAGCCCCAAAGTATTCCACTATCACCTATCACAAGTACAAGTGTTCAATACAGCCCCAAATAGGTACAAAATATTCATCCAACACTTACACAAGAGATAACAATACAAGGAGCAAAAATAGAGATAAAGCCCACACTTTAACACCAACTTCCAATGGTTGTCGTTTAACCTTCAGGCACCAAAATGACGATCCGTTCCGAACGGTCAAAAGATAGAACTAGATGTGTAGAACCTCCAATTAAAATTTGGCGACAATTAACGGAGGATAAAGTCGGAATGGCTGAAAAATCGAAGCAGTTGTGTGTAGCCGAGCCAAAAATGTTCTCTCTTGTTTATGTTGTAGAAATATGCTGAAAAGTTACTTGCCAATAACCCTAACATAACCTTATATATATTTGTGGGCGAAAGAATGGGCTAAGTGAATATAAATGGACTACCAAAACATTTGACATTTATCCACATAGGAAGGGACCCAAAAGGCCAAAATTAAACCCAACATTTTTAAGTCAATCTCACAAATATCGATATATTTTTTTATAAAATTTTCAACATCTTTTTTAGGTCCTTTGCAACCTTTCTTAATCCTTACCACAAGAAAATTGGTGCGTGCCCATTTCGACTATGTACTCAATGTACGTTGTTTGAGAGAATGCATGTAGGTAGCTATAGCTTTTCCTTGCCATTTGTATACCACAAGGCATGGGAGAACCTAAGAACTTATATATGGCCAGAAATACTCACACTTCCGATAGCTAGGTTTCTTGAAAGTATACGTATGACCCTATTAAAGTATACCCATTGCATGAACATTAAATTAGCTGCTAGCTCTTGTATATAAAAGCCTGAGCCACCTTTCTCTACAATTAATTTACTACTCTTCCTATATATATATAAACTTTTGTGGTGAAGCAGAAAATTAAATTTATCAATTTCCTATATATATAAAAAAAATTGTGGTGAAGCAGAAACCTAAATTTATCAAATACAGTAGCTAAGAATGGTATCCGTTACAATGGAATGGATTACTTGAATAAAATAGTGACTCGATTTCAAGAAAGAGCAAGTCACTATTTAGCAAATGTGGATGTGATTTCTTTTTCTGCCAAACAGTCGCAATTTCATGTTTGGGCTCCAAACTTTGATTTGGGCTGTGTGAAAGTGAGGGAGGCCAAACGGCCTCTTAAGGAAACTATAATATATTAAAATAGAAGAAGGAAATTTGGTACCTAGAAATACATAATACATGAATAATGCCCTTTAAATCTTAATAGTTCAAACAAATAGTTTAGATTTAATAAAAACAGTAAAAAGAGTAAATTATGAACAATTTTTTTAACTCACTTATACCTTAGTTTTTACTAGTTAGTAAAATTTCAAAATAGTTTAAATTTCAATTCTAAATAAAGGTATATATTTGGATGAGTTTTGTCTGTTGGATTTTTGGGTTTAAATAAATTGAGACTCCATTTGGATTGAGATTGGATGTTGGGGTTTAGGGAAAAAAATAGGTGATAGGTGTCAAATCAATGTCTTATTTAGTAAGATTTGAGGGAAAAAGTAGGTGATAGGTGTCACATCAATATTTTATAGGTTTGAGTGCGAGTTTTTAAATAAGTTTTTTTATGATTTTATGTGTTTGACAAAAATTCATTTGAAAGGATTTTGACTCAGTCTTGTGAAACACGCGAGACCGGGCCAAAACACATCCACATACACCCTATACACTTCCAAAGTTGACTTACGTTTTGAGGAGAGACTAAGAGAAAGCACATTCCTCTAATTCCATTGTGACCTTAATATATATGAGATCTCAATTTTGTTTCGACTACACTTAAGGGCAAAAAAATGTACAAATAAATAGAAGTTTGTAATGTATTTGGGTAAAACTTCTAAAAATTGTTAAATGTAATTTTGTGTAAAAATCATGTGAATTTTTGAGATGACATACAAAGTTGTTGAGTTGTTTCTTATTCTCTTGCGAATATCTTTTGCTAATACCTTTTATGACTTCCTGAAACTTGAAAGTCTTCGACTTTGAGAGCAACTGTCAAATGTCTTCCTGATAAGTACATTAAAATTTCAAAAATTGTTAACTTACAAGACCATTTTACCCGTATTATTATTTTATAAATTTTTAATTCAAATATATTTCTTATTTATATTTTATGTGTAGAATAAATTATCATTTACAAATCAATAAAATCAAAAGATAGAAAAATAATCAACATGTGCTAAAATATAGAAGACTGTGGTTGGATTGAGCCGTAAAAAGTGGTGTGTAGATTGCTCTAAAATTTGATTTTAGCACACCACTTTTACAATGGAGCATTGAAGATGCTCTTACTACGACAAAAGCCGATATAAGCTATTCTATTTTCTTAAATACTGCTTTATTTTGGGTGCCATCGAATTAGATTAGGATTTTCATTATTTGTTTTCTCAGTTAAAGAAGATGATGTTTAAAACCTGAAAAGTGAGAGGGACTGATTTTGGTAATTGACAAAACTAGGGGGACATAAATGTCAATATAAGTTTTTTTATTTTTATTTTACCATTCTGCCATTATTATGGAAAAGCCCTCCTACCCAGCTTCTAAATTTTTTAACTTGTAGTAGGAACTTTTTCCAAGAGTAGCGACAGCCGTGGTTGGGGTTGCAAACACTTTTTCTACTTAAAAAGCTTAAAAAAGTATTGTGGAAAGGGTAGGTAGCCTGGCACGAAGAATCCTTGCTGTGTTTTTAAGTTAAGATTCAACTGAGAAGTAAAGCAAAGCAAAGAAATCAACAGATCTGAATTTTACTGGTAATTTTGTTATTTGTTTCCCGTTGAAATTACTTCTTCAAGCTTGTAGCAAATGCATAGAACACTTACATTATCAAGATTCGGCTGTATATAGGCAATTTATCTATTTATTGACTATTTTCTGACTTGAAGTTGATTTTTAGGTTATAACTTCTTTTTCTCCAATGGAGAATGCGTTGGCTAGTGGGCTTCGTTTTCGAAGAGTTCCACGGCAGTCTCTGTCTAATTGCTTTAAGATGGACCCATTGGTGAGCATTTTTTTGTTCCCCCTCAATATTTTACAGCATTTTTTCGTCTGTGCATTTATGAATGAAATGCAGCTCCCGAACAAATGCTTTATCTTTAAATTGTGGTCGAGATTGAAATATTTGCCTTCAGATACTATTTCTCGTCAAGTTAATTGCCTTCAGATACTATTTTTCGTCAAGTTAATTGGTTTATTTATGCTGCATAGGCTTGTTCGTCATCAATTTGAGATGGAAAAGACTGATTTGCTAGAGTATTGAACTCTTTGATTTGATTTTTTTTTTAATTTTTTCCAAATACTAGCTTGATGAAAACTTGGAGCAGTGGCCACATTTGAATGAACTTGTCCAGAGCTATGGAACTGACTGGGTTAAAGATATATGCAAGTATGGGCACTATGAAAGCATTGGCCCCATCACATTTCAAAATCAGATCTTTGAGGGGCCTGATACTGATATGGAAACAGGTTAGTAGACATGAATGGTTATTTTTATGTTCTTTGCTGGATTATTATTTGACACATATACAGCAGTACATGGCCTTATCGCCTAGCGGGCAGGTGCATGATGATGTTGGGATTCCATTTAAAAATTTCTAGTTTATTTAAAATAACATCGAACACGCACACTAGCTATTTGAACAAGAAAGTCTTTCTGAAGATCTTTCCCTGAATAGCCTTCTGAGGATTTACCTCCAGCCTGTTGTATGAGTCGGGTATTTCTATATATTGCATGGATAAGATACTATAAAACTTCCTACTCCCCAGCATTCATTCTGAACATAATTGGTGTGAACTGAACTTTTATATTTGTTCTTGGCTTTATGGTTTTTGTACATCATTACCTGGGTCATGCTCATTACTCAATAACGGTTTTTCTGATCAATTTGCAGAAATGGACCTAGCTAATTCCAAAAGAGCTAAAATGCAAGACTCAGTGGATGAAGAAATGACTAGTACATCTGGGAGTCATTTTGATTCATCGGATGCTGAAATTTCAAAGGTCTGACCATTGCTATTTTTAGTGCAGTTTCTGTATCTAATAATGCTTAAACTCTTCTCAAAGTATTCTCATAAACTTGCAGCATTATGGAGAATCCCCGCTTCCAGCTTATGAACCTGTTTTTGATTGGGATAATGAGAGATCAACTATATTTGGCCAAAGAGTCCCTGCTACTAACATGTTTCAGTATGCCAGGTCTCTCTAAATGTTTGTGTTGCGTGTGCATGTATTCCCTACTTACATTTGAATGTTCTTTCCTCTTAACCTTATCTTTTCATTCTATAGTTGCCTCCCTCTTTTGAAATATTTGTTTGTTCTTGTAGTGGGCTGAGAATTGCAGTAAAAGTGTTATCCTTGTCATTTCAAGCTGGGATTGTTGGTGAGTTTGTCCTTGTGTAGATTGATATTGTATTGCTGCTGCCCTATTTCTACATCTGTTCCTTTTGTTTTTTGTGGCTTTTGAGCTATCATTGGTTTGAAAGCTGAAATAAAGAAGTCTTCTTGTAGAGCCATTTTATGGCACTATTTGTTTATATAATAGGGAGAGAAGGGAAAAACTTTCCGAGGATTTCACTTTCCACATGTTGCCAACTGAACAGCAAGACGTAAGCTATTAAGATATTTTTTTTTTGTTTCCTCAAAAGATGTCCTATTCACCATCCATTCTGTTGCCTTTTGTATGCTCATACAATTTCAGAAAATGATAGATATTTCTGGTTCAAATGCTTTTCTTACCAGACAGCCAGTTCTTCTGAAGCTCGTGGTATTTTCCGGGTGGATGCTCCATCAGCATCAATTTGCTTGCTTATCCAGTTAGAAAAGCCCGCTACTGAAGAAGGTGGAGTGACCTCGTCTGTTTATTCACGTAAAGAACCAGTAAGCACATGCTCGTCATATCTCAAATTTAAAATTGTCACTTTTGCATGCATAAGGTGATTCAACTTCTGCTCGACATGGAAATGAGGTGTGGGTAACTTCTGAATTTATGCTCAGCTTGAAAGTATGACTTAAATTTCAATTTGATTGATATGAGACAAGAAAGTTGAAGATATATGTCTTTTATATTGAAAGATGATTCTATTTGAGCATCACATCTTTGCACTTGATTCTAGAATTATTATGCAATAATTTATCATGAAAATTTGTTTAACCAATAGTTACCTTCAATATGTTTTTATATATTATACTATAAAAGCAATTCGGAATATTATTTAATTCTCCACTCATTATTCCAAACTTTCTTGAATACATATACAGGTTCATCTGACTGAACGGGAGAAGCAAAAATTGCAAGTTTGGTCTCGAATCATGCCTTACACAGAGTCCTTTGCCTGGGCAATCATTCCACTTTTTGATAGTGGCATTACTTCTGCTTCTGGTGGGTCTGCTTCCCCCAGCAGTCCAATTACGACTACCATGTCAGGTTCAATTTCTCAAGAGGGTGCTGCTGAACCAGTTACAAAGATTACATTAGATGGAAAGCTTGGCTACTCAAGTGGAAACTCTGTTGTGGTTGAAGTGTCAAATCTGAACAAAGTTAAAGAAGGCTACTCTGAGGAGTCACTCCTGGTTATAATTTTTCAACACTTTAATTTTAGTATTATGTTTATCCTAAAAACTTGTTCTGCAATGCCTTGAGTCATGATATATATTAGATACCAAAACTCTTTAATATGAAATTTGCCATCTAAAAGTTAAATATAATAAATCATAATCATAGAAACTCTTTCCTCCGAAGTTTCTCAAGTCCTCGTAAGCTAATAACTTCTCCACTAATAATGTTACGATTATTAATTTCTTCCCTGAATTGCCCTTGGGCTTACTGCATTTGAGTTGTTTCTTGGATAAAAGTTTTTTTCTTGGATTTTTTTGGTTAAATACTGAAACATTTTCTTTCTGCATTCTATGCTAAATTGTTCTGCATATAAAATGTTTAATCTTGGAAGTTAGGATCACTTCGAAGAAGTGTTAACCATTGTTTAACACTGACTGTTTGTGTTTGTGTATGATTACATTTTACAAACACAGTAAACATGAATGCAACATATAAAAGCAAAAATTTCTATAGTAATTATCCATGTGGAAAATTACAAGAATAATTCTGTCCAATTTATCCAACTTTTGTTCTAGAGATAATTTAGTATATAGTAAATCTTAACTTAAAAACATGGAAGCTTAACAACTAGGTTTGTATGGAACTCATCACCATTATTTTACTTTTGGAAGTATGGACGCTGGGGCTGTTTTGAAGGAAAGGAGAAGCAGTACTAACTTTGAAGGAGTTGTATCACTTTTCTTATTAGATTAAGGAATAATCTTTTCATAATTATTTCTTTTACTTGATTAGGAGATGATATACATGTGTATAAATAACCAAAATCTTCTGGTGTACATGAGTGGAACCTCCTTGACGCCTACAAATGAAACATTTGTTTACAAAATATTTTGTTGAATCAAGCCCTAGTGGTAGGGGTGTTGGGTTAAGAAAAAACGCTCTTTTGATTTTTGATGGAGAATACTAGTCAAGGATTTTAGAATTTCTTTCCTATACCTTGACCAAATATGCTTTATTTCTTTCATTGGACTCACTCTTTCTCTCTCTCTCATTCTGGGAGAGAGGGGGAGGAGTTTCTTGTTACTTTAATGTTACATCTACTGTTTTTGGTTAAATCTGTTTCTTATTAATTGATTTGCCCCTTTGTTAGGATCCTAAGCGTAAGGTTCATAAACCAGTGAATGGTATCTTAAGATTGGAGATTGAAAAGACACAATCTGGCCAAGTTGATTCTGAGAAATCTTTAGATAACCAAAGTTTAAAAATTGATGGACTACAGAACCTCGATTTGGATTCACATTCTTCAGATAGGATAGAGCTGGATCGAAATGGATCGATATGTCATGGATTCACAGATGTTGCTCCTAATGATGTAAGTATTCATTTATTTCTGGGAGATTCGTGAATGTAGCTGTCTGATCTTGTGAATATTGGGACTACATTCTTATAATTCAGAAATGACTTTTAGGCTTCAAAGCTCGTTAATAAAATGTTCAACATGTAATTTATTTTTCTTTTTGTTAACTCACTTAAGGTCACCATTTTCGTTTTATTTACAGTTCCAGGCTTTTGACTTTCGGATAACATCGAGGAACGAGCCTTTCTTGCAGCTTTTCCATTGCCTTTATGTTTATCCTTTGAGTGTTAGCATGAGTAGAAAAAGGAATTTGTTTATACGAGTTGAGCTGAGAAAGGATGATGGAGATATTCGCAAACCGCCATTAGAGGTATATTGTTTATTACTATGACGTTGAAACAATTTTAATGATAGACCAGATCTATTTTATGTGTGTGTATCAATCAGGCAATGCATTCGAGGGAACAAGGCGCTGCACTTCAGAAATGGGCTCATACTCAGGTCGCTGTTGGGGCTAGGGTTGCCTGCTACCATGATGAAATTAAAGTTTCTTTGCCTGCCATCTGGACCCCGACACACCATCTATTGTTCACTTTTTTTCATGTTGACCTTCAGACAAAAATTGAAGCCCCAAAGCCTGTAAGTGAAATAAATTTCATTAAAACTAAGACATCATGGCTATCATTCAATATTCTTCTATCATTCAGAGTAATAACTACCCAAGTCAAGTCAAGTCAACATCATTATTATTTATTAGTTTAATATTGTTCCCATCTGTTTTGATTCATCTTATGTACTTCAATTCATGTTTTCTCATTAGAAACTACTTTTTCTTGTCGGTTCATTGCAGGTCATTCTAGGATATGCTTCACTTCCTTTATCCACTTATGCACAGTATGTACTTGATTACCATTTTTTCTTCCTCTCATTTAAGAAGATGATATGTTCCCTTGTTGGTGCTTGCAATGCTGCTGATCTACTTTATAGGATTAATGCTTGGAGATTTGTGATAAATACAAATAAGTAATGAAAACAACATTATGATGAACATACAGAAATGATATTAGATTTTGAGCATTTGAAAAAGCTAGTATCTGGTAATGTGATACAATTTTTTTCACATCATAATTTGCAACTGATTCAAATATATTGTAATCTCAAATGCGTTTTAAAGTACAGATGATTAGGTTGGAATCTTTGAGGGAGATCTGCATATTGTATGAAAACGATCATTGCTTAAAAGTTGAACCATGGGACAAAATGTGCAAAAGAAGAGATAAACTTGAAATATGATTATTCTGATGGATTATTCCAATTCAATAAGATAATGCCTATGTCCAATGAAAATGATCATTGCTTTTACGTGTTATTTACTAGCCACCATTGATATATAATAAAACGGATATCGTAATATAAATTGCACAATCGAGATATGCAATTACATCTATTTCATTATAGGCATGAACATTACTTGCACATTTGTTTGAATTCTATGGATCTTCATTAAAAATACAGTTTGTTAACCTTACAACTTGGAATCAAGTACAACGGTGTTCTACTTAGTTTTCTTTGTTGTGCTAGTTCATCTAATTAGATTTACAACTTTCGGACTGGCTAGCATTGTAGAATTGTTTTTGTTCTGTTATCTTTTATTTGTACTGCTTTTCTTCATAGTGCAACCTCTACACTGTCCCCTTGTATCTTGTCTTTATTAATAGAACTGGTGTGTTGTTTCAAAAAAATAATGAAAAAGGATTTACAACTTCAATCGCAGCTGGTCCAATCCAAGCTTGTGTTCTCCTGTTCCTCTTTGAGATATCTGCTAATGCTTCATTTTCCAAAATAGTTATTTTCCCTCTTAAGGTACCTTGATAAATATAACAAAACTACTGCGTGTTATAGTGATTGGGATCTGTGACTGAAAAGAATTTTTAGCCATCAGGCTTCAGAATCAATATGAAAAGTTGTGGGCTCATTGGGGTCATTTTGGCCTTGTTCCGGTGTTTAGATATCTTTTGGTGTTTTCAACTGAAACATTTGTAAGACGACTTGGATTGGTCTTGGTTGGAATAGTTTTGAGATGGTAAAATGTAAGTAAAATAATAGTTAGTAATAGTGCTGACTGATCTACATATTAAGACTTGAGAATAATGTAATTACTGTTAGATTGCACATGTTAGCTTACTACCTTTATGTCCATCCTCTTGCTACATATTTAGATATGTAAGATCAATTTGGAGTCTGTAGCACATCATTTCCTGCTGTAGGCATGTTTGCTTCTCTCGACTGCTTGAATTTGTGTTTCTTGTTGACTGGGGTAAGCCATCTGAAATATGTAAAGCTTGGGTGTTTATGAAATTTTTTCAATTTGTAATCAACATTGAGATCACCTTACAATGAAATTAAACAAAAAAATCTATTTGTCACAATCTTACAATTTTATTATTGCAGGTTGAAATCAGAAATTTCATTACCCCTTATGAGGGAGTTGGCTCCACACTATCTTCAAGACAGTAACAGGGTAATGCCCAATGCAAACTTGAGTCTGCTGCAAAATTAAAGAATCACTTGAGATACTTGTTAACTATTGTTTGATTGACATATGAGTTGGTCCTCCTAGATTCTTTGTTTGTCCTACTATATGCTTATGAAATATAGTCATTTCATAGTAGATTTACTATATACAGTGGGGGGCACGGAACTACAACCTTAAGGTGGAGCTTTAATTAAAAACTATAATATAGATCTGTAACATGAAAAAAAGATGCTTGTTCCAGATGAAGCAAAATTAATTTTATTATATAATCTAGATTGAAATTATGCATGTACATCACTTAGAAATATCTAAAAGAATCAAACCATGTAAAAGAATCATCAATATTTTAACATATCAAATTTGTAATAAATTGAATTCTGTGAATTTATGATGTTAGTATATATTATTAAATGAACTACAAGAGAGTAGTAGACTCATTCGAATAAATTATTCAAAATTTGTTATGAATATAGGAACTCGACTGTTAATTATTGTAACCAAAACTAAACAATAAACATGCAAAATTGTAAAACCAGACTCATTACATTTACTAAAACTCAAGTTGAATAGTATTTCTATATGTACCTACACATTTGGCTATCCTTTAACATGAGATAAACGCATGTAGAATACGAGTTGACTGCCTCTACTGTTCCCCTCCCAGGGTTCGCATTGATTATGTACTTGTGGAGTTTTATTTATGTCTAACAATTGACTGTAGCTTGTTTTTCAATATATTTTTCTAGATTGTAATGTTGGTTTTATCCTTACTTGATTATGTCTAACTTAATTGCTGATTTTCATCTTTATCTCAATTTCACTGTCTGCCTTATGTAATTTTGCAGGAGAAGGTGGATTACTTGGAGGATGGAAAAAATGTCTTTCGACTTAGGTTACGTTTATGTTCATCATTATATCCAGTTAGTGAGAGGATCAGAGACTTTTTTCTTGAGTACGACAGGCACATTCTTCGTACAAGCCCACCTTGGGGTTCTGAGCTTCTTGAGGTTTAGTTTTTTTCTATGTTATACTCATTTTTCTATCTTGCCATGACATGAATCTGAGACTAACCTTGGAAGGCAACCATTGATTCTTATCAAATTCAAAATATATTTAGGTCCAATTATGTCTCAAACACGTAGGAGATTACTGTAATACTCTAGTAAGTGAGCTCTTCCATGTGAAGTGTTAGCTATAAACCAGGGTATTTTCTGCTGAAGTTTTTTAATGCCCAAGGCCAGCATAGGTTGTTCTGCATGTCTCTCCAAAGTGCCCTTGAAGGTTGCGGAAATGGATGACAATTTATCTCCGTTGAGGGACAGTGAATACCCGAAACATGAGGAACAGTCCAATATGATTTTGTTAGCAGATGCTTATACCTCAAATCATTATCCATGTATTCATGATTATTTGTTTCTGTAGAAAAAATTACACAATTTTCAAGGCTGGATTTGCTTTATGATATTCTAAGGGTTGGGATTCTAATTTTTCTTGCAGGCAATTAACAGTCTGAAGAATGTTGATTCAACAGCTTTGCTTCAGTTTCTTCAGTCAATCTTAAACATGCTTCTCCATCTCATTGGCAACGGTGGAGAAACTCTACAGGTGAATTAACTAGATTTTCTGAAACTATCCTCACTGAAAAATTTCTGTTGTGGTTATTGGTTTGCTTCGAGTATTTTTCTGGCTTCTGAAAGTATGTTTTGGTAACGTCATATATGTTTGCTATGTGTTTTCCTTAACTCAGGTTGCAGCTTTTAGAGCTATGGTTAACATTTTAACACGGTATGATTCATAGTTATCTTTTCAATCTTTTGAGTTGTGTTTTGCGTATTTGTGGTGTTTTTAGTTAATTCTCACTTGCATACATGCACCAAAATGGGTTGGTAAAACTATCGTGTCACTCGGTTTAATATATATCTTTGGCATCTTGCCATCCACTTTTGTTACCAATGTGTTTTGTTCAACAGAGTGCAACAAGAGTCGGTCGATGATGGTGAAAGAAATCTTTTCTTGGTGAACTATGTTGACTTTGCTTTCGATGATTTTGGGGGGCGTCAACCACCAGTGTATCCTGGCTTATCCACAGTGTGGGGAAGTTTGGCCCGCAGTAAGGTAATTTTCAATTAAGGGGAAAGGCAGACTCTCCCCTGAATCTTACCACTATGTGCACTTAAGTGACCGAGTTTCTAAATAAATTACGCTTAACCACCTCTTCACATTGTTAATGGAATAAAAACAGAATGTTTTACTTGAAATTGGATCAAGTTTCATTGCATGCACACATTAAAGCTAAAATCATCAATACATCGTATTCTAAAACTCACCCGAGTGGCATGTGGCTGGAAAAATTAAATCATCTCTTTTCTCTCCAAATAAAACCTCAAATTAAGTACAAATAACGCCCACATGCCACCATGTGAGTTCTTTTTTTTTTTAATATAAAATGACGATGTATCCTTAATGTGTACATCTGATGGGAAAATTTCCATTAAAATATTGTATCTTAGTCCACTGCCCATGTGAAGAGGGTGTTGAGCGCATAATTTTAATATGTTTAGGGATAATCCACACAAGTTGGTAGGATATGGGGTAAATTGCAGTTGACTAAAGTTCAGGGGTGTCCAGCCTTTTCCTCTTTTTAGAAAATTCCGTACTGTTTAATTACTTATGGATTAATGCAATTTAATAATCTTCATCATTTCCAATGAAGGAAACATGAAACTAATAATCATTTTGTGGAGCGAGACAAGTTCGAGAGCTTTGAGAATGTACATAATTGCAACAGTGAAGCATACAAAGAATCTATAGAACCTAAACTAATAGAATAAAGTGAATTACTATGTAGAACATATGTCAAAGTAATATTTCTAAGATTAAAAAAATAATTGATTTCAATTTAACCATGTTATTGAAACTATGGAAGAAGGATTTATAATTTAGGTTTTCAGCAGAGAGTTGAATATTTTCTTTGTTATTATTGGGAAATTCAAGTCGTTGCCATTATTATATGGTAGAACGCAGGAGAGTCATGAAAGCACACATCTATTTTTCACCCTAAGTGTCTACAAATGAAGAACAGGTGAAGCTAGCTCTGTAACATTCTCTTTGTACAGGACTGAAAATGTGGGTCGAGAACTTCGTTGCATATATATGAATTATATTGGCACTTCTTTTATGTTTCTCTCTAAGTGATATATTTCATGTACATGCTTCAAAAATATTTTATCTTATGATTCTAATCAGTTCAGAATGGTGCCCTCTCCTTATAGTTGCTTCTATATGATTTTCAAATTTAGGCCAAAGGTTACCGTGTTGGTCCAGTTTACGATGATGTATTGGCCATGGCTTGGTTTTTCCTTGAGCTAATTGTCAAATCCATGGCATTGGAGCAGACTCGGTTGTTTTACCACAATCTACCTTCAGGTAATTCCTTATAAACAGCGTTTATATTCTTACTATTGCTGTAATCTTGGAATTCTTATCATGAACTCCAATGTGTTTCGATATGCAATAACCTATGGTCTGATAAACAATGTCTCTTAGATTTTTTATATTTGTTTCTTCTTTCCAATTTAAGACAGAATTATTTTATTCATATTCTGGTGGGCTAATAGTTTTATTTCAAAATTGAAGATCTGCTTTACTAGAATTTAAAGATAATTACGTAGGTGATCGGTCAATATAGATACTTATTGTCTTCTTCTAGTTCAAAGCTTCAAAAAGGCTTCCACCTTTTCTTTAAATATTTTCCATCTAATTTCAGAATAATTTGGGGGATGATTTGAATTAATTCTTTCTGCAGGAGTAAATTGTATTTTTGAGCCATAATTAGCTAACTTGGTCTATTTTGCATGAGTATGAGTTTGATGTCGATTTAATTGACCATGTACACAGGTTTGTTATCTTTGAGAAAAAATGTACACAAGTTTGTTATGTTGTCCGTGTCAATTTTTTTGTTTCATAGGCAAGTAAATTATTTTATTAAATTGTGGTAATAAGTTAATCACTAGATTACATTTTGGTGCTAAATGCTTTCTTCTCGATTCTCTTGAATATCTCACGTATGTGATGTTGGAAGTTTACTTTGACACGGTTTAAAATATGCCATTTCATTATTTTGATGAACTTATCAAATATCAATTGATTAATGGAAATAAATATCAATGAAATCTAACAACATTCCATGAGAAATTGAATTTGCAATATTTATAGGAGCTTGTCAAACACTTGAAATCATGCAACTAAAGTTGTATGTTGATGATATAGATATATAAAGTGCTCATTTCAACATAGGAGCTTGTCAAAAACTTGAAATCATGCAACTAAAGTTGTATGTTGATCAGTTGATGATATAGATATATAAAGTGCTCATTTCAACATTGGGGGTTTGGAAACTGAAAATTCACCATTTGGATTTATTTGATAGTCCCTGGATGTCCACAAGTCGCCAAATGAATGCTTATCTTAACTAATAAAGTTCATAAAATGCTTATTGATACTAGATAAGTCACTGCACAAGAATTGACTTCCATACTTTGCTTAAAGAGCTTATCGATATTAGATAAGTCTCTACAAGAATTGGCTTCTATACTTTATCTTAACTAAGAAAGTTCATAAAATGCTTATGGATTCTAGATAAGTCTCTACGCAAGAACTGACTTCTATACTTTGCTTGAAGCCTTGAACTAGTACATACATATTAACAAATCAAATTTTACAATGTCAATTTTTCTATGATTCCTTTGGCGCATGCTGAAAATATCTTCTGTAATTGTTATACCCATATGAAATCTAATGCAACGCCTATCCGATATCCATGTAAATATGATAGTGTCGTTTGATCAAATATTATCCGTTGTATAGTCCAATTTCTTCAAATAATTTGAAAGGTAATTTTCATGAAATAGCTACCCAAATGTCGATTTGAGATGGTTGATGACGTCATATGTAGTGACAGTGGATGGAGTCTCAATGAACATTGACCTATCTTTCCGTATATGTTATCTATTCACAAGGATGATTTACTTGCTTAATTCAGTTTCACTTCCAGGATTTCCTTCACTAACTCATATTCTGGTTCTTTTAAATGTAGGAGAAGATGTTCCTCCGATGCAGTTGAAAGAAGGTGTTTTCAGATGTATAATGCAATTATATGATTGCCTTTTAACAGAAGTTCATGAGCGTTGCAAGAAAGGTCTAGGGTTGGCCAAATATCTAAACAGTAGCTTGGCTTTCTTTTGCTATGATCTTCTGTCTACAATCGAGCCTCGCCAAGTGTTTGAACTGGTATGCTTACTACTTTATAGGAGTTCCTGGAGGATTGTTTGTGGTTTTGTCCTGCATTTAACAGGGGTGATAATTTGAAATCTTCATGTGGTGCATGAGGGAGAATGGTTAGGAGGCTCGATTATATCTTCACAAATCATAGTTTCATATTGAAAATTGTTGAATGTTAGCATTGCTCGTGGGTTAATTTTTTCTGCCAAAGAGGGAAAACCCTTCTACAAAGTGAAGCAACAAGCAAAAGATATTCTTCTCTTTTTTCCTTTTTTTTAATCAAATATTCTTCTCTTTATTGCATGCCAACTTAGTATAAGTGTATTGTGCACCAGAGAGGGTAAACTCTTTTACAAAGCGAAGCAACAAAGGAAAATAAATTCCTAAATACCAGGCATCCTACTCCGTAAAGAACTACAGCTAGTTAGTAATTTAAAAAAATGGGATTTGTGTGATGAGTATAATCTTTAGTTGATTTTGGATGGTTTTCAATTTTATACAGAAAGACATTCTATATTTATCTGTCAAATTTTGGCCTGGTACTTACATGATTAGCTCTTATGCAATGATATAAATCTTCATGCACCTCTTTCTGAAAATACCAGTTGGTCCAACTATATTTGCTGGATTTTGACTAAGTTTCTCTGTAAGATCTTTCACATATATCCTTTAAACATGAATCATAAAAGAGACACAAAGATATAAAAGTAACTAATGAAATATTTTATCTTCTTTAAGTTTCCAAACATATTTTAATAATTCTATTCTTCCCATTATTTTGATAACATAAATAAGTCAATAGCATAGGACATTAACTGGTTCCTGTAAGTTGTAAATATATGCTTCGATATTTGAATGATATTGATTTAGAATGCCAACAAGGGAGGTAATTACATGTGTTTTTTTCATTACTATTTATAACATAGTACTAGGTGAATTAGTAATGGTGAGCTTGTTTCTACTAGAAACTGGAACCTTCCAGGTTCACTACCTAGAGTAGGCTTTTTGCATATACTTTCCTATCACAGCTTAGGACTTTGCTCTACATTACCAAAGTCCAATCATATGCTCTGCACTGCTTGCTTATAAATTCTTTTTCTCCTCATTTTTTATTTTTTTGCTTCTTGTACTCCCATTGTACATTGAGTCTTGTTTTTTATTCTTCAATACATTATCTTGTTCATGTTTTGGCGATGGCAATGACTAACATATGTCTTTGTTGTTTTACAGGTGTCCTTGTATCTCGATAAGTTTTCTGGGGTATGCCAGTCTGTGCTGCATGATTGTAAGCTTACATTTTTGCAGATTTTATGTGACCACGATCTTTTCGTGGAAATGCCTGGTAGAGATCCTTCAGATAGGTAAAATTTGGAACAGTTTTTTTATATTCAACCAAGCTTAGCTGTTTCGATCCTCTGACTTGCATTGTTTTATTGTATGTAGTCTATGCAAGATTATTGAAAAGTTCACCCAATGGGGGAGTGCTTCCCTTCCACCATGGTGTGAGCTGGGGAAACTCTCTAGTCTCCAAGAAAGAAGTTCCGTTAATTGTTAATGGAGTCAAGTTTTAGGATCTCAGAATATCTGAAAGGTTATTGGCAGTAATAGACAGCACTGATGCATCAGCAGATGTCCAGAAGTTTTGATAGTATAAAATTTTAAAACACAGTACTGCAAAATGGGAGTTTTCACATTGTTCACCTTACTAGGAGAACTACGTAAAAATAAAACAAAGTTAATGTGATACAAGAACTTCAAATAACTCATTGTAATAATTTTTTTAGGGTGAACTACAAAAGCCAATGTTAGCAAAAGAAAAAGTTAAGTAGAGTATGCAATCAAAAATCCTGTCTTAGTTTTAGATTTTCACGTCACGGATAAATTATAAAATGACGTTTTGGTGTTTAAGACCTCAGGCTCGGGTACGGGGTACCTTAATTATGACTAGCTTAAAAACGAAAGCTCAACTGTGTGAAAGTCATTTTGGTTGTGTTTTTTGCGTAAAGGAGAAAATACTTGACCATGTGTATAGGATCCAAAGATGGATTGCTAGGTATAACCACAGTTTTTTTTTGTTGTTGTGTGTGTGTGTGTGTATGGTCATTGATGGAGGAAAAATTGCAGTTTCTCTATTTCATATAATTAGACAAACAAATTCTAAAGTTGACATTGATGTCCCTGTTTATGTATTTTAATTTTGTGTTTGACATCGTACTCATCCTACTTGAGCTTAATTATGATTACACTGATACTCAAATATACTCAGATATGACAGATAAGTTGCTTTTGATATTACAGAAATTACCTTTCGTCCGTTCTTATACAAGAGATTTTCCTTACTTGGGATCACGAAGATTTGTCAATGCGGGCCAAGGTGAGTGTATACCACATATTTGATAGAGATACATAAGAGATTAGTGTTTAAATTGTATCGTCTTCCTTGATGTGCACGTAACATTTTCTTTGATAACATCCTATTCTCTGAATGGTGTCCATTATCTTCTAAGATCTTCTATTGATTATCTGTAGGCAGCTAGAATTTTGGTGGTTCTATTGTGCAAACATGAGTTTGATGTTCGCTACCAAAAGCTTGAAGATAAGTTGTATATAGCTCAGTTATATTTTCCCCTCGTTGGCCAGGTTTGTAATTCAATGTCATCTATGTCCTATATTGCTTTTGTGAATTGTGGATCCCATCGTTGCTCAGTTTAAACAATTTAGTTTGTTTGAAATTTAGTTCTAAATTAGTTTTGCTTATTGATTGATATTAGTTCTGAACTAATTTTGCTCATTGAATGAACATCTCATTTGAAAGTTTAAGTTGTTAAAGTCTGTAACACACACCCCACGCGTGTAGGCGGTGTTCTTTACTTGAAGCCGACCACCTGAAACTATTTTCCATAAGTGGCGGATAGATATGAACTCACGACTTCTTCTTCGCTGACTCTGAATCTGGTACAACTTGAATGATTGCCTCATCTAAAAGTTTGAGGTTACAGAAGAGAGATATACGATATTTATCGTCGCCTGACAAGTGATGCCATGAACATATGACATGATGGTATACCGGATGAAAGTACAAAGTTATGCTAACCTCATTATTGTGTGGTTTTAGATACAACTGCCCTCTTAAGAGGTTCAATCAAAACTTGTGTGGCAGTTTACTAATGCATCCTTCCATCGCTCTACCATTATATGAATCAACTGAAACAGTAGTTATAAAACAAAAAAAATTGAAACTGTAGTTATCTATAAAAGAGAAATTTAGTTATGTTTGCTTTCCATTATCCATCACAGTACTATGTCGAAGTTTGGCCAACGGTGTAAGAAAAATATTGTTGAACTATGCTGTGGAATATATTTACATGTCTTGAGATGATGATGATAAATCCAAACAATGATTGATACTATAATCTAAATATGATGGATAATGGAAAGCAAACATAACTAAATTTCTCTTTTATGTTTAGATCCATTCAACATTATTTTTTAATGTTTTAATTGCTTAGTTTAATTAGTCAATACAATTCTGTGATAGTATTTCTTTGTACAGACCTTGTATTTTGAAAAAAATTAGGATTGACACTGTATCATGGATCAAAATTTCCTTCATTTATGTAAAAAACACAGAAAACTTTCCCTTTTTTAATTAATGGAAACGATAATAGGGTGTAATTACGAAACTATTTGTTTGCCTTGAGACTGTTATTTTATTCATTTTGTAATTTATTTTCACAATTTCAATTTTTAGCTGACCGGAACATACACTCGAAACGAAATTTTGATCCTTGCACAATATCCTCTATTTTACATTTATTGAAATTGTGCCAGTCCATTCCTACGCCCCTTCTCGCTTTCCAGTGCCCAAATTACTCATTTACAGCCACTTTGTAAACACCTAGGCCATAATATGGAAGTAGTTTGGTTGGGTTCCGTCTCGGTTGGGTTCCAAAAAGTGGTTTGGGAATTTATGGTGAACTTTGAAACTCTATTTGGATAATTGTTTCAATTGAATATTGAGATAGTGACATATTATTAAATAATAGTTGGTGGGGTTTGAAAACTTGAGATTTGATTTGGATTGAGGTTTGGTTGTTAGGGTTTGGAGGAGAAAAGTAGGTGCTAGATGTCAAATCAATTAATATGTCTGAAAAAGAGATGACAAATGTCAGATTAATAATTTTTTAGGTCTCAAGTAGCGTTTTGTAGGTTTGGGTTCTGGTTGAAATTGAGTTTGGACTGAGATCCCTTCAAAGTCACTACCTAACGGGTTTTGGCTCGGTTTGAGTGAGACCAAACCTAGCTAAACTACTTCCATACGGAGCCCTAGGGTTTTGTTTTTTGTGAGTAGGTACACAAGTGAGAAACAACATATAGACTCACAACTCGAAGGAATCCACCTCAAAGATACAGGTTTAAGTAAGAAAAGAGTATATGAGACTTCAATATTATTTCGCTCGATATAATTCTCTGCTTATTTTGCAGATTATGGAGTTATTTTACTCCCAAGATCCTGTAGGAAGTTAATAGACTTTAAAAGTCTCTAGAAATACTCGTAATATCAAATGATACGCAAAAAAAAATTACTTGAAGTGAAGCTTGAAACCGTTGATAACTCCCTCATAGTTCAAATATACGAGAATTTTCATAACATTGTCTTAAAAGCTCCAAATGATGCACAAAGCATTGGAATATAGACTCATCGAGTTTCTATCCATATGAGATTCATCCCCTAGATCCTTCTGGATCGGTACAGAATTTGCATTTGAAGTTGACTTAAAACTTGACCTTCTAACTCCCTTCTTCAAATTTGCTTAATTCAATGGTGCATGGACAAGGATGCTCCTGCATCATTTTTTTATCTCTTTTAAAAAGCTTTTCTTTAAAATATATATGAAAGATGCATCAGATGTAGGGCTGAAAATCAAACCAAGCTACTCGATACTCGGTTCGAGTTCGTTCGATAAAAGCTCGTTTGAGCTCGGTTCGTCAAATAAATCAAACAAGCTTGAACAAGATTTCTCGTTCGATAACTTTTAAAGCTCGGCTCGAGCTCGACTCGATAAGCTAAAAATTGAAAAAACACATGTAAAATATCAAGCTACTCGATACTCGGCTCGAGCTCGTTCGATAAAAGCTCGTTTGAGTTCGGTTCGTTAAGAAATTAAACCAAGCTCAAACACAAAATTTCAAGCTCGATAAAATTCAAACCAAGCTTGAACAACGTGTCGTTCGATACTACTCGGCTCGTTTACACCCCTAATCAGATGTTACCTGGACCCTGTCGTTCGGCCTATAGGCATATCTCACATTCAGCACATATCCAGTGCCACAAAAACGCAAATTCAGCACCACAGCAACACTGTCAACACCCAATCAACAAAAGTTCACATTTAAGTTGTGGGCAGTCTTGTATTTTTAAGTTGTTCGTTTAGTGCATTTGTTTGGCTGGGAGCTTTATGAGCAACTATTGAATTTTTTCCGGTTGCTTTAAGTTGTTGATCGACATTTTTGTAGTGTGAGTGTTTTTTGATCGATATTGTTGTAGTGAAGGTTTTGTTTGGCGTTTTTAGTACTTGGATAAAGTTGCACACTGTTAGTATTGCTTGTAACCAAATTAAGGTTGTGGAACCTGTGATTTAATCCTGATGTTAGTATTGGTCCCGGTATTGTCTTTTGTGTGAATCAAGTGGATTCACTTTATCTTCAATACTTTTAGTAGCCATTGCCAAACTAGTCTTCTCCTGCAAGAGCTGATTTCCGAAATGATTATGGAAGACACTCTCCTACGGGAAATGCATTAAAGGCTATCTTCCTCTCTATGGTCGGCCCACCCCTGACCTGCTGGGTTGGGTGGTCGGTCCAATTGCCCTTTGTCTCAAGCTTGAAGTCTTTAATTATTATCTGCGAGATCATATTTATAAATCTTTATCTTATTTGCAACAAGCTTCATATGTCTACTCTCATTTCAAATGTTTTTATTGGTTAGGTTAATTAAGGTCTATAATAATCATGATATCATTCCTTGTACAAACCCTGTATTTAATATAAATAATGGTCGGTCTCTTTCACAAGACTGACCAATTAGTATCCATTCTACCTTTCCAAAGAAGCCTCTTGAATTACATTTCCACAACTTTGGGGACATAGTGCTGAAATAATGATTTGTTTCACATGATGTACATATTCCTTATATTTCCTTTCCTTTTCTTTATTGCATGTTACGAATTCCTTATAATTCAGATATATACT
Source organism: Penstemon barbatus (assembly GCA_003313485.2). NCBI lineage: Eukaryota > Viridiplantae > Streptophyta > Magnoliopsida > Lamiales > Plantaginaceae > Penstemon > Penstemon barbatus. Next base: position 12,031,968 of record CM064878.1, read on the forward strand.
CTCAATCCTTTTCTCTTGTTCACAAATGGATTTCTCATTCCTTTCCCTTCCAATTAGAACTCAAAATCCCCTCCGGTGAAAGGTATTTATGTTGTCTTAGGACTTGAAATATGAACTTGAAATATCTATCTTATCTTGCAATCTTGTTTTCTCAGTACTAATTGAAGCATGATACTGATAATGCAAAGAAATATATATAAATACATGAATTGGGTTGATCAATTGTGCAAACAGTCCGTCCTAATGATACAGTTGTGCCCTCTTACTTCCAGGCACAATTTAATAATCTCTCGTTTGTTGTCTGTGCAGTACTTTCCATACAATTATTTGCTTGTGTTGATGTATATAATGGTGCTTTTTTATGTTTTCCTGCAGCTGCTTATTTGATTCTGTATCTTGCAGATACTAGATGAGATGCCTGTCTTTTACAACTTGAGTTCAACTGAAAAGCGTGAAGTCCTAATTATTGTTTTGCAAATCATACGGAATTTGGATGATGCCTCTCTTATCAAGGCTTGGCAGCAAAGCATTGCTCGTACCAGATTATTTTTCAAACTCTTGGAGGAATGCCTAATTCATTTTGAGGTTTCTACTGTACATTTGATTGCATGTTGAGTTTCTTGTTTGAATATGCATAAAAGGAATGGTTTAACTACAAGTGACTTTATGCATCCTCCCCCCCCCCCCCCCCCCCCCCCCCCCCCCCAACCCAACACACCCAAAAAAAGAAGTGTTATGGGTAAGTTTTTGATGCACTCCCTTATGCCCTAAAGGATATTCAACTATAGGGTATTCAATATGGCCTCGTGAATAAAGTCAATCACAAAAATGCTTCATCTTCTCTTGCTGAAAACGTCTATGGTTGATTACTTGTACAAGCAGATATCATAATTACTCAAGCCCTTTTGCCATTGAACTTTACTGTGGAATTATACTGTTAGCCCCAAAATATAGATCAGTAGCTGCTATGATGTGGTCGTGCTCTGCGACCACCTCACCACCATAGGAGGATTTAAGGAGGAACATCCAGGGTTTAGGAAGGTAGTAGCATCTCTGTTTCATTGGGTTGGGGGGATGGAGGCTAGCAGCTTCAGCGAATAAGAAGTTCCTCTGCTTGCCCGAGTTTCAAATATATATGGTGTGGATTTCTTGTAACCATCAATGTTGGTTAGGAATTATAATGTACTCTAATCATCTAATGTCATGTTTTCATGAGTGTATTTCTCTTTTCTTTTCTAACAATCCCAGATCTGGTTGTCTCCTTTAGTGAATCAAAAGTTCAACATGATTATTAGTCTACTTTTAGTTCGTTTCATTAAATTCATTATTTAATTTAAAATATTTAGTTTGTAAATAAGATCTCTCTCAAATAAAATTCCGTACGAGTAATTCATTTCTTGCTCCCTATTTTTCATATCATGGTTCTTTTGGTGGAAATATGTCTAATGTTATCCTAATTTTAAATGTCAAATTGAGCAGCACAAAAAACCTGATGATAGCTTGCTCATGGGTAGTAGTTCTCGCAGTCCGCTTGGTGATAAGCCTTTTTCCTCAAAGTATTCTGAAAGACTTTCTCCTGCAATTAATCACTATCTTTTAGAGGCTGCACGGCAGGAAGTTGGAGTATGTCATATACCATTTGAATTTGGTTTTGCTCTTTCAGTGCTCATCTTTACAACTGTAAAACTTAAAATACATTGTTCTCAGTGCTTATAATATTTATAATGCTAAATTTATGTAGCCTCAGGGGACGCCTGAAAATGGATATTTGTGGCAGAGAGTCAACTCTCAGCTAAGTTCACCAAGTCAGCCATATTCTTTGAGAGAAGCTCTTGCGCAGGCCCAATCTTCGAGAATTGGAGCTTCAACCCAGGCATTAAGGGAATCTTTGCATCCAATATTGAGGCAAAAATTGGTATAATAGTAACAGGACTCTTTGAACTGCATTATTTAGCGTCTCTAGTATCTTTTAATGATAAGAACAATAAATTATCGTCGTTATTTGATATTACAAAATTACTTTTGAACATTTGATGCATATGTATTGTTTTAGGAACTTTGGGAAGAAAGTTTGAGTTCTGCTGTGAGTCTCCAAGTTTTGGAAATCATTCAGAAATTTTCAGGGGCTGTAGCAACTCATACAATTGCCACCGATTATGGAAAACTTGATTGCATCACATCTATATTTATGATAATCTTCTCACACAACCAGCCTCTATCTTTCTGGAAAGCTCTCTTTCCAGTGTTCAATAATGTATTTGAGCTTCATGGAGCAACGTTAATGGCAAGGGAAAATGATCGTTTTTTGAAGCAAATTGCTTTCCATCTTCTTCGTCTAGCAGTTTTCCGGAATGAGAATATAAGAAAAAGAGCTGTCATTGGGCTACAAATACTTGTTCGGGTAAACTTGATGTTCTACCTGGCTCAGTTTTTGTTGCCTCTTATATTGTGGCTTTAAACTTGCACTTTACTTCATGAGACTAAAATAAACTGCTTTTCGCTTTGCAGTGTTCTTTCTCTTACTTTGCTCAGACAGCAAGATTGCGGGTTGTGCTAACAATAACGCTGTCAGAGTTGATGTCTGAAGTCCAAGTTACACATATGAAATCTGATGGAACTCTTGAAGAAAGTGGTGAAGCACGTCGTCTTAGAAAATCTTTAGAGCAAATGGCGGATGAGTCAATGAGCAGAAACATACTGAGAGAATCTGGTCTTCCAGAAAAGACATTTGTTGATAATCGTGAAAATTTGTCTGAGAAATGTTGGTCCTGGTCAGAAGTTAAAGTCCTATCAGACAGTCTCCTTCTGGCTCTTGATGCCAGCCTCGAACACGCGCTTCTGGTACATACCTAATTTTCTGATTTAGCTCAAATTTGGACTGCCTTTGGAAACTATTATGATGCTTATTTAATTTTCTTTTAGGCTTCTGTCATGACTCTGGATAGATATGCCGCTGCTGAGAGCTTTTATAAACTCGCAATGGCTTTTGCTCCAGTTCCGGATCTTCACATAATGTGGCTATTGCATCTATGTGATGCACATCAGGAAATGCAGTCTTGGGCTGAAGCAGCGCAGTGTGCTGTTGCTGTTGCTGGTGTAGTGATGCAGGTTGGAATTTTTGCGCTTTGTACTTAAATTTAAAATCTCACAGCTGTAGGATTCTATAAGTTCAGTAACATTATCGAATAAGGATGCAGTAATTCACTGTAGAACAGATTCTCCAATAACATATGCTGATAGCCCTAACTCTAAATTTGTTGACCAAGTAATAAGCTAATTAAAAACTCCAAATGCGGCGTATTAAGGAAATCAGTCCAAGTAGAGCTCATGTCATACTCACAGTACAGTATTGTTAGTTCTTCACTGCTACATATTTCTACCGACTTCCCATCTTTTAAAATCCTAGTCATGCATACCAACTGCAATCCACCTGAGATTTTCTTTAGACATGATAATATATTTAGTAATGCCCATAATAAGTGCAGTTAGGTCTAAAGCTCAAATTTCAAATCTGAAGTGTCATCTGTTAAAACTCAGGTTGTTCAAGAGTTGCTTGTTCTGATGTTGAAATTTAGATCTTGGTTTATAATATATAAGCTTTGAGGCCGTGGAGAGAATCGTAGTAGCCTCATGTTATTAGTTATTTGTAGATTAGAAAGTTGTAATACCAAATATATTCCAGAAGTAAATTTTGCTGAGCTCTCCTATGTGTTCATTGCTCCCTTTACATGTAACATGAACCTGACAACCATTTTTTTAGGCCCTTGTGTGTAGGAACGATGGAGTATGGAACTTTGATCATGTGCGTGCATTACGCAAGATATGCCCCATGGTCAGTGGTGAGATAACTTCTGAGGCCTCAGCAGCTGAGGTAGAAGGATATGGTGCCTCAAAACTTACGGTTGACTCAGCTGTGAAGTACCTGCAACTTGCAAATAAACTTTTCTCTCAAGCTGAGCTCCACCATTTCTGTGCCAGTATCCTAGAACTTGTAATTCCAGTATATAAAAGCAGAAGAGCATACGGACAGCTGGCCAAGTGCCACACAATGCTAACCAATATATACGAGTCGATTCTTGAGCAGGAATCAAGCCCCATACCTTTCGCAGATGCCACATATTATAGAGTGGGATTCTATGGTGAAAAATTTGGAAAGCTCGACAGAAAAGAATATGTCTATAGAGAGGCTCGCGATGTAAGGTTAGGTGACATTATGGAGAAACTTAGTCATATATATGAGTCGAGAATGGATGGTGCAACGTTGCATGTAATCCCAGATTCTAGACAAGTCAAAGCTGATGAACTGCAGCCTGACGTTTGCTACCTTCAGATAACTGCAGTTGATCCAGTTATGGAAGATGAGGACTTGGGAAGTAGAAGAGAGAGACTATTCTCGATTTCTACAGGGAGTGTACGTGCACGGGTTTTTGATCGTTTTTTGTTTGATACACCTTTCACAAAAAATGGCAAGACTCAAGGTGGGTTGGAAGACCAATGGAAGCGGCGCACAGTATTACAGACTGATGGCTCTTTCCCGGCCCTAGTAAACCGCCTACTTGTAACCAAATCTGAATTACTCGAGTTCTCTCCGGTGGAGAACGCAATTGGGATGATTGAAACCCGAACAGCAGCACTAAGAAATGAACTTGAGGAACCTCGTAGCTCAGATGGTGATCAACTCCCTCGTCTCCAGAGTTTGCAAAGGATACTTCAAGGCTCAGTCGCTGTTCAAGTGAGTAATAACATACATAATATTTGCTACTATATTATTTGGTATCTTCCCTTATTTGATTGTTTCTATTATTTATTGCACTTATAGGTGAACAGTGGAGTCCTTAGCGTTTGTACAGCATTCCTATCAGGTGAACCTGCAACGAGGCTGAGGTCACAGGAGTTACAGCAACTGATTGCTGCGCTCCTTGAGTTTATGGCAGTTTGCAAACGAGCTATTCGTGTGCACTTTAGATTAATTGGTGAAGAAGATCAGGAATTTCACACGCAGCTCGTTAATGGGTTTCAATCACTAACTGCAGAATTGTCTCATTACATCCCTGCTATTCTTTCAGAACTTTGATAAACTTTCCTTGCTTTTCTTGTTTTTTGTATTTATAATTGGTTTGCTATTTTAGTGTTCTTCTAGGATGTTTTTGGTTTGAACTGAACTGGTAGTGTATCATATTTATATGCCATTCCATATTCCTTTGGCTAGTTATTCATGTGCTTTTCCAGTATGATGTATCTTTGGTTCCATTTTTTTTCTTTTCAAATATTTATTATGTCAATGTTATTCAATGTTATTAGACTTAGTTATGATCATTGTTTCTTGCAACATTCTTATCGAATTCTGAAACCAATATTCTTGAATTGTATTCTGTCAGTGTTGGTCCTTTGAATTTGCAACACCTTATGAAAATTTAGATGAATGGTAACATCAGCGATGACACGAGTATAACGAACTACCTGACATTTCCCATTAATTAAACAATTGACTTATATTATAAGCGACAAAAGCACACTAAAGGTAGCCCCGCTCTTTGAAAATTTACAAGCTTTCATTTCAGAGATGATAATTACACAGCTAAAGGTAAAAGTTGGGGAATTTTTTGAAAGATTTAACAATTGTAAATAATTATTAATTTTATTGCAATTCCACATAACGACATTGTTATAGGAGGAAGCATTAGCAAAGTGTACTATATAATTGATTTAAAGGTACGACGTTTGAGCTATGATTTAAGGCAATAAACTGAGATTTTGAGCCTGTTTTAACTCTTTAGAGATCATTTTAACCAGTCAATCAACCTTTTTCAGAATAGGTTTATAATACAAGATTTTCCCTCAATTTTAGAGAATAATCTCATATTTATAAACTGAATTTTACTCGAATACTATGTTATATTTGTGCACTTATCTTGAGCTTCTTTGTTTAACTTAGAGATCATTATATCTCTTAAATCACTTCTCTTCTCTTTAAAAAAAAATCCTATCAAAATCAAACCCATATTCATTTCATCTCTAAAAACTCAAAACAAATATCTTACTTCAAATGAACGAGAAGTCAAAAAACAAAGACATCTAAAAAATGCTCAAAATGTCTAAAAGCTCTATCAAAATATCCAAACAGACCCAAATGTTTAGCTATAAACTTCCAATCATCACCGTCATAGTTATCAAACTATATAATATATGGTTGCATTTTGGTTATACTAACCACAAGTTGCTTTATGAAAAATATGATTTGCTACTCATTTCCTAGAAGACAAGCAAATAAATATTTCGAAATAAGGTTACAAATCCCATCCTACAAAATTGGTTTCAAATGTTTGACCTCTTAACATTCCTTCAGCATGAATAAAATAAACATCCATGTATCTTACTAGCCACTGTTTCTCTCTTATTTATGTATCTTTGCCTTGGGTCGCAAATGTTGGTGTTTCTGATGCACCTTAACCTGAGAGGATAAATTCACTTGTTTTGACTTCATTTTGATCGACCTAACTAATGCAGATAACTCATGCTTCTCTTTTCTTTGAACCAATTCATCAGGATTAACGGCGGCTTCACTTCCTTTCATTTCTGGAGCCACCGAGCTATTCATTTGCCTAACATGTTCATCCTCGCCCTTCTTATCTTGTGCAATTTGCCGAGCATAAGCTGCACTCCTTTTGAACTGAGGATCTGTAGGATCCAATGCAAATAGTGGATTGGCGAATAGAGATGAAAAACGTGGATCATCATAGTCGATAGTTGGTATTTTTCCCTCGTCTGGAATTTCTTTCCCTTTCTTTCCCTTGCTTTTCTTAGGTTTCAAGTTGAAGCCCTTTATATTGTTATTATCTGCTCCAGTGTCATCAGCAAGTAATAACTCTAGCTCTGCTGTACTTGCCTCAGCTTCTCGGGTTCGAACTTTGTTATCTGAAATCTCTTCCTCAAAAAAGTCATCTGGTTGTTCTCCAAGTTCTCGATCAGGATCATCACTGATGTCGTCCTCTGATGAATACTTGGACCTATTTTTCATTGCCTTCTTTTTCTCTTTTCTCTTTCTTAGATTGGCCTCCCAAACCGTTTCTGATTTATTGTCCTTCTTTTCCAAGATGCGTTTGCTTATCTCTTCTAAGCCAGAATTAAAAGTAACCTCCATGTCCTGGTCATTGTCCTCTTCACCACTTTCATCTGAGCCATCCCCCAACTGGATGAGAGAACGGTACATATCTTTTCTTTTCCGTTTTTTCATTGACCTATCCATTGTGCCATCAGCATTATCATCTTCATCAGTTTCGCTCTCATCAGTCGCCAAGATCTCATTCAACTCTGATTCACCAGGCTAAGGGAACAAATTGTAAAGAAAAAACAGTAAGGGAATTGGAATGCTATACAGCAAGCATATGCTTCCTATCCTCTTAGGCATTCAAATGATGTTTATCACTCTACTATATATTTAGTTAAAACCAAAAGATGCAGCTATCTAATTATGGACTTTCCTATATAAAATAAAAAAAGGTAATATAACTCATGTTTAAAAATCTGACAAGTTAGTATGATCCGCAAAATTGTCAAGTATACATGAGACTGAGAGTGGATGCATACATACAATCCACAAAAATGGCAGAGACAAACCTGCTCAGATTTGAGTAAACTCTTCAAGGTCTTTGTGCGCATAGGTTCATCTTCATCCCACATAAGATGAATGTTGCTGTGTTGTAATGCCTGAGTTTGAAAATCCAAACCTTCATATTCTGCTGGTGCCTAAAAAAAGGATCAAAATTCAGAGCACAATGTATATTTGGTTTTGTAACATAATTTAGTTACTTTCTGCAACTTCTCAACACGAGACCTTCCAAAATATAAAAATGCAAAGAAATTTCTATCTCCATGTTTATACACATATTTTCAATTAGATATCTGGAAAAGTAAATAGCTCCCACACGCTTGTGGTTTATAGACATGCTCAAGAAACAGATAAAGCACCTACTACTAGGGGTATCTTTCACATTTAAAAATTATTAACTGAGCAAAAATCATTTATTGAATATATCTTTTACTAGGTGGTAATTTTTCAACGTTCAACTCAGTGCCAGAATAAACTTGGTGTTCATTGTTTATGGCTTTTCTCAGCTTCCATTATTTGTAACATTGCCTCTTATTTATTTTTTCTTCATTTTGTCATCTTATCATTGCAATCTATGCCACCACTATCGTGTGTTATCTTCTCTCTTCAAAATCAAAATGTGGGCAAGCTGTCACCACCATAGACATCAAACAATTGGGCTCAACCGATGCCTTCCTTTCCTTAAATCAACTCAAACCAGAAAGAAAATTACAATTCAAGGTTTTGATAAGGAAGAAGACACTATTTGGAACTCCTAAAAAGTGGGAACACACTCCACCTTTTCTTATATACTTACAGATAAGAATTATGATCAAATTCAGAGTAAATTCCAGCTAGGTACATAAATAACAACCAAGGTCAAATTTAAGAGAAGAATCCTTCCTTCTTATACTGCGAGTTCGCCCTAATGGCACATCTGATGTAATAACAAGGTTTTATAGTTAAATAAAAATAAAAGCAGCATATTAGGCAAGGTACATCTCCATCTGAATAACATTTAAAACTATAGGCTCAAAATTAGCCAATCAAGATCTAAAGAGATTCAGGAATATCAATGGGAGTTTCATTAAGTTTTAAGCAAGTTCAATATGCTGTTAGAAAGGCATAAGAGGATATGTTCTATTGAATGAAAATAGATACATAATTAGGCAAAATAAAAATGACTGCAGAAACACTATAAAAGCTCACAAATACTGGACAACATGCAGGCCAAGGGGTCAAAGTTACCTCAGTCGCAACATCACGTGGCTTATGCTTAAAATCCATCGAGTCTGGAATAAATCTCAAATCCAATTTATTTGCTGATCTTTCAAACTCGACTCCATCACAAGTTTTGTAAAGGTAATCTGCCGTGGCACTTGAATCACATTCCACGACAGCATAATAGTACCTAAAGCAGAAAGATGAGAGTTAATACTACAGAACTAACAACAAAGCATTATACTAGAAAAAGGTTACTATTTCAGGCAAATTAGCAAACAACAGAGATGATGGAATAAAATATTTTCCATTTCTTCTGTGATAATCTTAATGCGTTTATGCATTCTAGACATTCAAGATACTTGCTTCTTCTATTTTTGTATTGTTACTTTGAATAGCAAGATTCAGGGCCATCTCTGTTGCAGCTGACATACAGCCATTAAAAAAGTTTTATCCTTTACTAGCAGACGTTCAAGAACACAAACATTAACCATATAACAGAACTCAGATTCAGCATGCTAGAATTGAATTGTCACCTTAGCCTACTTTGTTCATAAGCACGAAGCTTCTTATTATCAATCTCATCATCATCATCCTCATCTCCGTGTTCCTTCTCATCATCAAATAGTCCAACAGGACCATGTACAGCCTCTTCTTCCATACGCTGGAGTCCAAAGTCAGTTGGATAAACAGCTACTGACATAATTTGACCCCCTTTAGGAAGAAATGAGCTAAGCAAGACATATAAGTCAACTGCCTGCAGAGTCAATGAAAAACTCACTACAAGACTAACAGCATAAAAGGAATTAAAATGGTCAAGAATTGGTTAATACACACCCTAACATGACTCCAGTCCAAATTAACAACTGCTAGTCTTCGTGTTTCCTTGTCAATTTCTGGTACGTTTTCCTCCTGTTGCATAAAAGTATCTTCCTCTTCGTCCACAGATTCATCATCTGAGTCAGTTGTACTAGTGGACGATGATTCATCAAAACTCTGCATGTCTCCTTCCTCCTCCTCATCCTCCTCGAGGATAGTGTTCAATTTGTCACTTTCACTTTCATCATCGGTATCTCCTTCATCATCAACATCTTTATCTTCTTCTTTCTGTTGAAGACGATAGTAATGGCTTAAGGAGGAGGTAGCTTTTTTGTTATTTTCGATATTAGGTTTTCCTCGCTTGTCGATGGGAGCTTTAGAGGAGGCAAAGCTTCTGTCGGTAAAAATACGCTGGAAACGAGAATCAATCTCAACTTTGGACCTCCTCTTTGGAGCTACCATGAAACGTGGGTCCGATTGTGCCGAAGCGAATCGCTCGTCCGTTATCATTTTGGATTCATCATTTCCCGGTGCACCACCGCCATTCCTGCCGCCGCCGCTGTTTTTCTTCTTATTCCTTTGCTTCTTGTTCTTCTTCTCATCGGAGCCCATTGATCAAATTACAGTTTGATGAGAGAGAAACTGACGCTCTGGGTATGGTTTACAGTAGTAGGAGATGAGTTAAAGAGGGAAGAGGCGGGGTGGAAGAGTACTTTTCTAGAATTGAATTAGGGCTCCGATTGAACTCTACTTGGGCTCAGGCCCGCCAACAAAATTTAACAAGTTTGGCTGCTTTAGATTTGAAAAAGAAAAATTGAAGGGCCTGATTTATAATTAAAATAGTCATATTATTAATATAAATAATTTTTCGTTTTAATCTCGCCTCTTTTTTAAATTTTCAGCTCCGTCCCTCATTTAACAACCTACATTTGCCTTTACGTGAGGCCTTTAAAAGATGATGCTTATGAAGAAAACACAACTTTCCATGGTGATTCTTAAATCCTACTATTATACTTATTAAAACTTGTTTGAATTGCTCGAAATAAAAAATCAAAAATAAAAATAAAAAGACTTGTTTAGAAATTTTTTTAAGAATAAGAAAAAGAAAAAGAAAAACCCTTGTTTGAAGACGTCTATAGTCTGCATTTCCTTCCGGTACGCAATTGTTCAGAATTGAGGGGTTAAATTGACACTCCTTAGAAATTTAGGAACCTTTATCACAAATTTTGCACTGTTATCAGTATCAGTCAGATTCGAGTTCAGATAGTGGGAGATTGGAGTGGTAACTGGTAAGTAATTCTACGGCCCATTACAAATAGATATGCGCTTAGCTGATCCGCTTTATTTTCTTATATCAAAGGTAAACGGAAAAAAAAAAAGTTGAAGCAGAGATGTTAGGTTTCGAGGACTCCGGTAAGCTTTTGAGACTGCTTAATGGCGGAGAAGAAAGGACATTCGAAGAGATTGTCTCAGATTTCAACTCCAGTTTTCCTCCCTCTCTCCACTTCTATGCCTGCTCCGCCCTCGAATTTCTCACAACAGACCCTAAGGTTAGGGCTTCCTATTTTTTCCGGATTTTGATTGCAGTTTTTAAATTTAGCTGAATAACAGTATCGTGATTTCTGTAATTAGACAAGAATCAGCATTTTTTAGCTGCCCGTAAAGTTTCTTTATTTAGATTTTCAGTTTCCACCATTTTTGCTGAACTTTGAGGCTCTGATGACTGCTCTGTTAACAAGCTGCCTAATTAATGTAATTGAACCATTGTACTGAATTTTATGTTCTGATTTTGCAAGGTTAACTCTTGTGTATGCATGCTTCCTTTATGCAGTATTTGGAAACTGAACACACTGTAGCCCACTCAAAGTTCGGACACATGGCTGTGTTATTACATTTCCTATAAGTAGTAGAATTCTAATTTTGCTCATGGAATTCCCATTTTTTTCCGGAAACCTGACTGAAACACGAAACGATTTCAATACTGCGAATGACTTAAAGTTCTTAATTATGTTGCTGCAGGAAAAACGTCTTAGTCCAACTCAGCGGTTGATTGCTTTTGCAATTATTCACCAAGCGTATGCGTCACAACAGCCTTCTTCAAACCCTTTCATTTCTAAGCTTGTCGATGTAAGTGTGCATTCAGATTTTTCTTTCTTCTTGTTTTTCTTTATTCGTGTATAAGCTGATCATGTGGGACATTGTGTCCATATTTTCTATTTATAGGTATCCACTTGCTACTGGTGTTCAGTTTGCTTGCTAGAGCTCTAGCACTTATAATACAACCACCCATATTTGTTTAATTAATTTCCGTTGTATCCAATTAATTGATGATATTTATTTTTGATGCACCCGTATAGTTTTGCTTCACAGTTTTGTCCATTTTACAGGCGGCATGCGACGAAGAAGCTGAGAAGTATGAAAGAGCATTCATTCTACATTTGCTAAGCTCTTCCGGAAGTACCAATGGCAGAGAGGTTCCGCTCACTGTTTCTCTTGCTTTTGTTTCTAACAAAAATTTTAACCATTGGTTTCTTATGCTGGGTGGCAAATGCATGATGTTTTATTTTGATTCATTAGGTTTACCTATGCGATCCTATATTTAGTTTGGTAGGCCATGCATTTTTTAAAGCTACAACATGCTTCAAACACTCTCAATAGTTCTTATGGAATTGTCTTTGCTACCTCAATCTAGTTCAAAGTACTTATGTTTCTTCAATGGCTGTGTTCACATAATACTATAGTTCGAAATGAGTGACTGATTTTTGTTTATGCATGTATGTTCGAAAAAACAAGTTCCACGACAGTGTAGAAAAAATCATCTTTCATGCATTGTTATTTCTAGTACAACAAACGATCTGTTCCAAGTGACCTCCGTCTTAAAAATTTAATCTTTCTTTGAGGTGAAGCTTTAAAATCCATGCCTGACTTTGAGCTTTGAGCTTTGAGCTGTATCGTAATCGTATATTTCCTGCATATGTATATAAACTTAGGCTTATTTATCAAAAAAAATAACTTAGTCTTACACTTAATTTTTTCTCAAAATGTTCACATGCGCTTTGGAAATGCATCAAACTTACAGGGGTCACCTCTTACCTTCTTTTCTGTATCAAGTGTTCTGTATTAGTCATGGCTATCACTGATAATAGATTCTCTGATCAGCTTCTCAAGCAATCTGCGGCAGATTTCATTAAAAGATTTGACCTCTCATTACATGTAAGTTTCCTGTAAAAAAAAAGTTTTTGCTTGCAACTGCCGGTCTCTCAAGCAGCTTGACGATTTCCTCTCTTTCGAAATTCCAGTCCTTTCCACAACGTGAGCATATGCAGCAACAGTATTGTTCCAATATCCAACCAGAACCATTTAAGTGCTTGTTCATGGACAGCTCCGTGGAAAACGTAATACCTGACCCTGATGTGCCCCATGGATGTAATAGTAGTTCGTCTGAGTATGACTCTTGCTAATGATTTCATGTGTTGTTACTGTAAATCTTACATCTTCCATCCTGAACAAGTATTACTTCTATTTTCCTTTATATTGGTATTGGGCGTCAATTTTCAGGTTTGATTCACGACCTGGAGTTACACCCAAAATAGGATCTGGAATTAAAGAAGAGACTGTTGTTGGATTACTGTCATCTGTTTCACTGGAGGGACTAGGTCCACAATGGATCAGGCCTTTCCCACCGAGGCTTCCAATAATGGATGGAGAGGTAATTCATTCAAGTTCCAACAATTATTAACCTGACGGATAGACATCGACAACTATAAAGTGTGAATTTTATGTGGCCCAACTAAAGTTCTACTGGCTTTGAACAGCTATTGTGGCTGAACCCTGATATCAGTCACGAGCTTTTATGGGACTATGGGATGTGCGCTGATACCAGCCGAGGAGCAGCAGTTAGAGATTTAATTGCAAAAGCTTTGAAGGGTCCACTTGCTCCTGTGCAACAAGAGGTCAGTTTTTTGCAGTTGTTTTGATAATACAACCATTTTAGCATGGATTTTAGTCATTTTACCCAGTGAAGCTATTTTCAACATATGGTTGGGACAGTATATTATACAATAAAGCACTGGCAAAGCATTTATTTTGTTGGGCTGTAGATATTTGGCAAACTTTCAAGATTTAATGTTTGTCACATATGCACAATAGTAGTTTCATTGAACTAATTGTGTGATTTCTGTGATTTATCTGTTTTGTCAAGTTTGTGATGGATTTTAAATGTAAGGTAGCTGCACTAAACTGATAATAATTACTTATGAGATGAGAGACACAAATTTTATAATTTTTATGTTGATAAAATTAAATAACACCATAACGTTTTTGTCTTCTATTTCTCCTTGCTCGAATATGTATTGTTTCTGGATTATATTATCTTTTCTACATGTATACCTCGTCTACCTCTGAATATTTGTGAGGTGAATCTTGTACTTTTAGCCAATTGTTAACTGTAAACCATTATGATAAGTTTCGTTATTAGATAAGGGAATGGTCATTCTTTTAGGTACATATGCTGAGCTAAATATAGGTCATTGTTTGGTCTTCGCGTACATTCATATTTTGTTATTTCATTTAAAAATCTATTAGTTTATCTGATATTTATGTACCACCATTGCTCTGCTTAAGGAAGTATCAAAACTTCATCCTCTTGGTATATGATATGTAATTGTTAACATATTTTCTTCTATAGCAAGTTTTGGTTGAGTTGGCAAATGACTCCAAGCTAGTATATCACTGTGGGCTGACACCAAAAAAGCTTCCGGTATGTCATTTTTCCAGGTATTATTTGTACAATGAAACATTGGTGCTTGCTTGTTTTACTAATCTAGCATGTTTTTTGCCAGGATCTAGTGGAGAACAATCCTATGATTGCAGTCGAAGTTCTCATTAATTTGGTGAAGTCGCCTGAAATATCAGAGTATGATCTTGTGCATTTACTTTTGGCTTTACTCAGTGTTATCTTGACATTGATGTCTTCGAAACTGTCAGATACTTTACGGTTCTCGTAAATATGGAGATGAGTCTTCATTCTATGGAAGTTGTGAACAGACTGACTACTACAATTGAACTTCCTACCGAATTCTTGCACACCTACATTTCAAACTGTATAGGTGCTTGTCAGGGAATCAAGGTTTGCATCTCTCTCTGTGTATAATTTCTAATACCAATAAATTCAATGTTTTCGTCTTTTCATATCCCTGAACGTGGACTTGTTTCTTACTCATTTATCCAGGATAGGTACATGCAGAACAGACTTGTGAGACTGGTTTGTGTATTCCTACAAAGTTTGATCAGAAACAAAATAATCAATGGTGAGCAATTCAAAACTTTTGTTTTTAGTGTGTTTGATGACAATCAGATGAGTTGTTTCTGTTTCATAGAAACTAAATATACACAGTTTTGCCGGAAATGAAAATCATCATCCTAAAACAATTAGGAATTGATTAAATAACAAATTTTACTTCCAACAGATTTAGGAAGTAGGTTTCTTTTTTATGTAAACGAGAAGTTTTACTATTCAGGAACTATGTTAGTTTCATTTTTGCATTGAAACAATACTTGTTCATAGTGGTGTAATTCATAAATCAAATGATACTATATACCATGTTAGTCTCATAAACTGTAGTAATTGTCAATTGGTAAGTTGTGTTTGTAAAATGGTTTGTGATTTGTTACAGTTCATGACATATTCATTGAAGTGCAAGCATTCTGCATCGAGTTCTCGAGGATTAGAGAAGCAGCAGGGTTGTTTAGGCTTCTGAAAACCTTGGAATGATAGAAGATGTCTTTATAATATCACTCCTTTACCCCCAACCCCAAAGATTTACATGGATCATGTATATTTTCTTGTTACTCTCAGCAATTTTATATTGTGTTTTATGCAGTGGAAGTATTGAGTTAAGCTGTCCACCTTTTTTTCTTTCAATTGTCAATTATGTAAATTCAATCAGCTACGCTGCGACGAGACATCGGTCAAAATAATACCATCCCCCATGTTTTATGTCTTGGGGTGTACATGTGCATGTGTTCCCCAAGCACAATTATTGGGCGGATGGTACTATCCACAGAGTAGCCATGAACTACCCGTCAAAACTCGTCCTAGTCGAGCTTTTTCTTCCTTGAATTATGTCCAATCAGGCTAATTGACTAACCTGAACACAAATGTAGGTTGATTGTAGAATATAAGTCATATAGAATGTGATAAAACTAAACTCATTCATTGAATCCCCGGTTAATGGTTGCAACATATAATAGGAAGAAACTAAGGATGGATGGCAAGATACACATCGATGATTCTTTATTTACCAAACTGACTCATTTGGTTGATTTAAATGTTTATCTGCTACACAGGTTAATTATGTACCCTTAAGACTTAATGAGAATGATACATATAAAGTTATCAATATTAAGCCCATAAAGTCATTTTTAACCAAGCCATATCAGATTACATCTGTCAAATTTTGAATTAAATTCCTACAACCCGAAGTATTCGAGAGAAATAAATGTTGTCTGAAAACATAGAAAACCAAATAAATTATCAAAATAAAAAAGAACATAGAAAACCAATTGCATTAGAGGTTAAAGTTATAGATTAAACCAGAAGATGTTAAGATAAAATGTGTTGACTTCAAGACATAGAGGACAAGGTTTTACATGATTTCCTTAAACTAATGATGATCAGCAAATGTTTTGGTTCCCCTTCTTTTTTTCTTACTTTTTGCATTTTTCCTGTTTATAGAAAGTTCTTTTGTGCAAGTAGTGTTAAATGTAAATCCCAAATCTCACAATGGTACTTGAATAATTGTTTGATTTGTTAATAACGATTTTGTTCATTTTTATTTATTAACACGGATTTACTACTTTTTGGATTAGTAGATTAAGTCGGGCTTTTGGCACTTTGCACTTTAGAAATACAGTTTAGTTGACATTTTGCACCCTAGTGTGTGATTTGATGAAAAAATTCATTGATGGAAGGGTAAAATAGTTATTTTTGAATTTTTTTTTGGCCCTTTACACCCTCAAAGTATAGATTTTGACACTTTGCATACTAAAAATATAGAATGTTATCACTTTGCACCCAAAAAATATAATTTTTTGGCATTTTCAACCTCTACTTAACATGACAATCTAAATAGCAATATAATAACATGTTAGATTTGTAAACGTGTATTTTAGATATAAAGTAAATACTCTATATGATACTTGAAAATAAAATGAAGACAATGTCTTTTTTTTTTAATCTAAATTTTACTGAGAGAAAATGCTGAAATAAATTATTATAAAGTAAAATAATTTAAGAATAGCATGTTTATGAAATAACCATTTTATTTCTACATCGACGACATTCATGAGATTTTTTTTAAGGAAAACACACTAGGGTGCAACATACCATACAAATTAAATTTCTAGGGTGCAAAGTGATAATAAAATTAAATCGGTGGTCTAAAGCGCCAACATTTTATAGTTTTAGGGTGCAAAATGTCAACATCCTATATTTTCAAGGTGCATAGTGCCCAGAAAAAGGCTATTTTACCCTTCTAGATATAATTTTTCTCACCAAAACACACACTAGGATGCAAAATGTCAAATAATTATATTTTCAGGGTGCAAAGTGCCAAAACTTTTAAATCAGGGTACAAAATACCAAAACCTTATAATTTCAGGGTGCAAAATACCAAAAACCCATTAAAGTCTAATAATATTTTTTTTTAAAAGTCAATTATTATTAACAAAGTTGGAAGTGAACCAAGCCCTTTATGTAGTAAATGAATTAAATGGAGGAAATAAGACAAAATAGTAAATAAAAGTAGTTTTCTTTTAAAATACTCTCTAGCATAAAATAATAATGATTTGATATTATTAATTTTCAATTATTGTTAAAAATATAAATATAAAAAGTTCTAAATTATTCAATTCCACATAAAATCCTTCCCAAAAGTAACAAGCAAAAGAATAGGCAATTTTTTTAGCAGGGCAAAATTGGGATTTGCTGCAATTTGGAATTCCAGTGTTGTTGTGGTGACGTCTTCCTTTCGTTATTTAGAAATCGTACTACAGTATTATTTTAACAAGTAAAAGAGATGGCAAAGATGTGGTGCTCATCTCATTTCAGATTACACTTACAGTTGCCTTTACCTCCTCCTGTTCCTGTTCCTGTTCCTGCCCATTGTTATTCACCACGGCCAATTTCAAGTGATAGGAAAAGCAGGACAAATAGATACCGTAAACAATGTTTGAACCCCATTGCCGCATCACATAAACCAGAAGAAGAACAAGAAGAAGAAGAATTCCGGGTGCTGTCGGCAATTCAAAGCTATTACAATCACATTGTAATTCTAGATACTCCAAAATCAAGGCTTCTATTGCTTGACTCAACTAGTATGTCACTCCTCCTTGCCCCTTCAATTCACTTATTGTGTTCCATTAATTCAATTTTACATTTTTTGTGGCGGTGCAGATAATGTTCACAGCATTCTTAACAAATCGAGTAAATGGACCGGTTCATATTGGGTATGTATGTTTGTATGTATGCCACAGCACGTTCAAGTGTACTACTCCCTATCATTTAATCTGTTTAAAATTGATGTTAAAAAATGAATTTTTCATCTTTATATCATGATTTGCAGGTTTAAGAGAACTTGATTTGGTTGTTAAATGAACTGAATTCATTTAATTGAACTGAACACAAGTCCAGCTCGATTAGCTTGATTAATGATCTACCACAAACATTTGATTGGTGCTTTTCCAGCTTTTTTGTTAAATATGGAGTCTCTCGAAATCTATGTTATAGGGCTAGAATCTAGATATATAATTTGGCTTTCATTAATATGGAAAATACATATATGTCCACTAAGCTCATGAGGTCTTTCATCTATTTGCAGGATGAGTTTGCTGCATTGCCACCCATTGTTCCAGATGGCCCTATTGCAATCTTTGGTTTGGTAATACAAATGTTTTTTTTTCCTTCTCTTTAATTTCGTTGTTTTTGATGTAATTGTCCAGCAATAAATTTGTGAAGGGTGGAGGAACAGCTGCTCATTTGATGCTTGAGTTATGGCCTTCATTGAAGCTTGAAGGATGGGAGATAGACAAGATTGTAATCCTTCTTCCTATTCTCAATGCTACGTAGTATATAATACGTTGTCGTTTCTTGCTAAATTTTGATATTTCCTTTCAGTTAATAGATATGTCGAGAGACTATCTCGGGTTGGGTGATCTTGAGAAGTATACTGTTGATGGCGGAGTTCTAAATATTCATATTGGTGATGCCTTTTCTCCTGCTGCTGCTATTCATGGAGGATATGCGGGTATATGATTCCTTCATTTCCCGCCATCTATGATCTATCTATGTCTTTTGTTCTATATGTCTGATGCAGGAGGATATCATCGTGTTGTCGCAGTTTTTGGGGCATCTCAGTATTTTGATAATATTTCATTTTTCAGTTAGTAATTGGTTTTTTACTCGTTTGGGTCAGATTTTTGGCAGATTACTTATTTTATTTTATTTTTTTAAAGTGGCATGATATTCGAGATTTGACAATTTGTGGCTTCAATGTCCTGATAAGTGATCATATCGTATTGCACAGGAATCATCGTTGATTTGTTTGCTAATGGAAAAGTCTTGCCACAGTTGGAAGAGGTTTTAGACAAGAATAACGCTGGTTTTTGTTAATTCTGAAATGAAATTGTTACAGTAAATGTTAATGTTTTTTCGATTTCTGGAGCCAGGCTGATACTTGGTTGGAGCTCTACGATAAATTGATGCCTAATGGCCGGTTCATGGTGAATTGTGGTGCTGGTGAATCTCAAAATGATGATTCAATATCTACGATTGATGGATCTTGGAAACTAAATGCAACTATCAGGGCTCTATGCAAAGCATTTCCTGGACAAGTAAACTGGAAAAAGATGCCCAAAAATGCAGGTGAAAACTATCTTGCTCTCACTGGATCTTTACCAGATTTCACTTCTTGGTCTAATGCTCTCCCTGATGAACTTAGCTCAAGTGTCAATCAGTGGAGGTCTTGTATCAATCATGATGTTGCTAAAAAATTGATATAATCAATTTCTACCACTTTGTGTATTTATTTTTTATCCATTGTTCTCAAGTATGACTTCACATCAATAATATTTTTTCCCCTTATGCTCTCTGATTAGAAAAAAGTTCTCTTTGAACAGAATTAAACGCGGATATATAGCTCAAAGTTGTAATACATAATTTCTTTTGTTTGCATCAAGCTTTCGAGGAGTTCATTCAAGACTTACTGGAACTATTATGTCACGTAAAATCCAAGAATTTAATTTATGGGCACTAGGACAAACCAAAATGGTTGGAAAGTCTACTGTTTGAAAGAGAGTAAAAACACCCCAAATCCTTAGAACCAATCCCAAATCGTCTATTTGATCAAGGCATCAAGCTTTTATTACGTAATTTTTTTTTATCTCCTGTCATCATTGTTGGCACAAGAAATTGAAATAACATGTAAGTCAACAGCATGATGCATTACTGTAATTATACTAAGACAGGTAGGTAAGTTACACAATAGGGCACTTCATATAAATAACAAACGCAAAATAACATAGAAATTTAGCACATCATCATTTAGTTATAACGGCTGGGTTGTTACACACATATTGTTCAGTCCTCTCCCTCCCCTGCCTCAAGGGTAGGGGTATAAATAGGAGTAGTACTATAAATCCATAAAGGACTATAAACATCAAACACACACAATCATAACTTATTTCAAAGTATAACATAACATCATCAAGGGCGGGAGGTAATAACAGTTTCATCGTCCTTGGCCTTTATTTTTCCAGCAAACCAAACAGAAGTTCATTTTTCAACATATTCCTCTACTAGCTAGTACTAAACAGCAGCAGCAGCAGTAGTAGTAGTAGTAGTAGTAGTAGTAGTAGAGAAGCTTAGCGGCGGAAGCTTCTGACCTGGCGGGGTGGGGCATCGATTTCGTCTTCTCCTCGGAGTTTGACCAAGGTATAGATAGCAGCCCCGGCCAGAGCTCCAAGCGTCGGTGCCACAAGATATATCCATATTGACTTGTAATTCCCTGCAGCAACTGCTGGCCCCAGAGTTCGTACTGGATTCATCGAACCACCACTAGACGGCCTGCAAATCATCATCCAATTATTTAACAAAATGAACCATTTACTAATAAATGGTAGCAGTTACATGTTAATTTGTCCCCTCAGTATTAGTTTGCAACAAAAATAGTCTTTCATCTTTTACTGATTCAAAATAATTGATATTCTATCATTTATACTCGATACATATTGGTCATTATCTTTCCATTCATACACATTTAGTGTCTTTGTGACACTAGTAGTACTCCAAAACTTAACACAAGAGACAAATTTTGGTGAATCAATTGATTAAAATGACTTTTATACAAATATTATAAATGATTTTTTCTTTGTTTAAAGTAATTTTCTTAATAAAACTAAAGCATAGAAGAATATACTTGTTGAGTCTAAAAGACAAAGATGAAACATATTAAAGCTTGAATAAAATGTGTCGGTAAGGCCATTTTCGTTGTCACAACTTGAAGTTAGAAGACCAAGTAATTTCAGTTTGCCTTAATTAATCAATAAGCAAATTGTTTTACTCACCCAGCCACAAGAATATTAAGCATAACTGTAGCTCCAACTGCTATTCCTGCTAGTTCTCCAACCTATAGTATAAAAACAATAGAAACAAAAAGTTCAACTGAATGTAAATTAAGCAGCATAACTAATTCTAGGGAAAATTCGGTGACGGTAAACTCCCCAGAACCCCTTTTGGGCCGCATGATGTGCATTTGGGAGGAGCCCACATGCACATCATGCGGCCCTTGATGATTCTCTGGAACTGCCCTAATTGTAATAAGTTAATGAGTACTTACGGCACGGGTATCTGTGGCGACGGCAGTGACAACAAAGAGGAGATTAAAGGTAATGAGGAACTCGAGTGCGAAAGCCTGGCCAGTGCTGACAGAAGGAACTGTAACCCCTCCAGACATGAAAGGATGGAACACGCCTTTGAGTGCAAATGATGCGCAGATGGAAGCCGACACCTGTGCTGCAATGTAAGCCGGCACTTGGGTCCAGGGGAAGTGGCGTAGTGCAGCAAAGGCTATGGTGAGGGAAGGGTTGAGATGCGCCCCAGAGATGTGGCCTGTAGATAGAATGACTATCATTACCGCAAGACCAGCGCACGCAGCATTGCCTATCAGAGTTTCAGCCCCGGAGTACTTTTGGTTCACTATTGGCCCAGCTGTGGCTGCAAATATTAGGATGAAAGTCCCAACAAACTCTGCTCCCAGCTGTATATACATTTGCATGATCCATTAGTTTAAAATATATCCTCTAGCTTTGGACTCCCGGAGTACTTCATTAGTTAATATATATCCTCTAGTTTCTGCCCAGGAGAAACATTTACATGAAGTTTGGACTCCCTATCATTAATATGATGAATAGGAAGCATATATGTATCATCCCGTATAAGGATAATGATTGAAACACTGAATTCTAAATAAATATAAGATCAAGTGCAGAAATCAGGTCATGGAATGCGAAATCAGATTCAGCCATTTAATAATTCTTCATATATAGTAACGGCAACAACTATCCTCATTGTGGAGGGCCCGTTGTGTGGGCCTGAACAGTCTAAACATAAGGTTTGGACTACTCTATAATTTCAAATTTAGTTTGCACATTTGCTGTGACCTATAACTCCTAGCACAATGGCATATGTTCGATCATACAAATGGTATCAGAGTCAAGGTGACAAGTTTGAGTCCTAGTGGGACAATTGTTGGGGAAAGGATTGTTGGCATGTGTAAGACAACAGTTGACCTCGTGGTGGAGGCCCCAACGTACGGTCTGCACAGTCGAATCAGTGAGCTTGAATTGTTGTATAATTTTAAATTTTGGGTTCCACCGTTGTTATAAGCTATGATTTTAGCACAATGGCACAAATTGAATCCTACCTATAGGATACTATTCATTTGCATTCTATTTTATTTTTTATTTAACAACATATGTTAATAATTGTACATCCTCATAAGAAAGCAATTATTTGCACTCACATGTAATTGAGGAGCCCTTTCACAAGACACCATATGATAAACCAAGATCTTGATAGTGTTTGACTAATGACAAGATTTCTAACACGAAAGAAGTGTAATTAATGTTGTCAGTGGGTTCTTGGCTGGAAATTGAAAAGGGGTAATTATTAGTACTACTAATAAGCATATAAATATCAAAGCTATTTCAAACTTTTCAAGTGCTAATAATGTTCCAACACCATAAAGTTTGTTATTATTTATCAAACAAACAAAAAAACACCATAAAGTTCGTGGAATCACATGGTAGCTAGCATATACTTTCACCCCCTAATAACCATATATAAAAGCCAAAAATAATTTGCAGGTTTGAATCACATCACCGTTTTTATTTATATTAGAAAAACAATTGCCAGTAACATTATTTCATATTGTGCCAAACAAAAAGGCATCTGCTTTTCGAAAAACTGTCGTTTATAATGTAAATATGGGAATAAACAGTTCATCTCATTATTGATTGTCTAATCATTCGTCATAAATGTTAAGAGTTCATACTGAAATTTTGGAGTAATAATTAAATCCAATTATAATTACCGACATGACCAGGGATCCCTTGAATCAAATTTCAAATAAAAACTAGCTAGTTTAAATGATGTTCATATAGTTCTCAGAAAATAAAAATGAGGGTCATTTGAAATCCGTTTCGATACAGTAAACATAGTCACTGATAATAGTTGTACATTTCAATAAATTTTATTAGCCGAGGAGGCCTAGCAATAGCATGATAGTTCGAATCTCATCTAATATGTGACAGTGTGAGTCTTTCTTTAATTTAATGTGTGAGTCTTTCTTTAATTTAATATTAGTCTTTTCTTTAATTAAATATATTAGTCTTGTTAGTAAACTTTCTTTATTTGTTAGTTGACCGTTACCATTTTAATTAAAAAAAATATACTTATTCATAAGTATTTCAATTTTTACCATTTTTTGTACTACAATGATTGCACATTTAATCAACCCATTAACCCATGATGCAATTTTGCGTTACCGCTTCATGAAATACTTGAACATTTAATTCATCAATATCTTTGAGAAATTTTTTCCCTTGTGGTATTCTGAAAAAAGTTGATTTGAAAACAGCAGAAGATAGTTAAATAAAGAAATTGATTACAATATTATGAAATAATTATGCATATCAAAATTGGAAAATTCTATATCTTAATTAAAATAAAAAAATCAAGCACACGTAAACTTAACAACCGAAAGAAAATGAATTATATTTGTTTATGAAGTATATAATAATTAAAATGAGAGAGTGACGCTAGGAAACCAATAATAATTGAAGAAAATAAACTGAAATTGACCTTTTGTTGTGTTTGGAGCCTTACGTTTGTTAGTATAAAATTACAAGTTATTACTATTACTACTGCCACTGCTCCATTGAATCAAGCACTATTTATTTATGTAACAGACATGACCCCACATAAACAGCATTCAATTTGACACAAAGAGTCATCAAACATTTTGCTACTAATAAGTAATAAATTGAAGAAAATTTAATGGTACATTACCTTGCGCGTGAGGGAGATGTCAGGTGCAGAGAAGTCGGTGAAGCAAGTATGTGGCGCACCCCAAGTTGGCGCGTCTATCGGCAGGCACGTGCACCGAGGCATTGACTTCCGATCATACGAGAGTGAGTCCACGCGCATCGACGATATCAGCGGCGTCGGCGTCCCCGGCGTTGCCGGAGCCGATCTCCCCGGCGTCCCAAGCTCATAATCCGTCATTCTCTCTCTCTCTAACTCTCTTTCTCTTTTTTTTTTTTTTATTTTTTTTGATTTTTTGTTTTTTGGATTGGAAATTAAGAAAGTACTAATTTATCGATCAAATAGGTGTACAATTACATGATTTTCAGGCTTTTTTAAAGTTGTTTTTACACGAGCTTCGTAATTGTACCCAGATTGATAATACTCAAAGAGAAAGTACTACAATTGCTACACTTTTTTTTTTTTGGATTTTTTTTTAAATGATATAAAAAAAAAAAGATGAATGAATTGAAGCTAGTTTAGGTTTACATAATTTGAAGGTTTTTATAAATCTGCAGCTACGGAACACCAGAGTACTCTAAGATATCCAGCTTAATTAAATCAAAACTCAAATCTTATGAAACTACTCAAAAAAATAAGATGTATAATTTTATTTTTTTTCAATTAAGAAATTGCAAAACTTACATGCTGTGAAGGCTTTTATAAAATTATGATCAAGGAATGAACAAACTGATGGATGGATCCAGGATTGAATAGAAGCTTGCTATCAAATTATGAACTGAAGAAAGATAAATGAGAAGAAATTGAATGCATGAATTTAAAGGGCAATTTGTAGTGGTTGTTGTTGTGCAATCAGCAAAATAGTAGTAGTATTGTTTTGTAGTGATTGAGTGAAAATGGAAGTGTGTTTATAAGGAGGGGGGAGTAGGAAGGAGGGCCCGAGTAGCGAATTAAATTTTAAATTGGAATTATTGTATTTTTGGTGCCACAACTATAGTTGATGGAGTTTACACTCTATAATTTTTTGGACTGACATATTTGATGTCACAACTTCAACATTGATGTCAATTTTGGTGTTAATTGAGGACCAATTTTAAAATTAACCTGAAATTCCCCACGTGCGGGTCATGTGTGATAAAAAATAGGGATTTTGATCATTCAACGTCATTTTTATTAAAAAAAAATATGAATATTCAAAATCCCAACTTTTCCTATAAAATTCACTAAATTGTCACCCACCTTCTTCTTCTCCAAATAAAAATATTCAAGTAGCCTAGTTCTTGATGGATGAAAATAATTTTTTTTAAATGAAAAAGGCATTGAATGATCAAAATCCTTTATTTTCATGTCACATGGTCCGCACATGAGGGAATTTAGGGTCAATTTGAAATTGAGCCTCAATTGACACAAAATTACTACTGATGTTGAAGTTGTGGTACCAAATATACCATTCCAAAAAGTTATGAGGTAAAAGCGTCAATAGAGTATAGATGTGATACCAAAAATACGATTATCCCTTTTAAATATAAATATAGTAGTAATTAAATGAAAGCAAATGGAAAGAGATGGAGAGAGAATGTAAAAAGTTTTGTACCAAAAAAAAAATGTAAAAAGTCAATGCCACATACAAGCTACAATTATTTTATTATATTTTTTACATTATTACTTCTTTGCTTAATAACTGGCCTATTTGATTATAATTTTCTGTAACAATCACACGCCATGCTTCCTGTAGCCCTATGTTTCCTTTTTTCTTCTATATTAATTCAACGGAAAAATAATTAAGACTACTATTTCGAATATATATAATTAAGTAAAATGATATTTCAACTTGGGAACTCGAAATTATGTGCACAGAGGCAAATTCTGGAGTTGACCGAGAAGAGGGCCGGAGAGACATTTAGTAGTATTACTCCCAATGTCCCTTCTTTTGTTCCTTTCACTTTGAATGAATTCTCATTAGCATTATGAGATATATGACAAATTGAGATGAACCGATTCCTTAATCCGGGAGGACATACTGTCATTGACACAATACTTTTATAGACTTAATTGCAAATTTTATTACATTTTAGCATATATTAGAACATAATTTGCTAAATTTTCATTAAAAAAAATAAAAAAAAGGAGGTATATCACAATACATTTAATACATGATTAATTTTCTTAATCAGGGATCGAGAACATATTGATCAGTACTTGCCATTGACACAAGGCTTTTATTGACTTATTGCGAAATTATTACATTCTAGCATGCATGTGTTCGGAAATAATTGCTTAGAAGGTATATGACAATAAATTTGACACTATGAATGGATCCCCTAATTATCAGGGAGAACATACTGAGTTGCCATTGACGACTCAAATTATTATAAATGGACTTAATTGCAATTTTTTGGCATTTAATTAGCATATGTAAGGAAATAATTTGCTATATTTCTATTAACATTAAGAGTCAAATAACAATAAATTTAACCCAGGAATGTATTCCCTAATGAAGGCGAACATACTAATTTAATCGACACTAGGCTTTTATCAACTCAATTGCGATTTTTTCCCCGAAGGGTTTAATCCCTTTTGAGGAATTGCATTTATTTAGCATATGTTTGGAAATAATTTTCGAGATCTCCATTAACTACTTACTTTTTTGGTAGTAAAAACTATTAGACTATGTATATACTTATTTTTTTAAATAAATATGCATATTTAACTAAGATGATACTTCAACTTGGAAACTCACAAATTCTGTGAGAGAAGCGAACCCTGAAATTGACTTAGAAAGAGAGCCTGAATGGCATTTGAATAGGTACTATCCAGTTCCTTATTTTTGTTCCATTCGTTTCTAATGCGGAGCTTTAGATAACAATTAAAAATTATATCTTTTATTAAAGTAGTTTCTCAAAAAATTTAAACCAATTTTTGAAATAAAAGTCAAATGAAACATAGTTAATTGTTAGTACAGTTTGTACCACATGTACTAGTTCTTTGTGCATATAAGTCAAATTTGATTAACTTCACATGTTGCATTACCAAAGGAAGAAAACAATATTAATTTATCATGTTAGCAAGTTTATGGGTCAACTAATATATGTATAGGTTTATAGTATTTAATTTGTTGAATTTTTATAATTTCAAACTATATATGTGTTTATGGGATAATCAAATCTCAGTCGAATTTTGAATAAATATTGAATTTGGTGGTATTTAATTCTCTCATAATATCTACTACTATATCTCTTTATGTATCATTAGTTCTTGTATGAATTGGACTTGACACAATCATCCAATCACAAGATAAATGTACCTTGTAATTGAATTACACTCGTCTTGTTACTGAATAGGTGTAACCAAAATCGAATTACACAAAAGTTTCCCATCTATGTAGATGCACAACATATGTTTCTTAATGTTCTTAATCATTCAATTCAATTCACGAGCTCAAATTATCTGCTTCTTTTTTTCCTAATGGTATTCTAAGACGTGACTTAATTTCTTTCGATAAGCATACGATAAATTACATGGTAATAAAAAATAAGATTTTTTTTTGTAGGCAAAGATAGAGGAAATTTTTGTATTTCACTCTACTCCATAAATAGGTACAGATATATTTTTATTACAATACCTTTATTATATCACCTACTGATTCCAACTAATTATAATTAGGATAATAATAATTTCTTCAAAGCAGCTCCTCTCCCGCCCCAGTGGCCCCTACCATTCCAATAATTCATTAAATTAAACAAACTATATACATATATTTGTTATTACTATTAAGTTTTAATATATAGTAGTACAGGTACAGCCATTCCAGCACGAACTTCTCCATGGTGCTGACTTCGTGTGAATTTTTTATTTTACTTTTTTATCTTTCTTCTTTCAGTTCGTGGAATAACAATTGAAGTCTACCCACCCCCACCCCCACCCCCCATCTCATAAGTCATAATATATATATATTAATTATCACCATTTAGTTTTAACTAGATGGCTTATGTATTACTTCCTCCGTCTCAATTTTTAATATCTCACCAATCAACTTGACTCAATTTATAAAAATTATGATAAATACTTTAATTAATAAGTTAATAATATCATATGACTCAATGCTTACTTCAATTTTTTCTTATTCTAGATCTAGAATTCTTCCTGAATAAATTAACTTGTGACTCTGGAGAATTTTCTTTTTGAAAGTGGAGGAAATCATACTTCGTTGGGCCTTGGATCTGTATGGATACTTTTTCTTGGTATGGGACCTGAAAGCAAATTAATCTAGACTAGTAAGCATTATATATGAAGCCTTTTGTGCATGGAAATGAGATTTGTAAAAAATACATACATTATTTATTACTTAGAAAATATGAGTTGTATTTAAATAAAACATTGCGAGTGAGTGTGTGGGGAGGAGTGAGTAAAATTAGTATAAGGGGATAATTGTAATTTCTCAAACAATGAAGGCTTATTTATAATACAGCCAGAGGGTTTCCTCATACAGTATTATATATATGTCAACTAAATGTTTTTTAGGAAAGGTATAAAACATAGTAATATATGAATAATATTTTATAATGTATTAAATACGCAAGTAGCCTATTATTTTCCTTCTTTTTTTTTTTTTTTTTTTTGGTTACATTCCTTCTTTAATCATCCATTACGAGTCCCATTCAATGTTCTCACTTGACGTCAAGTCCAAATTAAATAATTTTTGCCCCAATATAATTATATATAAGTTGTCAATGTGGCTTTCAAATCACTACCTAGCCATTACTTTTTGTTTTATTGACGAGCACAAACTCTCATATAAGTTGTAAAGGGTTTTGTCTCGATTTCAAAAAATTATATATAAGCTTGTAAAGTGTGTGTTTATCTTCAAATATAAATATTATATATTCTCAATGACGATCAGATCAGCTTCCGTAAGTAATTTTCCTGGGACAAAACTTCAGAATAATATAATGAAAGAAAATGTGATAAGCTTGTTTGGATTTTCTCAAAGATGCTTTAGAAGTTTTATGAGATTTTAGAGATTTTGAGATTTTCTCGGTGTAAATTTTTATATAGGACTGACACACAAGAAATGACACGATTCTAAAGAAATTAAGTTTTCTCTTCCTAAATTCCTAAAAAAAAAATTGATCCGTTTAAAATAAGATTTTGAGGAATGGAGAGTATATGAGATAACATTTATTTTGATCACGTGTCCCCTTAAAATTTAAATTAAAATAATATATTTTTTTCAAGACAAAATTACCCTTTTTAACGAGTGAAATTCAACAAAAACCCCTTGGGTCTTGCCTTACTAAAAAAAGTTGTGTTTTTTTATTAGCAAAAAAAACCTTGTTACTTTTTTTTTTTTATTATTACCAAAAAATATCCCTCTCAATTCGAAATGATAATTTTTCTCCATCAAAGGATGACAAAATTTCCCTTAACTTAAATTACCAATAACCCCTCGTAGCTTTAAAATTTTGCAATAAACCCCCTGTTTTTTTTTAAAAAAAAAAATTGACACAAACTTCAATATAATTTATGAAATTCACTTTAAAAATTTGACAAAAATGCCACTTTACCACCCATATGTACAAATTAAGTACTTTACCGCTTCAAATAATTTTATTTAATTTTTGTTCGACGGAAAATATACAAGTGCCCTCACATGAATTTTCAAAGTTAGTCACAACACTTCTTACAAGTCCAACTACCATGCTCGTTTAAAGATCCATTTTCTGGTGGGGAAGGGTTGGACTGTGGTTGTGGTGCCGGATGTGAAGAGAGAGGAATTGGTGGCGGCAATAATTGCAATTACCCTCTCCCAATTTTTACCTTTTTAGGTATTTTTTTGCCTAGTTGCAAATATCCCTTGAAGAGATTAAAATGGTAACTTAAATGGACACGTGCTTGACGCGTGACATTTTTCATCCAAAAACTAACGCCCAAATGAAATGTAAAAAAAGTTGTCTAATTTTTGTACGAAATGTGTCTTTTTGAAAAGTTTGGTATGAAATGTATAGAGTAGGCAAAAGTTTAATATGAAAAATGTAATTCCTTTTTTTTTTTTTTTGGAAAAGAGATCTTAAATTAGTTAGATATTAGAGAGTTTTATTTAAACATATTAATTAAATGGTTAGTATTTAATTTAATGTATGTGTATTTTTTCTAAATGTCCTATGCCACATCATCATTTGACATTTTAACCATAAACTATGATTCAAATTTGTTGTTGATTTTTTTAATGATTAATAAAGGATATCTTATATACACTTATCTTCTATAAAATCTTATTTTAGAAAGACTAAAAAATATATACCAAAATGTTTGCCATACTTCTATAATTTTAAAGTTGGGAATATAGCCTACTAGTCTGCGACATCATTATTTTCCATTATCTCTTTTTATTATATAATATAAATAAGGAATTGACTTATAAAAAAATAACACTTTTTCCACAAGTCCCATTCATGGTACCGAACACTTTCCAAGGATGGGACATCGTCAAGTTCAAATCCAATAATGTTGTTGTCTAAACAATACTTATTGGAGCACCTCCAGTTAGGTTTATAGTAATAATTTTACAAGGAAACATGTAAATATTGCATGAACCACTGTACATTTATGTGGATCTTCAATTATTATCCTCAATTTGACAAAATCAACTCGCCTAAGACCCCAAGTATATAAATATATTAATCAATCGTCCCAAGTCCCAACATCATTCCGATTAATTGTAGAGCAACCCGAAAAATAAAACTCTTTATGCTATTTTTCATTGGCAGAAATTCAATGTATTATAATTTATTAGCAAAATGATCCTTGTGTTACTATATTTTTTAAGTAAATAATCCTCTCTATTATTCTCTTTTAGCTATGAGTTGACTCAAGAGTTTTACTTCTAATATTTTAAGAGAGCAATGGATTATTGTCATTTTTTTTAAGTGAACGATGTTGTTTCTGAATTTTGTTTAAAAAAATAATAATTATATAACAATTAGAGATACATTTATCACTTGATCCCTTACCAAAAATGCTTATACTTAGAACGATCAAAATTCAAAACACATTGTACTCATCATATATATAGTCTTGATGTATAAATTGAAGGTAAAGCGAATTCTTGCTTTTGGACCTAGTTAATTAAATTAATAAATTTAATGAAGATGTATGATTATGCTTCCTTAATGTGCAAGGCAAAGCTCATCATGCCATGTTCTCATTTATTGGATCTCGTTAAAACAACCAATCCTTTGAAATACTCCTGAATAAAAGTATGAAGTTAATCATGCATGTTATATACTAATATATAATACTAAACTTAGCTAATTAAACAGCTTTAATTTAATTATCCACCAAAGATTATTTAATAGTCTATGCATATACTGATTCCAAGTTAACCTACACAATCAATCAGAGACACAGGCAGGATACTTTGACCTTTTTACTGGCTGGGTAATCAATCACAAGTTCCATGCACGTTAATTAGTTCTTATTGACAGAAAATTAAGTACGTACAATAATATGGATCTAAGCATCATACATACATTAAAACTAGTTATGTAAGAATTAAACAATATGGATAATGTGAGGATCGCATAACCCGAACAAATATGAGCTCTCATAGCTAGATTTAAACAATCGACCTTGTATAACGAGCGAGGTTGAGATACAATATAATTAGTGAATACAGGGTCGATCGAGGAAATTCACTCCAACCATATTAATCCAGACCGATGAATTAAAGCCAGCCTCGCGCGATGTAAGGCTAAACCATTCATGGTTGGCCTCACACTGACATAGAATGAGGGACTTATGAGGTTCAACAAAAAAGGGTAGGTGGGCGGGGATTGGTCTTTTTTAATTTTATTATATCTACGTTGTAATTAATTGATATTAGGTGGTTTGAATATGTAATTTTAGTAAAATGCCCGATCAAAACCCCCAATTTTTTTAATTCACAAGGCCCACATGTGGTGTCCATTTCTGCAGTTGGGCCCAAAAAATGCCTGACTATTAAGCTAGCCCAAACTGAGAGTCCTTTTTACCTATCTTGATAGGGAGCACAAGATAAAACATTTTACACAAAGATCGTTAAATTTATTTAATTTATATATTTAAAATATGATATACGGTGTTTAGGGAACTAACCTTTGGAATAATTTACGTTTTAACAGCATGAATGAAATGGTTTATATGGATGCAAAATAACTCGATTGTCGTTTATCAATCACAATATATATTCTTGATCGGGCATATACATATACTATTGGCTATATATGACCCTTCTCATGAGAGTTAAAGGAGAAAAAAATTATGAATTGTAAAGTTGTGGACCCCTAAATTTGACAAAATTAGTGGTCTTCCTGTTCACTAAATCTTTTTTTTTTAATCATGAAATTTTGAATGATTTGAATGTTGAAATATTTAGACCTCAATTCGTGAATCCAATTTTGTTAGACTACTTTTTGCTTCATTCATTGTGATGGACAGTGGACTGATAAACAGCAATTCGAAATAATATTCCACTTCTTTTGGGATTAAATACTGTTGTCATCACAAAAAGAGAAAAGTAAAGGGAACCAATGGCAAATGCGCCTTGAAACATGAATTGAACACCACCTACCCGTAAGTTCTAGCTATTTTATTGCCACTAAAATCTCTAATTAAAAGAATCTTTTGATTTTGCAGATCATTTGTAATTAAAGTATGGGGATCCTTATTTAATTTTATACTAATTAATGTATTGGTACTTTACTTGACAACCACACTAAACACTAAAACACTAAAAGTAAATATGAAAGACAAGAAGCATATATAATAACAAGTAAAGTACCAATAATTAATTTAAAAAATGGTCAATGTATAATTGCCATCCTCAAATAAAACGCGCGTACGTACTTTGCTCGAGTTAGTCTTTAGTCATATTAATCTTCTTGTACTCCACAAACATCTTATTCTCACTAGTGTTTGGCCCTAATCCCTTTTTTTTTCTCTTGCCAGTATTTCGTCTTTGAAGCAAATATGATTAACATCTTCATTAAATTAACTTAGCTAAAACATATGGGTTAAAAAAAAGCAATCATAGTAACTAAAAAAGAATTGAAATTTTAGATGAATAGATCTTTCCATCAAGAACTCCCTGTTGTTCAGGTAAAAAAAAAAAGAAATAACTATAAATTAGATGATTAAAAAAATTAGGGTTAGGACCGTTAGTTCTATATAGGAATGTTAAGGGATGTTAATGGGTTGAATATCAATCTGAATCTGAATCTGATTTGTATCAGATCCGAATGATTAGGATCTTTGTCCGATTATATATCTTATGGATCTGATCCGATTATGAAGATCCATAATTCGAACTACGTTGAGCAAATATAAAACTAGGTCCATCTGATTCGTTATAGATCTATCTCCGATAATAAATAAAAAAGAGATCATATATATTATTGAAATTCGTAGCATTAATAATATTTTACCATCAGTTTAAGAAAATATTAGTTAATAATTCATTATTGATTTTATTTTTATGATTATTTTCATATGAAAAATATGAACATTAATTAAGAAAGTTTGAATACGTAAGCTAAATTTAATGAAATTGTATTAGAAAACAATTATTGGAGTGAAACTTGATAGTTATGATTCTATTAGATCCGATTATTCCGACTGAAATCCGGAAAAGATTCGACATATTCAGAAAAGTTAAATTCGAGCAGGATTCGAATCCGGTGTAAATGGAACATGATCTAAGTCGGGCCCAGATCCGATCCAAATCCAACCCTAGTTCTATGGTTACTTGTTAAACGGTGAGGTGCGAGAGCGTTGCACGAAGCCCCTATCCGATCAAGCACCAATTACGAAGTGGTGTTACGTTATTTATATAATCATACTTGTTTAATGTTTGGCAAATTAGGAATATTAAAAACATCTTTTAAAATTTGTTAATGCTTATTTTAGAGGGTTGATTTGTATAATACTGTATTAAGACTTAGATTAGAGGTGTTTGTGTAATTTGCGATAACCAACTAAAGAGAAATGTTCCTATCAATATACATGATTTGATTGGATTTGATTGGATTGGACTACTAACAATTCGAATTGGGGAAATGCTTATCAAGTTGACAGTTCACAAATTCTGTTTTTTGTCCATTTATAGAGTATCACAACAAGATGATTCATTCTATATGTTTGGATAAGTTGGGGACGTATATCCATGCATCATGCATGTTTTCAAATTTCCATAGCGTGTACATAAGCATTTACCAAAAAAAAAAAAAATTACTAATTCTGCCGGTAATTTAATTATTCAAGTTCTTAATTAAAAAAAAGAGTATGACACGGTAAATTTCTGTTCATAAGTATTGTATTAATTTAAAAGAATCTAAAGTTAAATTAAATGCGTGCCAAATTAATTATCCGATGGATCTTCATGTCTTCTTCTTCCATCTTTTCCTTTTCCTTTTGTTGATTAATTCAAATTTAATTAAAAACATAATAATTATAACAAAACGACGAATGGTTTGACCAATATCCGATCGATAATGATTCCCATTAGAACAACTTTATATTTGTATGGTTAGGTGGAGTGGACATATGGAATGGAAGATACAATTCACAACCATGCATGATTTCTAAGAAAAAGGCAACACTTGCTTTTGTTTCTTCTATTTTCGACCATTCTTTTCGTCAATAAATTGGAAAAGTGGCCCTTAAAATGTAAAAGCTCACTTTTCAATCAATTTAACATATATATATATAGAGTGTGTGTGTGTGTGTATATATTGGCCAATGCAGCAGGGGTGGGGTTGCACATTCCAATTCTTTATTAGGTTTCTCGATCAGTATTCAGTTCAATTCTTGGAATGCCATGTTAAATTTTATTTTCTCTAGCTTTTTACGGAAATTCTCTTTCTTTTAGAATTTATTTTTCAAATATTACAATTCTTATCAAATTTGAGTATTTTAATTTGGCGCTATGGACAAATGGGATAGTTTCTGAAGTTCATATATATTCTCTAGGGCGAAATGAAATGATATCTCTAATAAAAAAATTATGTAATTAAATATATGATTTAAGTGGGTGTGACTGTCGACATGAGTCCAAGAAGAGATTCTTTGGTTTAAACAAAGATGTCACAATTTTTTTGATTGATGAATATTGACAAATTCAAATTATTACTAACATATATTAGTATTGTGATTATGAATTTGATGTGCAGATTATATGTTCTGAAATGTTTTTGGTTCTATGTGCATATTTTGTCTTTTGCATATTTTGCCAGAGGCAATATTTATTTGTTTTAATTATGTTCAACTAAAGTGCAACTTAAACATTCTTAAGAATTTGTACACTACAAAGGAATTGTATATTTTTTCACTCCTTGTGAAAAAAATAAGCTTATAGTATTATTTTATTTTTATTAGTTCACACTGCACGGTTAGAATCACCATCACATCATTTTGGGCAAAATTGAACGAATATTTTTGTGCATTTGATGTACGAATGACATGGTTCAATATATATAGTGGAGACTTATTCAATGCAATTTCTTCAAATCAATTCTAATTTGAATGTCAACTACTTTTTAAATTTAAAACCCAATTATCATTTCATATGTGTTGTTTGCACCACGTAATCCATATAACACAAATTATTTTCTCACTAGAATTATCCTTTTGGATTTATTTAAAGTTTTTTGTGTAGCAAAAGTGCATTCCAGGGGATGAAATCTTCCTTTCTTCCTACTTTTATTTTTCAATTTTATCCAAAGAGCTTATTTATTCTGGATCCGACTTTGATGTCACACATCTGTCAATAGATTTATAAGTGACACAAAAATGTGATTATAAATTCGGATATCTGAAGACACGTTTTTTTTTTCATAAATGAAAGTTATGTTGACACAACTCAACTTTTGTAAAGAAAATACTATTTCTTCTTCACATTAAAATGTTAATCTACTAATTTTTATGTGTCTAAATGTTATTTTTGATTAAATTCTTAAATTAATGATTGTATGTGTATATATTAAACTTTATCTATTTTTCATTTTTCACATATTATTAAATTTTTGGTAATAAAAATATATATTGATTCCCTGATTGCTATGTAGAAAAATTTACAAAGTACAAAAATTTAGAAATTTGATCAATTGAAAATATCCTGCTAGGTTGGGCTTGGGCCTTGTGCAGTTCTCATTGTCCCGTGTATTTAATTAAATTTAATTGGGTCATTGCAATTAATTAATGATCTAATTGGGCTCAATCGGACTGCAACAGACGCACCCCTTTTTCTTTTAAGTTTTAATAGACTACGTAGTCTTATTAAATGACACAGCAATTTAACCGTGCAAGTATTTCGATTTATTAAACCTTGTTCTTTCTTCTCCATCAATTGACACTTCTCTTTCGCTTTTCCAGCTCAGGTACTTCTTACAATTGACTCTGCAGATTTCTTCTTTCGTTCTTCGTTCTCAATTTCATTCTGCGGAATTATTACAAATAAAATTTCATTTTTTCCCTTTTCTTCTTAATTTTTAAGTTAGGTAAACTTTTTTCTGTTAACTAATGATGCAATTCATTTATGTATCACTCTATTGGCCAGCCAGTAAAGTCACATTTTTGTATATGGATAATGTGCTTGCCTGCTTGCTTTTGTGGTTCAAAATCTCCATATGTTTCTAATAATAGCAGGGGAACTTTTTTTATGTTTTTTACTCTATATTCTTAATTATTATAAAATATTTTTCTTTTATTATTTACTGAACTCTTAATATTTTGTTATGGTTATGAAAATATGTCAAATGTGTCTCATGTTAATATAAATGTTTTATTAGTATTTAGTCAGTGTTTATAAATAATATTTCTTACACAAACATCCAATCATCTACTTAATTTGATATCATATATTTATATATAAATGATTGGAATTGTTTTATTATTCGTTGGACTTGGTAGAAATTTTATCACACATAGTGAGGTTGTATATTATTTCACATTATTCAAAAGTAGTTGGCTGAATGAGACATTACTGGGGAAAACAAAATTTTACTCCACTGTTGCAGTTTTTGTGTTTTGGATGTTTTATTGTGTTGTGGTGTATTGAGAAATAATCTTGTTCCTTTAATTCTATTCCCAAATCAAGGCAATTGGAACCAAATTACTCACCCGATTTGTACGTGCTGAGACTCGAGCATGTCTGGTAATGAGGACGCTTCATCTGGATCAGGAGAGGATGCCAGTATGTTAGATGGACACAATAAACATCAGCTTGTGACTCCACGTAATAAGAAGAGAAGTCGTAAGGCCACTGCCGATGCTATTGTAGATGCTATGTTGGAAATAGCAGCGGCTTCAAAAATGAGGGCCAATGCAATCATAAGAAACGAGGAGCGTTTTACTATAAGCAAATGCATAAAAGTATTGGATGAGATGCAGGTTGTTGATCAACGTCTCTACTTATATGCTTTGGATTTATTTGAAAATCCCTCTTCAAGAGAAACTTTTGTATCTCTCAAGAGCGAGAGACGATTAGCATGGCTGCAGGGGAAGTTTAGAGCTTCCTCAAGTTCAGCTTCATGAGGAGTTTGGTGAGTTCTGTTCTCCTTTTCCAAGTCAAAGATTTGTGTTGATTGGTTATTAGATGTATGACCATGTAGTCCTGTACAAAGGTTGACTTGGAGGAATATATGTTTGGATGTTTAGATTAGTGCAACTTGGTTCTCTACCATTTTAGTTATTGTGCGGTTTTGGACGTTGTCAATGTAGAAATTGGATATTGATCTTGTTAGCATTGGACACCATTTACCAATGAGAAAATCATATGGAGAGTGATATTAAGATGATTATTTATGCTTTCTTGATTCAAGTCTCTCTTTCCCTCTGAATTTCGGGTAAAATTTATCGAGCCCATTACATTGCCCTTCTCTCGAAATATTCGTTTTTTGTTGTGAGAGATTGATTTCAAGTTCATATGGCATACGATCATTTCATGGGAGCGCACCTATGAATTAGATAGAATCTGGCAATTCTCCTATTAAAAATTAATATTATTGGCCCTTAGAGCTATAAAATCAGGGGGGTGGGGGGAGGGGGGAATAGTTTTTAGTTCCATATGATACAAAAAATCCCAATTGAACCTAATTGTTCTAGTTGAAGGTTGTCTGGCTGTCTACTTTTCCAGCTAATAACTGTGGTAATTGGATAAATTAGATCTGAGTTCCGGTGGGTTGAAGGGAGAAAAAAAATCAATTTGTAAAGTGGTCACTGGTCAACATTAATATGGATCTGATTGGATTACAATAGGATTGGACCATCCTTTTTCCATTCTCTACTGTTTTGACATTATTTGCTATATATTTATTACATATTCAGTATTTTTAGGCCCCCCTAAGTAAATATATTTGAGTCTGCTTGAATCTTATTTTGTCCCATTTTACAAACTTGTGTGCCTAGGCAAGTAATTAGGTTGATTCCGTGAACTTGTAGGAGGCATAAGAGATGGTGTAACTAGCCCAATTATGGTGTATAAGGTCAGTTTTGGCATTTATACCAGCAGCATCTATAGCTAGATGAAGTGGATACAAATGTTCAAGCTTCGGGTGTGCTTGTTTTGCAAACGGTGCCTTCCCCTTGTACTCGATCACATCTTTATACCTGTAGTGTATGTGTATTACGAAAATGCAAACTTCTCAAAAGCAAACATCTAATCCTTGGATTGGAGATTTGGATTTTGGAGAAAAGATTTCAAATTAGATATATAAACGAAAACAACTTCCATTGAGGAGGGAGTCTGTGAGCCAATTATCGAACTCCAAGGCCCAAGAAGCAACAGTATCATTGTCACGTTGCATGCTACTTAAGTTATGAGTGGCATTACCAGAACCAACTATGAGGACACCCTCTTCCTTAAGGGGGGGCCAAATCCTTTCCCATGTTGTAATGATGAGTTGCATCCATCTGTGTTTGGACAGAGAGTTGGCAGACAGGGATATCTGCCTCGGGATACATAAGCATAAGAGGAACCCCGTGCACCGTGGTCCAAACCACGTTTCTTATCCTCCTGAACTCGCTTGAACCCAGCTTCCCGAGCAATTTCTTCAGCTTATTTGCCAGTTCTGGTGCTCCTGGTGCTCGATACTTGAGCTTTGAAAAGATAAGTGAGCTCTTCTTAGAACAAAGATGAGATTTTAACTTACAAATTATTACTAGACTCCATATTATTTAGACTGTTAGTTATAAATGAAAACTGTGTGGTGTGTGACATTTTAGTCTAACAGTAACTCAACTATCTTTGATCAAGATATGCCTGTTTAAGTAGGTCGGGCACTAGGTGTACCTGGTACATAATGTTGGGGAAGTCGGGATGGGCGTTTATGGTGGGATCAGAGGTCTATCAGTGACCCGAGATGATCAATATGGAACTGGGTTTCTGTGAAAAACTCTTTTGCTGAACGGATTTGAGGAATTGCCTCGCCGACATAGAATCGCCGATGGCCAACAGAAGAGAGCCATGGGATATGTTGAAGGTCTCTTTCATTTTCGTCATATAATTGAAATACCCCACAACGATGGAAATTTTTCTTTGATTGTCTCCTACGATATAATGAGGTGTCTTCTAGTCACAATTTATGGAAGATTTTTGCTTAGATTATGCTAGATTTAGGGTGGGCAAGAATTAAAGGGTGATTTTGCCCAAATCCGAACTCAAAACACTCACTTATCAAGTGCAGTACACTTGTTTTGAGATTGAATAACATTCAACTAATCACAAAATAAATATATTGAACTTGCTTTGTGGTTGGATGAGCTCGGTCAAACCCGATTTGTGTTAGACTTTTCCAGAATCTAGAATATCATTTATGG
Organism: Penstemon barbatus; assembly: GCA_003313485.2. Lineage (NCBI taxonomy): Eukaryota > Viridiplantae > Streptophyta > Magnoliopsida > Lamiales > Plantaginaceae > Penstemon > Penstemon barbatus. Next base: position 12,072,047 of record CM064878.1, read on the forward strand.
TGGTCAGTCATGCTCCAATTAAATTATGTAATGAATTCCGGGTTTAGCTATGCTAAGTTTTTTCTTTAGACCTACCATTCTCTCTATCTCTCTGGAAATCAATGCATCTTTGCGTCTCTGTGGAAAGGTTGGTTTCATATTGCATGTGGCTGTGGTCCTTTATGGAACCAAAAACTTGTCAAATATAAGTACAAAGTTTTACATTAACGACTTAATGTGTGTTTGATACACCGGAGGTGACTAACTCCATAATGTGACGAAACTGCTCATCATGTTCAAATTTTTGATATAAAAGCAGTGCCGGCCCAAGTGATAGGCAACTTGGGCCGGCGCCTAGGGCCCCTGGTTCGGAGGGCCCCAAAATTTATATATCGATCTTAGGAATATTAAAAAGTTAAATATTTTAAATTTTATTAATTTTATGTACATGAGATGTATTTTGGCTCACTTGGTAAGATTTTCTCTTGATGAGTGGGAGGTTTAGGGTTCAAATCTCAATATTGAGTTTTTTTCTTATATTTTGATTGTTTTATGTTACTTAACTTTTTTTTTGTAATAATGTTCGTCTTTTTTATTTCTCATTCGTAGTAATTATTCTTTTAATCCTTTTTCTTATTTAATAATTTATTGTTAATTTTTTCCTCAATAAGTGATTTAAAAAAAATCTTTCTTAATTATTATAAAAAGAATACAATTTTGTCTTTATAATATGATTTTTCTGCTTATTACTTTCTCACTTAGTACATTGTAAAAAAAAAATTCACCCACAATAAAATTGGTCTAGCCCCGTCCATATTTTTATATGTATGTGTATTTTTTTTTTATAAATGATGTATAACACTCCTTTACATGATAATATATAATTAATATAGTTAATAATGTCACGAAATGAAATAAAGTAAAGCAATCAATTATGATATTTGTAAAAGAATGAAATAGAGTTAAGGATGTACATATACTTGCAAAATTTGCTTCAGCTAAAGTAATATTTTTAATATTAAAAATTATACAAAAAAATTCACAGTTAAATCTTTTAAAAGTTAAATAAGTTTGTTATTTAATTATCTATGTAAAAATTAATATGTTAGATTTAATTATCTATCTAAATGTCAGAGAATATAATATGTCAATATTATATTAGTATTTTCGTCTTTAAAAAAATAAATTGATTATATATTTTTTATAACAAAGGGCCCCAAATTTGTAATTCGCCTAGGGCCCCGAATGTCTAGGACCGGCCCTGTATAAAAGATACCACAGAATGTGCCCGATAGTCGAAATAATTTAAGTTAGTACTAAAATTTGAATATATTCAGGAACCAAAAGAAAAAAAAAAGGTAGGTGGGTGGGGGGGGAGGGGGGATATCGAATACTATACACTACTGCAAATTGAACACGGGGTAATATTTGTTAGGTAAGAGAAATAAAACCCTAATTACATTAAGATTGTGTACTATGATAAGTAATAACTTGGTGATTTCCGTGGGTGATGGGCATTAGGTGTTGGCAATGTTTTCATAATCAGATCGGACATAGATCGGTCATATAATCGATAGTTTATTAATTATTAATTTTATTTATTTGATCGATTATCTCACTAGTCCAGATGAAGTGATGTCATAATTATATATTTAATAATTCAATCTTGAAAATATATAATAAGTCCATAATTATCAAACTATATCCTTAAATATAGTATTTTTTTCAAGTGAAAAATATGAAAAAGTTTATGATTTACGAAAAAATAATTGTATATGAATATATCATAAATAATAATATTTACTTTCATAACAAAATGTTCATTTTAAGTATCACAAACTATAAATAGTTTTATTAGAAAGTTAATTTTCTCGAGCACCAATTAAAAATTATTATCCGTAAAATCTACTAATGTGGCTTTACAAATTTTCTATTTTCCATTTTAAGAATTTATTGGAAGTAAACATTTTATCTATTAGTACTCAAAACTGCACATACCATATGAAAATTGTGTTAGGATAGGAATTTTCGTGGCTACCCTCTAAGGTAGCCATCATCCGCCATGTTAGGGGGGTTATAGGGACACTTTTTATGCAAAAGTGTCCTTAAAAGTGACCTAACATGGGTATGAATTTAGTTTCAAAATATATTTCAGAGTATGAATCTTCTATTTGGAATATATCAAAATATCAAATGAATTAGAATCTTAATAAATTTCACCAATTTCGAATTAAAATTTATCTATACAGTCTATATTTAAAATTTTAAACTAAAAATGTTGTACCATGGGTATGAATTTAGTTTCAGTCCAATAGCACATATTTGGGCTCCAAATTGTATAGATTTTAAATCTAAAGAATCCTTTTTTCTGCATTGGCCCAACAAAATCCAGACCTCGTAGCGGAGACACACCGTCTGCCCTGCATCGCCGCCGCTACGCAGTGCCAATGGCCACCGCCAGGTAACTACCGAGACTCCATCCACACACATAATATTCACCATAACATCATCTTCATTGTTTGGACTTAACATGTTCGATGTAATGCCTAACAGTAACAGTAACAGAAAAATGAGAGGATTCAAGCGGTGGATGAAGCATCAAGGCATTGAATGCAGCGACGCTCTCCTCCTTATCCACTCAATCGACTCTGTATCCGTTAAAGCATTGTGCGATTTGCATGAAGGCGACGTCGTTGCAACGATTCCAAAGCATAGTTGCCTCACCGTCAAAACTTCCGCCGCCAATCACATCATCGAAGAGGCTCAACTCGGCGGATACCTAGGTCTCGCCGTCGCTTTAATGTACGAGAAAAGTCTCGGACCACAATCGAAATGGTTTCAGTACCTTCAATTACTCCCAATTTCGGAGCCAATTCCGTTGCTTTGGTCCGTCGGGCAAATTGACTCTCTCCTAGTCGGCACCGAGCTTCACAAGATAATTAAAGAAGATAAAGCTTTGGTGTACCAGGACTGGAAGGAATGCATTAGACCGCTTCTGGATTCGGATTCTTTTAAGTTGAATCCAGATTATTTCAGTGTTGATGAATATTTTGCTGCAAAAAGTTTAATTGCGTCGAGATCGTTTCAGATTGATGAGTATCATGGTACGGGGATGGTTCCTTTAGCTGACCTGTAAGTTCTATTCTATTCGTCCTACAGAATATCATGACTCCTTGCACTTGTGTTGTAATTAGTAGGGTAATGTGAGTTTTGTCTTTGGCATTGAAGCTATTCTTTGATGATCTCTTAATGATTAAAAAATTAATCACACATTGATGGTTTTAGTGTTGTTCTTCATATTGATTGTGAAAAAGAAAATAACATCAGCAATTAGTTCGAAATTCCATTCTATCATTTGTTGCAATTTTAAATGTTCATATTAATATATGATATGTGATTTGATGGATAAGACTTCGTTTCTGAACATCTTCTTAAATGTTGTGTCTGATAGTTTACACATGTGAATGATCATAATCATTTGCAACGCTTTAATGACCTTGGATAAAACGACATTATGTGCTCTATATTTAGAATTTAGAATAATTTTTCTTTGTCCAAATTGTTGTAAATCAATTTTTAAATAATGTCCAGATTTAATCACAAGACAGCTGCTGAAGATGTACATTTTACATCTGTTTCATCTACTTCTGAAACTGATACTGATGATGAAAATGATGGAGATGATGAGATCATAAATCCAGATTCGAATTCAGAAATGGGAAGTCTTGATGGGAGGAGTGACCTCGAAGTTTCTTCAACTTCAGCAGATGAACCAACATTTATGGAAATGATCATTATTAAAGATGTCAAAGCTGGAGCTGAGGTAGGGAATTATGCAGTCTCAAATTCTAGTTGTCCTGTCTCTATTCTTTTATTGGGCTTGAACCTCATACAAAACATGGATGCAGTAATATTGGTTGATGCTAGAGTTCCCGCTTTCCCCAATTAATTGAATATTGATTAACATTGTGAATTCCCATATAATATGTCCGACGCGCCTCGAAAAAGATTTAGTCAGGTCTAAGACCTGAATACCCTTGGGGAACTACAAAAAAATGAATTTTGCTAAATACATCAATCACTATTTGAAAATCAAGTTCTTCAACTCAGAAACAAATATTTTCGAAATGTTCCTGGAAGACCATTTGTTTTGATCAGGACTCCATTTCATGATTAATCAAGATTAGGTTATCGAACCATATCTCCCGTACTCTTTCTTAATATATTATGTAACAATGTTGATTTGGCTCTAAGTGAAATTTGTTTGCTTAACCTTATTTCAGGTGTTCAACACGTATGGATCATTGGGTAATGCTGCCCTTTTGCATAGATATGGTTTTACCGAACCCGATAATCCATTTGATATTCTAAATATAGATCTAGAAATTGTGGTTCAGTGGAGTTTATCTTTGTTTTCTTGTCGTCAAAGTAGAAGGAGGTTAACATTCTGGAGAAAGTTGAATTATTCTGGCTGTGTCAGTCAAAACTCTGAATATTTCGAAATATCACTCGATGGGGAACCTCAAGTAGAATTACTGATTTTACTTCACATTATTTTGTTACCTGAAGACGAATACGAAGAACTTGATGTTGCATTAACAACTACAGGAGAGCTAAATGAAAAGAAGAGTTTTTTGTATGCTAAAGATACGGAACTCAGCAAGAAGTTGTTACTAACACAAAAGGTTGGGGAAGCCCTTTTGTCACTTGCAGATATTCGTGAAGGTTTATATGGTCGAAATTCTTTGGAAGATGACATGAGAATGTTTAAAGAGTGTTGTTGCGAAACTAACCGTGAATTATATCATTCTTTGTTGCTGCGTATTAGTGAAAGAAGAATTATTAAGAAACTAAGAGCTTATGTTTGTTCTGAGGCTGGAATTTTGAGAACTGGTAAGAATACTAGGACAAGGAAAAGAGTGGACTGAAATTTATCTGTGTTGAGTTGAAGGTTCATAGTTTTCTATTGATTTTAACTTATGGAGTTGTAGAATTTGTCATGGAATTCTCCAAGTGATCTTTGAGACATGGGACTTGCTGCTGTTGCTGTCATGCGCCAATATCATGTTATAATCTTTTAGAATAAAGCTTGATCTCCGTCCCTTGCGTTTTGATTTAAGTCAAACTTTTAATTATATTTGCATATGCAAAGTAGTAGTGATTGAGATTTAATGGTAACATTTTATGTGTGAGTAATTTTAAGAAAATAGTTTCATTTTAATAAAGTTAATCTTCTTTCTAGGCATCCACAAAGAAAATAGAAATAAAAAATAAAAGACGAAAGAGTATTATTATATGCTATTGTTATGGTTGTCCGGGTCACGAACTCACTACGATCAATGGGTTTGGCCATTGGTGACATATGTATTAGGCTTGTTTCAGTCTGGTGTTGGCCCTTTTCTTTTTTAATTATGCGATACGGGTGGCAAAATGGATTAAGACCCATTAATTGGCCGTTGGACAGTCCGATTCAGCCCAACTCAACTCATAATTTTCAATTGTTGATACGTTGTGTTCGATTGGGTTATGTAAAAAACTACTTGTGTTTTTATTAGTCCATAAGCGGGTCATTAATGGGTTATGAGGAAAATAAAATACGCAATTAGTTAATTTAGTTTAACATTTAATGAGTTAATTTTGACACAAAAATATTATTTTACTTTTCTCTCTTAAATTCATGATAATTTTTATTAGAATGTTAAATTTTTACATATATTTAATTTTCAAATTAATAAAAAATATTGCTTTTAAAAAATAAAAAGATTCTTAAAGTATGGTGTGTTTTTCTTAATCCATATAATTTTAATCTAATCTCATTTACTTATTTACTTTAATATTTAAATAATTTCTTCCCTATATATATATATATATATATATATATATATATTTAAATAATTTCTACTTATAACTATTTTTTTAATAAGTAATATACACATTATGACTTTCTCAAAAGAAAAATAATAATAAATGGGTCAGCCCATTTAAGGCCCGATCCATTACAGAACCCGTTTAAGTGACCTATTTTATATCCGGCCGTTTGTCACCCTTATTATGCGATAATAAAAATCTAATTGGGCCCCCAGGGCATATCTCCAACTGGTCAACCAATAATCCATAAGGCTTGCTCCAGCGGCAAGGGTGGGGGTTCGAATCCCATCTGGAACTTGGATGGAAGCATTTCTATGAGTCTATCTAAGGGTCATTTGTGGTGAAGACTCCTTTGTGCGCAGAGTGTACAGCAGTATGGTGGAAACCCAGGGCTTGGTGGAGGCACATCCTGCGATTTACATCCTTCAGGATTCTAGGGCAAGGGTTCTGAGGGTCCAGGATTAGTCGAGTGTAAGCTTGTACACCTGGGTTATCAAAAAAAAAAAAAATCTAATTGGACATCAGTAAGTACGCGCCATGATGAAGAAAACACAATCTATAATAATTTACATTATGATAAACTATATAAGTTTAAGTTTAAAGACATAATCACATATATAGTAGATAAAGTAATAAAAAAAATCTGTACATATTGACATTTAAATAAATAAGTCAGTGTAAGGTTAATTACATATGAGAACACACTATACTTGTAAAAAAAAAAAAAAAAGATTTCACGTTATTACGATAAGCAAAACTGTGTGAAGCCCAACACATTATTATTTCTCCTATTTTAATACTCCTAATATATTTTATTAGTTAAAATATTACTCCATTATTTATGCAACTCGAGCCTTGTGTAGTTTTAACACAAATCAAGGTTGTCAATTAAACCTTATTTGTCGGAAATCAGGAAATGTTCGAAACCTATCTCTTATTGCACTCGGAAAGAAAAGAAAAAAACCTATTTTATGTTTACCTCCGATTTCGAGTGTATATCAAGTTTGCTCAAATTGAAATTTTAAAAAATTATACAATATATTATTATGGCGCACAATATAAAGATTAGATTAATAAATTCATCTAACACCTAAACTTAACCAAGTTCTCAACTCACATATAAAGATTTATAAATTCGTCATCTAAACTAATAATGTTAGGTAACATATATGGTCCCTTTTTTTATTATAAGCAAACTGCAAAGTAACCTCAGGAGACCCACCACCTACCGACATGACGATATCTTTCCTTTTAGATGGACTAAAACACGTTATTACTTATTAGTCTTATAGTGCTAATACTAGTATATAATAATTGTGCAATTAATAATGTGTCCTTTACAGAGAAGCAGCAAACACGATCGACAAAGAGAGGGTGTTCCTGTTAGGTGAAAATACGAACATAAAACTTCTTCTCCCTGAGTTTGGTGTGTTACGATGATGACGACGCCGCCGCCGCTGAAAATGAATGAGACCTTCTACATATCTCACGGCTCTCCTATGCTTTCCGTCGACGATTCTCTTCCGGCGAGGCCATTTCTCAAATCATTTCAGCAGAGAGTGCTCTCTCAGAAACCTAATTCAATATTGATCGTCTCCGCCCATTGGGAGACCTCTGATCCCGCCGTCAACGCCGTTACTGGCCCTAGCGACACCATCTACGACTTCTACAACTTCCCCAAACATTTGTATCAGGTAGTACTAGTACAATCAATCAATACTCTGTTGCTCATGTACGTTTGTTAATTGATCAACTGCTGATAGCTGTGGATTGAAAATTATAGTTGATTCGCTCTCTTGCTGTTTCAATTGGTCAATTTTTGAGATCATTAGGATTTCAATTCGAAGATAGTAGTTGACTTACTGTTAGTTTAAATGTGAAACATAATAAATTATACTCCATAGGTATTAATTTTAAGGGAGATGGTTTGAGCTTTCAGAACTCCTTGACTTGCACTTGAACAACTATAGAATGGCATAACTCTACAATTGCACTCAATTGCTTTCTTAAGTAGATGATTTCCAAATGATATTCAAATAAACTCTCTGCAAGACTCTGTGTAAACGTGCTGTGTGGTTATGTTTTTTAAAATTCTGATAGGTAGATATAAGGATGATTAGCAGCACTGAGTTTATGAAGGAGAGTTTTTGCTATCAAATTCGTTGTTGCAATGGGTAGAATGTGATTGGGTTTATAAAGTGGAAAACAGGATTTATCGTTAGACTCTTACAGTTTTGAAGGGAAGACTGGTGTTGTTTAGAAAAAGTAAAGTTTGGCACGAACACTCTTCTTGAATTATTAAAACTTAAAACCCCTATGAAAAAATGTTCTATTAGAGATTGTTAGATTGTTACATTATAAATGCAGAATAAGTAGATTAAACAAACGTATTGCGAATAAGAAAATGATTAAAAGGGAAATGTTATAATAAAGTTGATTTCTGTAATATTCTACCTAGTGATGATTGATATCACAAAGAAACCACATACTTTGTGCAATCAAAATCTCAACTTTGTTCTAACAATAACTCACTTCTCTCTTACCATATATATAGCTCAAGTATCCAGCCCCAGGAGCACCAGAACTGGCAAATAAGGTGAAGAAACTGCTGGGGGAAGCCGGCTTCAAGCGAGTGCATGAGGATAAGAAACGTGGTTTGGACCATGGTGCGTGGGTTCCTCTTATGCTTATGTATCCCGAAGCTGATATCCCCGTTTGCCAACTCTCTGTCCAAACAAATATGGATGCAACTTATCATTACAACCTGGGAAGGGCATTGGCACCCCTCAAGGAAGAAGGTGTCCTCATAGTTGGTTCTGGTTCTGCCACTCACAACTTAAGGAGCATGCAAGATAGCAATGGTGGCATTGCTTCTTGGGCCTTGGAGTTTGATAATTGGCTCAAAGACTCCCTCCTCAGTGGAAGGTATATTCGTTTATCTAATTCAAAATCAATTAAAGCCCAACATCCGGAGTAATTTGAAATCATTTCTCCAAACCCAAATCACTCAATTCGAGAATTGCATGTGTTGCTTTTGAGGAGTTTCCATTTTCATAATTTTGTACACTACAGGTATGAAGATGTGAATGGGTACTTGGAGAAGGCGCCGTTTGCAAAACAAGCACACCCGAGGCCGGAACATTTCTATCCACTACATGTAGCCATGGGTGCTGCTGGTGTAAATGCCAAAGCTGAGCTTATACACGATAGCTGGAGTAACTACACTCTCTCATATGCCTCCTACAAGTTCACTGATTCAACCTAATTATTGGCCTAGACACAAGTGTCAAGTGTGTGTATTTATCATTTATATTTACATTGGTTGTTTTGCGCTTGTAAATTATGCCTGTAACTGTAATGTATCCCAGAACAGTTTCCGATCAACTGAAATAAAACCGTGATTGGGATTGCTTGTTTTTTTTGATGGACTAGGAAAATTCCTTCAACTCGTTGTAGGTAACAAAGACAAAGCTACTTGAGAGCTAAAGCTACGTGCATTTTGAATTTTAACCAATAATAATAAGAAAAAAAAGTTCAAAGACAAAGAAATCAAGAATTAATTAGGTCAAAGATAATAATGTAAAAAAGGACTAAATCGTAAAGTTACATAATCTTCCTAGTTAATCAACCAATTTTTTTTTCTACCGAACACAATATTATAACTAGTAAAGTATATTAATTTAATAAAAAAATAGAATAAAATGAATTTAATAGCATATTCACCATAATAAAGGATTTTACATTAAACTATTAAAATATTAGTATAAAAATTGAGTATCCATGTTATACTATTTCAAAAGGGTGAATTACGACCGTTAAAAAAAAAAAAAAAAAAAAAAAAGCGAATGTACGTGTGTTTATTAAATCTCATATTGTTTTTTTCACAAGATTATGTTTATTAATTCTTACTAAAAAAAAATAACATTGTTAATGTGATTAAAAACGATATAATATGATGATTATTTGAAGAAGGAATTTTTGCTAAGTGAGCTTTAGTTTTGAGATCGTTCTAGCAATCTTCTCTTATGTTGGATCACCTACTTAAACTAATACATATCTAAAATAAAAAGATAACCACCTACTTAAACTAATACATATCTAAAATAAAAAGCTAACCACCTACTTATATTGGACTCTTATCAATTCCAATAACGTTTTTGTAAATTTCTTTCTTTTAATTATAATAGCTAAAATCGTATTGGTTGTTTTTTAAATTAGTCGAGTCATAGAAGGATTAGGAATAGGTTGTTAGGTATAAATATAATACTGGCTTTGTAACTCTGTTTTCATTCGATCTTCCTCTCTATTTTTACTTCATCCCTCCCCACTTCGTTCTTTAACCTACCTTCACTAAACAGTAATTGCCATTGCTACGTCAGTCTTAAAGCATTGGCTTTGTGTCCCTTTGTGCTTGCCTGAGGTAATATATTTTTAAGCTTTAGAAATCCATCTTTATTTAATCATTGTTCAAAGACAACTACAAGGAAGCTTTAGAAATCCATCATTATTGTTAATGGAGGATACTAATTGTTTGATAGTTGGAAATAATATTAATTGTTTGATTAGGGATAGGATTATTAAGGATGGTGATAATATCCCTAGTTGGTTGTTAGTGGAGGTGCTCATTAGGCTGCCTCAAAAATCGATTTTTAGGTGCAAACTTGTTTCCAAACAATGGCTCTCTATCATTTTAGAGCCTTATTTTGTCCGTCTCTATTGTTCCCGAGCCCAGCAGCACCGTCGTTGGGCTATATTTGGTAGATTTATGTTCGTGAATGAGTCTGAAACACCCCATTTTCTTGATTATGATGATTCTTCTAGCAAACCTGCAATTGTTTTTACCCATTTCCTGTGCATTGGCGTCAACATAACCCAATGCATTGGGTTTATGGAGTGAGTAATGGGTTAGTGTTATATACTTTTTTTAAAGACGAATACTTCAACATAACTACCATCTTTAGAATATGCAATCCTGCAACTGGGCAATGGCTTGCCCTTCCCCATACGATGACGACAAGGATAGGTTTTGTACGGGTTTTGTGGCAAATGTGGAAGATGGAGTTCTCTTGAGTTTTATTGTGGTACGTATGTATGAGTCTTGTGGCCAAACTGTTAAGTTTACAAAGTGTCAAGTATATTTTTCTGAAATTGGTGAATGGAAGATGTATAATGTGCATATTGACGGAATAATACCCATTGAAATTATGTTCACGTGGGAGAACCACCGGTCTACTACTGATCTTAATGGAATTATTTATTGGATTCTTCGTGCAAATGTATTGCTTGCATATGATCCCAGCAAAAGTCCTAATCAAGCCCGCATTATTGCGTTGCCCTCCGAACCAACTTATAATTCCCCCATCGATGATACCGATCTTTGTTCTGCATATCAAGGACAACTGAGATATTTTAGATCATCTTACTTGCCAAGACAGTTATCTACGATATATATAATTTCGAGTTTCGATATATGGGTAATGAATAAAGCCGAAGAATGGTGTTTGGAGCACAGAGTTAGTCCTGTTGATATAATCCAACCTGAACCTGAATTTATTTCAAGAGCACACCGTCGTTTATTCCCAATGTCATTCCATCCATTTAATTCAGATGTTGTGTTTTTAAGCTTTTCAAAAATAGTGTTATCATACAACATCAAGACCAGAAAACTACAAGTTGAAGAGGATTTTACTCATGATCCCAGGGGCTCACTTGGAGTTATGCGCATTTATGTTGTGCTTCCTCCATGGCCAATATCCATCTCCTTGTCCGAGTGTGAGACGAGAGGATTGATAAATGATTATAAACTTAATTAATTAATTAATTAGTTTCTTTGTTTGTGGTATTGAGTGGTAGATACATATATTATTGCATTAATGTATTGTATTTTATGCACTTCCTTCTTTCTTCCCTTCATCAATTAATTCAGCATTACTACAATAATAATGCTGCAATAATGTAAATACTCTTATATATACGATCCTATATATTTAACTAATAAAAAAGTTTTACTCAAGTTTTAGGTTGGGTATATATATATTGAAGATTCTTGTTGTATTCCTTTGAAATAACAGTTTGGATGTATTTTTTATTGTGTAATTTAGAAATCATATTCAATTGCAGTATTATTAACACATGGGTTTTTCTCATATATTTAAATAATGCTGACTGGATTTTGCTAATAAAAATAATTGATAATATACTACAGAAGTGGATAGGACAATCGTGAAATGTCTAACCCCTCAAAAATTATTTACAAAACCCCTTAAGGGATGTTATTATAATTTTCAAAATAATAGAAAATTTTCTATTATTACGATGAAACTTAGGGGTTCGATTTAAAGCCATCAATTTAAAATGATAATATGAATAACATGAAATTGATACTAATATATTATAAAAAAAAAAAAAAGTGCATAAGAAAACACGTCACTATTATATTATAAAATAGATCAATAATTATAAATATGGATGGTTTAATGACTCTAATCAGAAACGATCAGAAAACGGAAGAGTATTAGGGGTGTTCATTAACCCGCCTAACCCGCCCGACCCGCTCAACCCGACCCGACCCAACCCGAACCCGACGGTTTTTATTTTTATAAAACTAGTAACGGGTTGAAATTGTGACCACCCGAAAGTTATGGGTCGGGTTGCGGTTTTAATGGTTAAAAACCGCCTCTAACCCGACCCATCCAAATATTATATGTTTTCTCTACCCAACACCATTTACCAAACAAAATATTGAGAAATAATTAGGATTTTTCATCTCTAAGCTCCATGCCTTCTCCACTCTCCAGTTTTATTCTCCAATGCGCCTCTCCTCAAAAATTAAGATTCAAAATTTGTTCTCAATTTTCATCACTCATAAGTCACACCAAGCCATATGTGCGAACCAAGGGTAGGAAATTTGAGCGAGCAAGAGGAAAGAGGAAAGAGGAAACATCAAAGTTTTCTAAGTTTAAGTTATTCATAGTTATTAACCAAGTACTCAATTCCGTTTGCTGGATGTTTAGTTTAAATATCTTGCCACACCTATCTTATTTTACGTGCTCTTGTTAACTGTAGATCCTTTTTTTTTTTGCAGTACACAAAAAGAGTTTGGAGAATATTTGAGTTTAAAATATATTTAAATTTTATTTTTATTTCTATAAAAAAAAGTACTGTAACTTATGCATCAATTAACTTATTAATTTTTGCACTATATGTATGTAGTTTCTTCTTATAAAACAATTGTAGGAATTGATCCTACCCATAAAAATCACCCCCTATATGCTTCAAGCTTATGGACACTTCAAGCTCGTACCTTCGTACCAATGATTAATTTTGTTGAACAAACCGGATTGGAGAATTGTGTAGCTAGGAATTATAGTTGCAAAATGGGCCGTTAACCATGAGTTTGAACAATCTTATTTTATTTTTATTCTTCCTAGTAAGATTGAATTTTATGTAGTATAAGTTAGTTGAATATACTATATTCAATGGTTCAACCCGCCAACCCGCCCGTCACCCGCCTCACCCGAACCGCGCGGTTTATGAACTTAAAAATATGGGTGCGGTTTGAAATTTTGGCAACCCGCATGTGTCGGTCGGGTTGATTTTTTCGTTGTCACCCGCTAAAACCCGACCGCGTTCACCCCTAAAGAGTATGATGACAGATGAAGAACTCTGGTTTGCGTAAATTGAAAAAAATATTCATTTCTTTTAATTTTAATCATCATATATACATATATAAATAGGAAAAACCATGGATCCGGAGCAGACGTTCATAAGGGTTCAGGAGCGATTCTCAGAGATGCTGACCCCTAAAATCAGAGCGGCTCTCGAGTATTTCTTCCTCTTCTTAGCCATAACTCTCTTCTGTATTCTCGTCGTCATGCACGCCAACTATGTTCAACAGGTATTTCCCTTTCATTCCAAATCCCCTAATTTTTTTTTTTTTTTTGTAAATTGTCATCATAATTGTAATTAAATACTGAAGCCTGGATGTTCGAGAGAGCTCTCCGGTGTTGAAATGTCCCAGGCCCAGCTTGTTCAGATTAAGGTATGCGAACTTTTGTTCAATTCATTTACATGTTGGATATGACCATTAATTTTGCATTTTGCCTAATTGTAAAATCAACTGATGCAGATAACTAGTGCCGGTTTGTGGTCACATAATGAATCTGTCCATGATGATGTCATTGATGTTCTGGAATCGGAAAATGAAAACCAAATTCTAAAAGCCACAAAAGTGGATGGAGATGAGTCGAATGTTATGGACACGGAATCGTGGTTGACTTGGATAACTTCTGAGGCCAGGTGAGGAAAATCTCCTATCTTAAAATTTTTAGAAGACTGAATGAACGTGATGTTATGGAATATCAATGACAAAGTTTCTATCAACAGTGAAAGTTTCAAGCCACCATCTGATGATGTGATGGTGAAAATCAGTAAAGATGTGTCACGTAGTAAATTCTTCATATCGCCCAAAGAAACTCTCAGAGCAGCTATAATACATCTTGGAAAAAAGTGGCATGGGCGTTTATCTTTTATTTGGAGATTGGCGAGCCGCATTCTTGGAGGATTATGGGTGAGATATACTCCATTTGATAATAGGATCTGCCACACTGCCTTTATATGTTTGTTTTCATTTCTCTTTAACATTCAAGTAATTATCACAGACTCAGGACAACAAAAATGGGGTTTGAGTGTAAGTGCAATGTGCTATGTACAGCTTCCAAATATTTTTGTGACCTCAACTACGTCTGTGGAACTCTGTAATTTGCCTTCTGAAACTGATCTTTACGGAGAAAAATATTATCACTGATAACTTGCCCTTGTTGTGTAAGTGGCTCTAGGTATTGAAATATATGATCGTTTTGTCATCAAACTGAATCATAAGTCAACATATCTAATCATGCATAGGCTTAAGTGTGCATATCATATTCCTTCCCAACCTCCTATTAGGACTTAATAATTGTGTTATTTCATGCCATTTCTTGGGCTACATGGTAGCTGAAATAATGCATTGATATCACAGACTAAGTTTCCACATATTTCTGCAATCAACTATTGTTTCAAAAAACTACCCCTTGTACTTCAACTTTATTAATACAAATGGTGTTGTTTCAAAAAAAAAAAAAAAAAAAGAAAAAAGAAAAAATGTTTGATAACTATATTTGATGGATTTGGGTGCCGATGTTGAAAGTTTTACTTGTCCAAGTTTGAGTTTAAAATTCACATTGCAATCTAATTAAGTGTTGCTCTCCAACATCAGCCTCAATAAAAGGCCAGTATAACTTGCCATATGATGCACAAGAATTTTTTAATACAAGACAGATAGGAGGAATAAATTATAAGGCAGAAATTGTAAGTACTAGTTCTCAATCATAAATTGCAAAAAAGAGAATCCTCCTTTACCCCACCCCCACTTTTCGCCTCTCAGCAGCGGGAGGAAATCTGGGGAGACTGCAGATTTGTCGTTGAATTGACTGGATTTATGGTGTTTCTGAATGCAAGCACTTTTTGATAAAACTTCATGGGATAGTTTTTCGAAAGTTATACTTATTGTGCATGTATCTCAATGCAGGATATTGCTGGTATAAATTTGAATTTTGATATTCCCAAGTGGCTGAAAATATTACATTTGGACAGGCTTAATTCGTATGCAGGTAACTGTTATCCCTTTCATCCTTTTGCTAAGTAAATTTGGTGCATGGTTTAAGTTCATTCAGCTTCAATACTGAAATGATTTAAAATAATATAATCTGAAAGGGTTTCACAAGAGGATAACCTTTTTTTTCCCCAGAGCTTTCTGTTAGAGTTGTTGGGGCTGTTATTCTGGTGAATTTATAAACACATGAATCTGAGAGTTTTATCTTTAACTCTTGAATGAATAGAGTTGGATAAAAATAATTGTATCATGATACAAACTTTCCAGCGTATTCGTAGCTATTGAAAAAAAGTAAAGTGATTTTGGTTCGGAACTTGTGTCAAAATTAACATGATATTCTAGCATTCGAATTGCTTTAGGAATGTGACCTTATCAACTTATGTAAAGTTTGATTGCATATCACGATTATCATGTTTATTTCATCCCTTATATTGTTCGAAAACGAGGAAGAACTCTGGATCGTATGTTTAATCTCTTGATTGAGATGTAACGCGCAGGATAGCTGCAAAATAAACCAAAAGGGATAAATCTTGCTTATTGGTAGGTGGTTGCTATTTGTTTGATTTATCAATGAGATCCTTATTAAACTAAACTTGAACTTCTTTTCTTTCCTTTCGTTTTGATTTTTTTTCTTTTTACTGTCATTTTCTTAAACAACTAAGGCTATGTGTAGACCTTAAAAATTTGGCCTCTTTCGAGGCTACTTGAAGTGAAATTTGATATAGTCAAGTTACTCTTTTACATTTAATCTTAGATTGTTCTTGATGTTAACATCTCAGTGCAGTGGCTTGAAAAGAGAAGCAATGCATTCGAACCTGCTTATTTATATACCATGGAAAAGGTGCAGGTTTATACATCTTATATTTATATTCATTTGGCCTTTGTTGCTTTCTTTACTGAATTAAACTGTACCTGTTCTGTTGAATCATATATAGGTAATTGACATTTATGAGGTGGATTTCTCTTATAGGGCTATTTTTTATTACCTGAAGAAGCCAGATCAAAGCATAACATTTCTACCATTAATATCAGCATTTCAGCTCGACACAGTTGCTTTGGTAACAGGTAATGTTATTTACCTCTCTTTCCATCTATTATCCGTCTCTTCTCTCTCTTGTACACACACCTAGACAATGTGATTCAGAAAAGAGTTTTGGTGTTGAACCATGGTTTTATTGTTTTTAAGTCACACTTAATAAGCCTGATTATCTCCCTTGGATTTGGTTTTATTCCAATATCGCTGGAAGGGCCTGTTTGTTTGGTGTTTGGGAAAGTAGTTTAGGAGAGTAGTGGAGGTTTGTGAAATAATCTCGATTTGCGTAATGTTGTTTGTTTGGGTTTTGAGAGAGCGGTTTGGGAAATATAGTAGGTGTAGGTAATTTTTGTAAGAGTTAGATTGTAGGTGTAAGATGTGTAAGACTTTATGTCAAATCATGTTCGTTATGTGAGATAAATTGTGTAAGAGATAGGTTACTTTATGTCAAATCAAAGTAGAGTTTGTATAGGTTTTGTTTAGAGATAAGAAAATTGTTGTTTGTTTGCCTTTTGAGAGAGTAGTTTGAGAAAATTGAGAGATGAAAAATTTATTTCAGATTGTATGGCAACTTAGCCAGGGGTCAAGGTTGACACTACTTGTCGATTTTCTAAAGAATTATTAGCTCTGGACTCACTTAGTTTATATTAGTCATATGGTAAAAAACTCAGTCTGGAATTTAAAGATGAAGGTTGAACGCTATATGTGTTGGACACCTGATCCGAAATGTGTCAAATGGCTTGAAGAAAATGAATTTAAGTATAAAGCATATTTGCTCAACATTCGTGAGCTGATTGCAATAGGTTTTTTTTTCTTTTCCTGAAACAACACACCACTTGTATTAGCAGAGACAAAAATACAAGGGGAAAGTGCAGAGGTTGCACTATAAAGAAAAGCAGTACAAATAAAAACATAACAGGATAAAAACAATTCTACAAAGCTAGCCAGTCCGTAAGTAGTAGAAAGAACGAGATGCCCTTGAAGTGCTTAGAATTAAACTACCACACAGCTGTCTAGAATCTAATCCTTTTCCATAATTCTTCTACGTTGTGCTCCTTATCTTCAAAGCTTCTTTCTTTCCTTTCAAGCCATGCATTCCACCATAAAGATAGCACTGATGATTTCCAAATTACACTTCTTTCTCCTTGAATCTGTAGCATAATAATTTCAGGACAATTTGGTGAAATAAACCACGTGATATTGATTTCATCCGTCAATTTCATCCACAGTAGCCTCGCTTATTAACTCATTTGTCTCTAATAATTATAGCATTTGGGAATTTTAAGCTCCATTGAACATGAGATCCTGAAAGAACACGTTGATTACTCTGTATTATCTGTTCACTGGATGTAGAAAACTAGGAGTGTCTAGATTTACGATAGATTTCTTATATGAGGCAAGACCCATTGGATACTAGATAATTTTGGTTATGAGCCCATGCAATTTTAAGATTTTTATCATATGTGGGAGAGTATTATTATTGTTTTATAGTTATACTAGAGTCTAGTCACAATCTCTATCAATTGAGTACTACTTTATAATGGTATAACCCGATTATTGACCTGTTACTTATAGATCAATTCAATGTGACTTCGATAAAAATCTAATACAAGAGTAAGAAACACTGATCTATTATAATATCATTATTTAGTCAACTATGAAAGGTATTGTCATTTTATCACCTTATTTCCTTTACTATGTTCCATAACCACCTTCATTTTTTCTATTTAAATTTGGAAAAACCCAC